>CABFVX010000005.1:331720-383115 GCA_902151425.1 Timema shepardi | reverse complement strand
TATATATATATATATGTATATATATATATATATGTATATATATATATATATGTATATATATATGTATATATAAAGTGCTATTCTAGATGGTCCTGATAATGAGATATGAATTAGAGGGCACTGTTCTGGTAATATCTGATAGAGGTAAACCTTGTTTAATAATTCTGAATTTAGAAAGCCCTGGATTAGAGGTGTCTGTTATATTCGAATCACTGATAAAGGGAGACATGCTCTAATTATACTACTATAGAGCCACATGGCTGACTCACTCACTGACATTAATGTTTACCCACTTCCAGAAGAGATATAAACTTGAAGTTTGGTAAACTAATAGCTTCTAACCTGTAACCGACGGGAAAATTCCAAAAATTTAATTTTTAAACCACGAAATAAATTCAAAATTTTGGAGCAACTTAAAAGTCGGTGTTGACCTTTCTTAGGAGGTATCGTGTGGCTAAACGGTAAGACGTATCAAAAAAACAGCTCTGGAATTACATTAGTTTACATCCATTTGCAAAGAAGAAAACTCACATGGGGCTTAGGGGGCGTAGCCCCCAACTAACAAAGCGATTAGGGTGTACACAATTACATCGCATGTCCATTACATCGCGTTTATGGTACAAATACATTGCAGGTACATCACGTCGCGTTTCCCCCACCTCTATATACACAGCTAGCCCTACTCTGACTTACAAATAATAGGAATGAAGGGTCAACTGACTCCCCTTGGAAGGGGGAGAGTTTCTGGCTTGGCAAAAATCTAATGCCCTTAAAAATTTTGGAGACTTGAATTTGTAAATTCAAATTGCTGTGGTGCAACGAAAGGCAAAGATGAAATAACAAAATAAGAATATATAATCTACAAATTAAAAATATACCTTTTTTATATAGACAATTTTTTCCAAAGAAGTAAACAACAAAATTATAGTGTATTCATTTTAGGAGTGTTGTAGATCCAGTTGTCTAGGTATCTCGGATATAGGTGAAGTTTATTTAAGTTTTGAATAAGCTACACTATTCTTTCAACCAGCTCCACCTTCAAAGTGAGAGTCACAGGGAAGAGTCAGGCACACTATCATTTCAACCAGCCCCACCTTCAAAGTGAGAGTCACAGGGGAGAGTCAGGCACACTATCCTTTCAACCAGCCCCACCTTCAAAGTGAGAGTCACAGGGGAGAGTCAGGCACACTATCATTTCAACCAGCCCCACCTTCAAAGTGAGAGACAGAGGTGAGAGCGAATCTGAGCTGAGAGCCAGGCCTAATATCTTAGCAAAACGCGATGTGATGGGCACGCGATGGTATTGTACCATAAACGCGATGTAATGGTGTTCCCCTGGTCTAATAATCATAGAATTATGGAGTCCTGGATTAGCGGTACTGATCTAAGAAGATCTATTAAAGAGAGACCTGATCTAATAATTGTATAAATAGAAAGCCCTGGATTAGAGGTACATGATCTAGGAAGATCTATTAAAGGGAAACCTTATCTAATAATTATATAATTATAAATCCCTGGATTAGAGGTACTCTATCTATAAAGATCTGTTAAAGTGAGATCTGGTCTAATAATACTTTAGTTACGTAGCTACAGTCTATAATACCCTGGTTAAAAGTAATTTAATTCGAACCCCGATGAGAGATACATTTTTGTATGCGTTAATTTTTTAAAATTTTAGTAAAATAATTATATTTATAAAGTAATTTCCTTGATTATAGCCAAGATTATCGAGGTGATTAAATGCAGGCGTTAGCCACCTCCAGGATATTCTGGTTAAAATCCCAATTCGAACGTTTCAAACGTTAATAACTCGATTGGCGTAAAAATGCCTTTAGTGACAATATTACTTAAGACTAGACACTTCCCCCCTTCACCTCCCCCCCCATTATTATTTTCAACACACATATTGAAGAATCACCATAGACTCTACCATAAAATATGAGTGACTATCGACAGTTTTATGAGGAATAAATTAAATTTTCAAAATAAAATATAGCCTATGTTACTCACTGATAATGTAGCTTTATATTGGTGAAAGAATTTTTTAAATAGGTCCAGTAGTTTTGAGTTTGTCCATTACAAACAAAAAAACAAAAAAAACCTAATCTTTCCTTTTTATAACATTATAAGTGTAGATGTAATCTCAATTTAATTTCAGTGAAGTGTTAAACAAATTAAAATAATTAAAATAAATTACATAATTTAAAATTGGATACACAAAACGTTAAACTATGATGATGGATTGGAAATCTAAAGTTATCTTAAGTTGACTTACATAAGATATATATTACAATTGAATCACTATAATAGTTTATGCATAGTATGTGGAGGCTCAGTTACACTAACATAGCAAATTAATATGAAGGATTTAATAAAGATAATAATTTTTAAAATAATTATTTTTTTAAACTTTTTTGATGAAACCTTGCAAGATAAAATAACCCCTGGTTATATAGTTGCCTAAAAAAATCGCACATTTCCTAGAATTCAAATAAAATGGTTGGTATTAAATATACTTCATATGAGAATGTATTTTTAATTCGTGTCATTAACATGACTTCTCCCTCCTCCCCACTTTCACCTTTTTCATTTCGAACATGAATTGATTGGACGCAATTCAGTTGAATTCAAATCTAGTAGGGCTTCTAGTAAATGGGTCAGAGATAAAACGGTGTTGTCTGTTTGCAGAACTCATCCCGCTAGGACATGGTGAAATTGGACTGGTACCGTGTGACCGAAATGTCAATTTTTTTTCCGAGAAAAATTTGTAATAGCTTCAGTCTCTTTTTCATAGGTTGAAAAGGGTTTTTCCCCTTTACAAAAGGACATGAATATGGAAAACCATTTTGTGAAGACCTAAAGAAAACAATATATTTTGTATAATAGGAGAAAAAAAAATTACGGGTAGTTCCCACTATCAAAATTATAATAATACTTTTTTAATAACGTTTAAAAACTAATTCCTCAAGAACTAAACACATATTATTGTTCTTAATTTGTCAAAATATTTATTTAGAACAACTTTTAGACCATATTATAATGTAAGTAATAATCTTGTGTTAGTTTTTTTTATCTTAGCATAGCGTCCTACTGATCTTTCAAGCTATACGATATCAATTAAACTAATGTGTTGGGAATTAGGAAGACATAATGTAGAGGAAGAACATCCGCATTTGCGTGGAAAGAGAGTGGAAAGCCAGTTAGGAAAAATCACCCTCAGTACACCCGACCGGGAGAGAACCCCATACTCCCTGTCTTCAGTAGTCTAGTTTAACATGAGAGTAGTGTGTTAGACCAAGCGAAAACCGAAGCGGGCTTGTCTTGGTTAGTAGAATAATTTGAGAAGAATTATAATTTAGATTTACCGTACGTTTAGAAATTCAGCAAAGAATCTAAACTAAAAAGATTATGTCTCTATACATTTTGTTAAAAGATTTAAAAAATATTACTAGATGCTAATAAAGACTCCATGCTGTCAGCTTACAAGTGAACTAAACCGACCAAGCAGCCGCCATCTGTTGGTGAAAATAGTGCCAACATTGGTGGGTACAGGCTGGCATGGGGCCATCCCAACAAGCTCTCCAGCCGTTAATATCAGTTTTCTAGACCGGAGCCGCTATTTATTTATTTATTTATTCAAGTAGCTCCTCAATTGCCATCATGAGGATAAGTTGATCCCTTTCCAGACCCAGTGCTTCACAAAATGTTTGGAAGAACCGGGGATCGAACCCAAGACCTCTGTATCTATAACGAGGAGCTCTAATCAATTAAACACAGAAGCGATCATTATTAAATGCGATATAGTATATTTAATATGTATATTATATTTATTTAAATTAAAACTATCCATAAAATAAAACATTTAAAATACGAATAGAACTATAATCTAGTCCAAATTTAATTGTAATTAAATCATAGTCTAATCTAGAATACACCTATAATTTCTGTCAAGAATTCATCTGAATCAAATCTAACATTTCATCAAAGAGTAGTGAAACCATGATTCAAACTTACGTAAGTGGATATAGAATATTTAAAAAAAGGAAATATTTAGGAATTACAATTTATTTATTTATTTTGTTATTTTCGACTGTCATTTTTCACCAAAGAAATACTTGATACAACTTTTCTACGATATTAATCTAAATGAATACATTTGGGTTGGATTTTTGTATAGTTGTAAAAATATTAAATATATAAATCATTCCTTTCTGAAAGACAAAATGTACTGAATGACAGTATCACAGACACTTGGGTGTAATATTTCATGTCAGACCAGTTAATATGTTATGGCAATAATTCAAACAGATACACAGAGGTGAAAGTCGGTGACGACTACGAAAAGAATAATAAAGAAGGATGACTCACATTACTCACTTGCTCGTTTTTAAATGAACTTACACGGCTAAGCGAATGGAAGTAATTATTTGACAATGACGAAATAAAGCCGTGTTCTAACTTAAGTGTGTATAGTTAACTTTCACGTTAGTGTTGTTTAATATTTACTTTAAGCACAATAACTCTTAAGTGGCGATGGGGAATGAAACCTTAAGCATCTTTGAGATACGTTGCTGACATCCACAAAGCCTGCGTTATTTAATATTTGAGTTATTGTTTAAAAATATGGATCATTTAAAAGTAGAGGGAAAAGATATAAAAGTGTCGTAATAGAATTGAAACATGTGCATTCTTACTTAGGTAGCTACTTACTTATTCTATGGTATTAGGAACTCTAAGGTTAATCGCTGCACCTACAAAAGTACACCAACTAACCCTATATTTAGCTAGTTCTATTCAGTCAACCTCATTCCACCCTATGCCTATCTTGAGATAGTTCTATCCAGTCCACCTCATTCCAATACTGTCTCTCACTTTCAGATCAATTTAAATGTTATTCTCCTCTTTGATCTAGGTCTCCCTAATGGTCCTTTCTCATTGGATTAGTCACCAGTTAATACCCTGATCATGGTTCTAGAATCTCCCATTCGCGTTATTGATCCTGCCCACCGTAATATACTCGACTTAACTATACTAACAATGTACTGTGATGAGTGCAGGGCATGTAATTCATAATTATGTAAACTCCTCCACTCCTTGGTACCCTCATCTCTTTTTGGACCTATTATATTCCTAAGCACCTTGCTTTCGAACAAATTGAATTTTTTCTCGGCATTTAAGATAAGGGACTACGTCTCCCAACTATAGAGAACAACCAGTAAAATTATATTTTTGTATATTCTGAGTTGTACATTCATTGAAAGCAGGTGAAATATCAACAACTTAATCACCGAGTAGTAGCATGCATTTATCGACTATATTTTTTACTAACTTCCAATCTAATATCATTAGTACTGGTTTACATTGTTCCTCAATATATAATCTCATTAACCCAGTCATAATGTAGTTCACAGTAATATATAAATTATTGTCCCCAATCTGCGTTCTCTTTGTGATCATTTAAACAGTCTTTTCAGCGTTAACCTCTAAACCTATTTCTTCACTAGCATCTAATTTTTTAATTTTTTAAAAGATAATTATAAAAATATGAAATCCGCTAGTTTTCAAAGGTGTTTCACGCAAAATGTCGCACATCTGAGATCAAAGTAATGGGCTATAAACATAGATCTAGCCCCACTTGAGCATTTAGAGTCACCTTTTATTAGATTCATAATTTTTTTTTAATATTCTATGTTTGTTTAGTGGTTTTTAAGATTCGGAAATACCATAGTGTGAGACAGATAAATGAAGAGGCAGAGTTAGGTGACACACAAGATTGTAAAACCCATTTTTATTTATTCGGTGGCACAATAAACGTCAAGATCCATCATAGTCACTTGGTGGAAAGTTTTCACTGCTAAAATACTTTCTAAATACAATAAATAAAAAATAATTAATATAAATCTTAGCTCCCAACTAATATGATATAAGTTGAGTTGAATCAAATCCACCCTCCATTTAATTAATGTAATCCTGAAGTCCTCTTGTTTAGTGAACTACCAGCCTCCTCTATAACGAACAGTGTTTAAAGTTCCACTGTTCTATTAGGCAGCGCTTTACTATCACGTGGTGGGGAGTTCAGGAATGTCGTGTTGATGAGAGCAAGCAAATAGATATGTTGATGGTGAACTGATGGAGCACGTACAGTAAACACGGAATCCGTGACTAGCACCTACACGGTAAACTTTGTCCTTAAAACAACGGGTGGGAGGAACATTTTGACACACAAACTCTGTGCAAACAAATAGTGTCGATGTCAAACATCACAAACAATATTTTATGAATTGGTTATACGAACGTTTGTTATATGTGCAGAGCATTTAATACATTCATAAACAATTCCATTATAATTGAAAATAATGGAAAGTTAATTTGTTTACTTGTTAAAAGACCCGCTTCAATGGCCACATGGTCTAAGGCTTATTATTGCAGCAAACTAGACTGCCGATGACGGGTAGATCTAAGTTCAAATCTTTGTCGGGATTACTGAGGGCGGTTTTTCCAAAATGGTTTACCCCCTTCCCTTTGCGCAAATGCGGGTACACTTCCTATAAATGTGATCTTTATAACACCTAAAATCATTCGCCTAATTAATATATAAGAATATTACCCTTAAGGTTAATAAAACGTAGTGCTAGAAAATTACTAATATATTAAAAAAAGGAACAATTTTATAAAATTATTTTCTTGGTTAATTTTATAAAAAAGTGTTAAATTAATAAACAAATTACAAACAATTGTAAACCATAAAAGCAATATCTGGCTATAGACATTGTAATACTGTATTTGAGCAAACGAGCTAAATAATAATCAAATAATTGTTTTCACCTCATACGGTCCATCCGAATATTTAAACTAAGAGGATAGAGATTAGGAATGTATATTATATGAAATGTATTTGTGTGGAAACATCAGCTAAAACACTAAACAGGGCCCAAGCTCCCATCATGAGCGCACCAGACAAAGACTTGATTGACTCATGCCCACCGGTGCAGGTAATAAGTTACGTTAATCGCCATATGAAGCCGAACCAGATTAATCTAAAACTATATCAACTTTATTTGCCATCCCGAACACAAGATAATTATTTATTTTAGATATTTAACTAATTAACTACTTTATGCCAATACAAAATCAAAATTTCCTATTTATATCTTGAGCTATTTATATCCAGTCCACCTCATTACCCCCTATCTTGAGCCAGTTTTATCCATTCCTCCTAAATACACCCTATCACTATGAGCCAGTTCCATCCAGTCCGCCTCAATATACCTTATCACTATATCGATATAGTTCTATCCAATCCCCCTATTACACCCTATCCCTATCGTGAGCTAGTTTTCCCAGTCCACCTCCATTACACTCTATCCTTACCTTGAGCTAGCTATATCCAGTTCAACTCAATACACCCTATATCTTTCAGGGCCCCTATAATTTTATCGTCTCATCTGCATCCCGGTTTTCACAAAGGTCTCTTCCCATTGAGTGCAAAAGTCAATACTCCAAACATGGTTCTAGATTCTTCCATTAGCTATGCATGTCTTTCCCACCATTACCAAATAAATTGGGCTATCCTAAAAATCCTAACAGGGTATGTAACTCATAATTATGCAAATTCCACTCCCCAGTAGACTTATCTATTTTTTGACCAAATGTCTTTCTAAGCACCTTTAATTTGACTGGTAGCTTTGTGAGCAATAGATCTCACTCGCGCCATTCAAAAAATGCTAAGTTCCTCGTATTAAGAACTATGTTATGTTATTATATTTACTATGATCAGACGATTATTTACTTTTTAAGATATTAGAATTCTATCTTGTTTCTTGTTTGAGGTCATCCATCAGTTGCATCTGTGTTTTTCCTGCCATTTTTCTCCCTTGCATTAGTGACAAGTGCTTCTATGACATCACTCAATAAGCCATTTCTTCTCAAAATGTGATCCATGCAGTTGTCCTTTATTCGTAGAATCCTGTGCGGAATGGTGCTCTTTTCCATGACTCTTCTTAGAACTGTTTCATGAGTCTCACGATTTGTCCACTTTATTCTCGCTACTCTACTCCAGCCTTACCGTCTCTTATGACCTATACTGTTAATCCGCATTTAACCACATTAATAACAGCTTCATTGACTGAATAGTTTAAGATTAGACTGGACTGCTAAAGACGGAAAGATTGGGGTTTAAATCCCGGTAGAGCCTACTGAGGGTAGTTATTCCTATATGGTATTCCACTCTTCTTCCAGGCAAATGTTGGTAGATTAAATCCCCACACCTTTTGACTAATTATCATATTTGCGTACAAACTGAACTGGTAGTAAGACTTGGCGATGAAAATATTACTTAAATGAGGATGGTAATATTTATACGAAATATACTAGAATTTGCGTGGAGGAAGGGATGGGTAAGCATTTTGGGGAAATCCACCCTCAATACATCCGGTTGGTATTTGAACCCCAATCTATCCATCACTGAGAAAATAGGCTGGAAAAATTTGACGTCTAAGCAACGTACGACATCCTATATTCTGTAAACTGCGTGTCATTTGCAACGTGGTCTCCTGAATAGGAAAATCATCAGCAACTAAACTCGAGTAAATTACAATTTTAATTGCAAAATACAGCATTGTAGTATACAATTTAATTAGGTTGATCGACATTGAAAAATTGACCATATCCAAACCAAATTTCACTAAATTCTGTAAACTAAAAAAAAAACTGTCCCGATGATCACGCCTCTAAGTTAATAAAACGCGACAAAACAAAGTTTGGTGGGGTGGCAGCCATTGTGTCAAGTGATGCGAGCGCTTGTAATGAAGTTATAGGCAGTTTTTCACCGGCGACGTTCCAAACCATTTCCCTCACCAGAGCACACAGGTCTGAGGCGATATTAGCGCCATATTACTTGCGTGGTATCAACGCGAAACACCCGTGGTATCGCAAACACTCTTCCTAATGGGATCCCATTCTATGCCATGAAACAGTCTGGCAAGCAAGTTAATGACCGACCGTGGATGTGGGGTCAACTCCCGTCCACTTTATAGCCTTTTATTTTTCAATTTTGAGTATTTAAACGCTCACTTTCCAAGTAACAAATAGGTTACAAACTAACATCCTTGGAGAATAAATATAATTTTCTCGTTGTGCTTTAGTACCCACTTGGACTCCACGCTTCATTAATTACGCTAGTGGTACAGCGATCAGGAATGTAGACTTTAAGAGGAAATGTATCCGTATTTACATAGTTAAGAGAGTGGAAAACCATGCTCATTACAGCTGACTGGGACTTGAAGCAAGGTATCCCCATCCCAGACAGTCCAGTCTAACACAAGAGCGATGTGTTAGACCATTAGAGCACCGATGCGGGTCGTGCACGTCTAAGATTTTAGGAATCACGTGGTAGCAAGAAGAGTACTTGAAACTACAAATCATATTGAAACTACGTCAATGTATGGGAGAAACCAATATGACTTGTTATAGAAAGTAAAAACAAATGTACATTAATACTAGTATTATTTTAGAATGTTATCAATGTTAACTCTAAAATATAGTATATATAATATAACATATAAGTGTATTTAGATAATATTTATTTTGACGCGTTTTTACTGCCCCAGCACCCATAGTATAATCTCGTCCGTAAGGTAGGTTAGGAACAAATAACTATTCTTTTTTTCGGTCAATATGGACAAAAACCACCTCGGCAGCCACATTGTCTAACGCGCTAATCTTGTGTTGGACTAGACTGATGAATAAGGGGAGACTGGGGTTCAATCTCTGTCGAGTGTGCTGAGGGTGGTTTTCCCTAAATGGTTTCATACTCTCCCTCCACGCAAATGTGGGTACGCTTCCTCAAAATTAATCCTTACCAATCCCTAACCCATTAGTGTAGTTAGTATAGTCGTATAAATTTAACAAGTGGTAAGATGCAGTGCTAAAATGTGTGTATATATATATATATATATATATATATGTATATATATATATATATATTGACAAAATTAAACTATAGCATTATAATATACAAGTCGATTTTATCAAACTGAAGAGGTACTCATATATATGATGTGACATATAAGAAGTTCTAGTAACCTATATAGCCACTTTTAACTGTAAATCTAAGGAAATGTGCAAACTGATCAACATAATTATAGAAAAAGATTTTTTAAAGTTTGAAATGCATCAAACTGCAAGCGTCCAGATAAGGCTAAAGAAATTGATAGCTTTCTCTGGATTTTAGATAGATTGAAATTTCTTCTTGATTATATTGTTACAGTAAATTTTACTTTCTCTCGAACCCTCGAAGAGAGAAGTATTGTGATTGTCAAAAAAAATCGATAGTTTGATAAATGTTATGTTTTATGACACCCTAAAATCGAAAAAGTGGTTTTTGCGATGGCGTCTGTATGTATCTCAAATTAGAGCTGAAACTATTTTACCGATAGGGATGAAACTTGGTATCTAGGGTTTTCATAAGGTTGCCCAGTGGGGTTTTGGGATTAGATATCTAATCATAAAACATAGGGTAGTTTACCAAGCTGACCACCCATTCAGGTTATACGATTATGCAATAATTACGCTAATAGTCTTAGCGATTAAGAAGGTCATATTTAGGGGAAATGTACCCACATTTGCGGGGATTGAGAGTGCAAACCATTTTGAAAAATCCCCCTCAGTACATCCGACTGCGATTTGAACCTTAATCTCTCTGTCTTCGGCAGTCTAGTTTACTGCGAGAGTAGCACCTTATACCATAAGCCCACCAAAGTGGGTCGGTAGTTTACTTAAGGGAAAAAAGAAATAAAATAGAATTTCTCAAAATCCGTTCTAACGATTTTTGTTAAATTTTGTAGTTAGACATTGTTTAGCATTAAAAATCAAATGGCAACCATCCTTTTTCCAAAGAAAAATACTCTAAGGGCACTTTAGATAAGCAGAAATTTCCGATTTTGATCATATATCCGTAGTTATTTGAGATACGAATTAGCTTATAGGTGTAAGGTGTACTTTTAAAATTAAAAATATATTAATATGGAAAATATTTTTATAAAACTATTAATTTCTAATGATATACAAGCAAACATATATTTTTTATGAAATACTTAGAAAAATTTTAATTGATTTCTATGCTATTTGGTGGAAAGATGGGCTTCGCTTTTCTGAATATTTCTGTAACAGTGTATATTATTACATTTATGTTCTTTGGGGTAGTGTTTCTGCAAAAGTGTATATTATTTTGTTAAACAAATTTTACGATTTTTTTGTGAATATATCTATTTAAAAAGAAAAGAGGAAGTGTGTGTGGTGCATTGTTCAATTTATTTTAATACTGTACTAGTTGTTGAAATAATAGTGATCGTATAGGGTAGATATTAGTTAGTTAAACATTTATTGAATTGATTTTTCATTTAATATGTTGTAAAAGATAGCACCGTTTATTTAATAAATTTAAGAATTTTACACTAAATGGATTACACATGATTAAATTAAAATTTGAACCCTACTACACTACACTTGAAAAAGGTTGATGCTTAGTTTTAAACAGAGCCTATAAATTTTGAACACAAATCTTGCTACGTTTTAAGGCGAATATGTAAGGGACATGAGAAAAGGTTAGTGTTTATATGCTTTTATGGCCAAATATTTGTTGGTCTAACTAAATAAAATGTTGCACCAGTAGAAATATATAGTTTAATTTTCTTCACATGATGATATCAACAGTTGTTGACTATCTGCCGTGATCATAGCGGCATTAGATGGCAAACTTTTTAAATGAAGTTCCAGGGCACCCTTGACAATATTAGACAAAAGTGAACATTTTAATAAGACCAACCGCTTCCATTACCTCAGTTATACCACGTCAGATTGGTCATTAATTCCTACTCTTAATATCGTTTAAATTTGTACCAATCGTAAAGTGACACATTCAAACTGTAAAGAAGTAACTCGAAGCTTTTTTGTTCCTCTTTCAGGTCAGATAGGCCAGCCCTCAGTGTAGTCAGCTTGTGACACCCACAGAGAAATGAACCAGATTAACGTTCCATTCTAATGTTATCCTCCCATCTGCGTCTAGGTCTTCCCACTGGTCTATTCCCAATGGATTTGCCAGTCAATATCCTGAACATTGATCTAGAATATTATTTTCGCTCTGAGTGTCCTGCCTACCGTAACCTACGTGACTTGTCTATCTTAACAATTTTTAGTTATGTTCATAGATAATTTTACCAAGAGATGTTATAAATATAAAGTTAAGAAAGATTTAGTTTAATTTAATATATGTTATATTAAACTAAATCTTTCTTAACTTTCATATATCTAAACAATACCTTGTGATAATTACACGGTATGCAGCTCATTATTATGCAACATTCTCGCCTCAACAGTTTCTCATCTCTTTTTGGACCTTGTATCTTCCTAAGCGCCATGTTTTCGATTAGCCTGAGATTTATTTTTGTCACGTAAGGTAAGAAACCACGTTTCACATCTATAAAGAACAACAGGCAAAACTATTGTTTTGTACATTCTGAGTTTTACATTCTTTTACAGCAGGCAAGAGGTAATATTACCGACAAAAATAGTATAAAAATAGTAAAAAAAATAGTATTAAAATGTACTCTTGTTTGCTTAGCAGTAAAATGAGAAAAATCTAGGTAAAACAGCATAAATGCACATGAGAGGGATTTAAATCCCAAGCCCCCATCAAGGAAAGTACATTACATTGATAGAGTAACTCCTTGTATCATTCGGCCACTGATACCGGCCTAATAACACTTGTGTTAAGAAGTTTAAGTTAAAAAAAAAAGGGTAATCATTTAATTGGTTAATATGTACACTCGTTTGAATCGTGTACTTGGATATTCACTAGATTAATACATTTTACTATAGAAGAGCAGTACCAGCAGAAAATGAGTTAATCTCATCTTGTCTGGTTTTGATATCAACAAGGGTGTTCTCGCTCAAAGAAATTCTCGTGTGCTTATAGGCCTATAACCAGTGGGTTCAGAAAGTGCACGTTATATACTTCAATCAATAACAAGGGTGTTGGTGTTAGAAACCCGTCCGGATGCAATAAGGTGAGTTTTCCTTCATTTGTTTTACACCATGCCTTCATAAAAACGGTTACAACTTTCTTAAATACTATTTTCCTCATACTTAACTTCTTTATAATAGCCATAATTGACAGTTATGGAGAACGGTGGGTGGGTGGTTGGGGGGTGATATACATTCCTAGGTTCAATTAAAACCGCTCACTTGGCCTTAGAAGACAATATCTTTGATGTGTTATAAAACCAGATGACAAGATTACTTGTGACAAATATCTTCCTAGTGTTAAGTTTAATTTTCACGTGGTGTGTACGCAGTTAGTATAAGAATGATTCCTTCTGAGTGCAAACCTGGTCGATAATAATTTTTAAATTTGAGTAATATATTTTAACAAATTACTTTAAATTTGATAAAACAAAATAATAATTATAATAATGTAAATATATAAAATTACTTTGAAGTAAATTAAACTTACAATTAAAAATAGTGATCGTTATCAACGTAGTTTAGATCAAAAAATAGTTTTGGTATTTGTGGTGGGTACAGCTCATTTTGAAACTTTTGCTTTAGTTGAACGAGTGATAATAAATATAAAAAAGGATATTCAATTTCGGTTACTTTGGTTTACTGTTTTTTTGTTTGTTTTTTGTTTCACACAGCATCATATTGCCGCCCCCCCCACCACGCCCCCCACCGCCCCTTTTTCTCCCTTACTTGTTATTCCACAACGTTACTACGTCACCTGATAAAACATGTGAAACGTGCATGTGACTTATTGATCGCAATATTTGATCTTCACCCCCTTGAGCTCTCACACCAACCCCCCCCNCCAACCCCCCCCCCCCTATTACACCAAAGTTTACTCTGATTCCTGGTGATTTATGAACCTCTCCTCTACTTTAATTGGAAAGTTTAATTCTTTTCCTCTCTTTTTTGTTTTGTTTTTCCAACCTAAAAATTCTAGCTATTTATATTTTGATGTAAAGCTGACATATGTACAAATGTAGTTTGTTATTCTCGCTGTCGTACTGACTGTGATTAAGAATTAATAAAATGTATTTTTTTAAGTATCGGATGTTTACTTTTGTTATCAGAGATGTCTATTAATGTCAAGCCTTACTTTGAAAAATATAAAATATTAGTGAAAATATTTACTTTCAAATAAACAAAAAAATATCCATTTTCTTTTTAACCTCATCTTACTGGACTACGCACTGCACTTTTTTCGTAGAGATGATTAAGATATAAATTAGAGTAAAAATACTCACATTTTCGGGGGATGAGAGTGAAAGAGAATGGAGAACAATTTATAAAATAATACTCTTAGTCCACCCAAACAAGATTCATACACCTATCTCTGCTTTATTGGCAGACCAGGCCAGAATATTTTCTAGGTTTAGCCCAATTTCCTACCAATGTGGGTGACTCACTCTTAGTGGGCTGTATGAGGAGGTTTGTTTCATAGAAATGTACAAGCATTGGTACAGAAAAAGATTGGTCAAATCAAAGTGAAAATTGCATGTGAAAAGCCACCGACAGTGCTCACCGCCAGAACTATAACCCAGATATCCTAGTCAAATGTGATCGAAAAACTTATTTTTGATAAAATAAATATTATTTTAGTGAAGTGCATTTGGCGTTGATGTAAACACGATATTTTATTCAATAAATACTCAGATGAATATCCCAAATTTTAATGTAACAAGAAATCAATATAATATAATATTAATATTTTTAATACAAATATTAAGTTAATTACAGACAATTTAACTTAAGGGTGCTGCATGAGAAAGCATATTGAAGTGCTACATACGTTTAGATATCCCAGATTATTTATTAAGTGGTATAATGGTTTTTAATATGGTTTTCACAAAATTGAAGGTGAAAGTTCTGACTAGTAAATAGTTTAAATTTTAAGTTTAGAGTGATTAAAAAAATGTTGATAGCTTACATGAAACCCTATAAGAAATCCCACATTATCTTAAAATCTCATGTTATGAAAAAATACTTTATTTGATAAAGGAAGGCTAAATCTTGGGTTGTAACCTTTTGCTTTAGTCTCAAAAGTACAAATTTTCTTGTAAAGCGTAGTTGATTTTTTTTAACTTCAAACTCAAAATCTAAACTTTTTAACTGGTCAGAAACTTTCTGTTATAATTTTCGCTTAAATTTAATCAAGAACTGTATTAAAAACATATTAAACCACTTCCTAAATAATGTGGGATTTCTAAACATCTGAAACTCATCTCAGTACTCTTTCATATACCACTTTAAACATAGAACTGTAGTAGAATACCTATTCTAGCACCTAGATATATGCCAATCGGTTAGTAGGATAAACTAACTTACAATAGTATTATGTATTCAACAGCACTGCCCAGAGTAGAGACAAGGTCCACTAGACTAATCCCTCAGCCATGGGAATGAGCACCTTCAAGGATTAGTAACACTGTTAATGTGACGGACTAATCCAAAAAGTTGTTGCCAAGTCCCAGATGAAAATTCTCAAGGTATTTTTCTGTATAGAGATTTTGTTATATTCTTGCCAGGGAAATGCAGGGGCATTTTATTTTTACTGGCGCTCTTTAACACTATTATTCTTAACCAGGCCATCGATAGCCTTTATTAAACTTATAAACAAGTAACAAGATTGTATCTTCTTTAATTTTATTCCCTTCTCCTAATTATAAATTATCTTAATTTTCTAAAACGACATGTTTCGGTGTTATTATATATGTTACACCATCTTCAGGTCTTATTTATGATAAAAATTACATTATTAAATACACATTATAAGAAAGTTTGTGAAAATTTTAGCTTTTATGTGATCATCTCACAATTAATAAGTAACATTTGTTATACAAGGATCTGTGGCCGCATGGTATAATCCATGGTTTTTGAAACCCATTTGAAATTTTATTAATGAGATATTATTATATTGTTCGGAAATTAGCCAATTGAATTAAATGAATTGATTGTGAACTGTTATTAAAACTGAATAACGATTAGCAATCAATGAGGTATACAAAAAGAGACTCGAAAATCAGCCGTCCCTAAAATTACGATCATTTTTAAAAAAGAGAAAAATATTTATTCTGAAAATAAATTCTTAAGTTTTTTTGTGTTCAAATTGTGTAGGTGTTTTACTACTAATATTTTGCAGTTTTTGTTATAACAAAGTCTTAACTATTCACCAAGAGATGCTTTTTAATCCTGATCTAACGTGGCATTTATTAATATAGCAATTTCATTCTTACATCAGACCTGGATACTACTGTGTCCATTGTTTTTTGTATTATATAATATATAAACTAAATTTTAAATTAAATGGTCATATTTTTATACCAAAAAATAAATAAATACTGAAAGTATGTGTCCACGTGGCTTACAGACTGCAGCAATAAATCTATACTAGTATCTTTACTTTTGAGTATTTCAGTTTGTCAGAAAATTTGGCTTTAAGTTAGAACTTATTATTAGAGTTAAATAAAGTTTTTAAATCAGTAAAAAGCACCATCTGTTGTGGATATTACAAAATATATGGATATAAACACAAGCAGACCTTATAGATATAACATTTGTTATGTATTATCAAAGGGTGTGATTATATACCACACTATGTCCTAAGTCCTAATAAAATATGTTTTTGGGGAAAAAGTGCAGCTTATTTTCAGGTCAATACGACATTAAATTACAATAGGTCGGAGTCGCAAACATGAAAGCCATCAATGGAAAATATTAAGGAGCCCTTATTAATGTAATTAGTATTTAAAATTGAAAAAAATTCTTATATTGACTAATATTTTTGTGTGGATGATGCTAAACGAGTATTTAAATATTAATTATTATTTGTTAAGAGTTCCTGGCTCCAGATCCAGAGGTCCGGGCTTCGATAACCGCTGCTTCCAGGTTCATCTGTGAAGCATTGGGTCCGGAACGGGGTCAACTCCGTTTTGATAGGATAAATGAAGAGCTACTTGATTTAAAACGTAGCGGCTTAAGTCTATCATGATTAGATTGACGGCCGGAGGGTTCGTTGTGCTGACCCCATGACACCCTGTATTCAAAAAGTTGGCACTCTCTTCATTAACAAATGGCGGCAGCTTTGTTGGTATGGATCGAATGTGGGTTGAAGCAATAGAGTAATCTATATATATTCTATTTTTTGTGTGTTTTTTCTGATTTTGTTACATGTTATTTTGACTGTGTCTGATTATCTAATTTCAAAACTGTTTAACTTTATTTAATGATATACATTAATTAACTATTATCTTTTCCTTATATTTAAATGACCCAATAACTCACATCTTCTCTTTTCAAGTTTTATCTTATCTACTAATAAAATAAAATTGTGTGTAAGATAATATAATTATTCTAAATACATAACTTATAGTTTCATGTGAGCTAATTTTTCATATAATATAGAAATAGTTTATTCATTGGTATAAATTTCAAATTAAGAAGTAATGCGAAATGTTTCCCTCAAGTAGAAACAATATTTAATTTAGTTATAATACTAATTGGGGATTAAGAGGGGGAAGGTGGGGAAAAAGGGGGGTAGCCGTTACAGTCTCTAAACTCTAGAATATGGTCGTTATTGCTTTAGTCTCTCTCACCGCATAATTTAAATAGATTGTTGAAATTGTGTTCTAAAGGCGATTAGTGATTGTTATTCAGAATAACTAGTTTAATTAGCTAGTTAAAATGTTGTCTTATTAGAGTAATAGTGTGTTTTATCGAGAAACTATTATTGTTACTATTATTGTTGTTGTTATTGTTTAGAAGACCATCGACACAATGAGGTCATTAGAGCCTTAAGAAAATAATAACTTTGTTGAGTTGATGTCTTTCAAAGTATCGGAGAAAACGAAACAATATTTGATATGTTCAAATGTAAGTTACAAGATGAGTTACATTTAAGCGTATAATCCGAACGGGTAGCGAGACGCGGCGTGAAGAAAGTATTCCGCATCATTGAGCATGTAGACTAAACTTAAATATTAACTGGTTTGACAGTGACTAGAAGATTTGTGTTCAAATCCCATGTAGGTTTACTGATTATTACTATTATTATTATTAGTTAGAACCGCGTCTTACTGCCCGTTCGGTTTATACGATTAAGTACTAATTACGCTAATGGATGAGGAATTGGGAAGGTTGAATTAGAGGAAGTGAGCCCGCATTTGCGTGGAGGGAGAGTGGAAAACAATTTAGGAAAAACCACCCCCAGTTCATCCGACCGAGATTCGAACCTCGATCTCCCCGTCCTCAGCAGTTGAGCTCAATACGACTAGCGCGTTAACCAACTACGCCACAGAGGCGGGTTTTAATTGTATAAAACTCATCAACAAAATTTAGCATATTTAAAACCATGTATACCAGACGGGTATTGAAATGCGGTGAATAAACAAAGAAGTTTATTCCTTGATACTATACACATAACTCCATTATTTGAGAGCCATTATTGGGGGAAAATATACCATGGATCGAATCTATGAGTCATCATTATTGGGAAAGATACACCATGGTTCATATCTAAGAGCCATCGTTATTGGGAAAGATAAACTATGGTCCACAGTTTATATTAAGAGAGTATTAACCAAATGCTAATAATTCCAGTGAGTATTACGTTTTATTCGAAAAGGTGCATCTTTCGGCGCATATACCAGATATAAATATATCTTTTTATTGTTTAGGAATACAATCCAAAAGAGAGTGTATATTGAATCCTCACAAAGACCTTCACACAAATATGAATTACACGCACTGTATATACACTATAGCCATCCATCCATGACATTCGATTCACTTGCAAACATGGGGAAAAAATGCTTCATGTAAAAAATAAAGCAAATCATAGAAAATATAGTACAAATCACAACTGACACATCCATGCAAACTAAATAACAAAACCGTCGAGTATAAATGACATATTTCAACAAAACAAAATAACTCATTTTAGTCTGAGCTAATCACAGAAGTGTCAAATTATTCACTGAAAAACGTATCAACAAATGTCTCGCTTAAAGTTGACAATATTATCATCATGGATTAAAGCATCAAGAGGGTAGTTTCAATAAAATAAATAGTATTAAGAATAAATATCGCAAATAGTTATATATACATATAATAAAACTGAAAATTTGTTTGTACGTTCGATCCATTCTGTTAATTTCCAGTAAACTCAAAAAGTACTAATCGAGATGGGACTACTACTGTTTTACTCCTAATCTTTAAGAGAAAAGGGTAAGCTATATGCTATCATGCTATCACGCTATCTCATCACTAATTAGTGAGAGAGGCAATGTCGGAAAAAACTGTTAGTGTGGTTACATTTGCTTTTTAAATTTGTAACAATTAAAATACATTTACTTTGAATGTGTACGCCTTCTTTGTAAATCTCCTTGGTGACGAGGTGTTTCGGAATATTAAAAAAACATGCGTGTAGAAATAATTTATTCCTGTCTTAATCAATAGCCAAATCAACTGTAATCCAAAGAGTAGTTACATTATATATTTCAATCTCAAATCCCAAGAAAAGCTATATTTTGTGTTTGTGGTTTTATATTCACACTAATGGGTCGTTGCAGCGATGGCTGCAGATTATTGAATTAAAACCTAGTTTAAACTTTTAACTGGGAAAAGATCTTTATAATAAGCCCTCACTCACATTTTAGTTAAAAGTTTACTCATTGAAGGCTATTAAATTTACTTAGATATTTAGTTCTCCTTGTTTAATTTGAATAAAAACGTATATTTTCCCCTTTCGTATCCCGATAATAACTTTAAAATGACCCCTCTCACATATCTCTATCCATTCGTTGCACCAAACCACTCAAGTAAAGAGTGAGCTGTTATTATTTTTAAATAAAGACAAATATTATATTTACCAATATACAGATATACACAAATCATAGTTCCCATTGTGATGTAAACAAATAATGATTGTACAGATGAATTACTGCACACACAGAAGGAAAAGAAGTTGGAAAATTCACTAGGAAAATCTGGTTTTATTTTTAGGCCACTATCTTTACCGGCATAGTGATTCTATTATCTTTAAAATGAGTATTTTTTTGTCAAGGTCTGTTCGGTAAATTTCTTATAATTTCTATTACTGAAAACGGGCTTATCAAATAATATATACTAATATATATGACAGAGAGAGAGTGATAACATTTGATAGGGAAAATGAGAGTGTGTAGTGTTTGAGTGTGTGATTGTGTAAGTGTTGGTAAGTGTGAAAATGAGAGTGTGAGTGTGAGAAAGTGAGGGTAATATACTGAGAATGAGCAATTGAGAGAGATCGAGTAAGTGTGAGTAAGTTATAGTGAGAGTATGTATGTGTGTTAGAGAGATAAAAACTGGAAAAAAAGAAAATAGTGTGTCTATGAGGAGATAGAATGTGTGAGAGAGAGAGTGAGATGGTGTATTAGAGAGAGAGAGAGAAAAAAAATAGAAACGGGAAATTGCGTGATAAAGTGTGTGAGATAGAGGAAGTTTGTGTGTGTGTGAAAGAAAGAGTGTAACATTTTAGTACGGATACTGTGTGAAAAAAACAGAAAATTTGAGGGCATGCGAGAGAGAGTTTGAGAGAATAATTTAGAGATGGAGTGATTAGCTTAGAGAGAGAAAATTATATTGAGCTAAAGAGTTAAGAAAGAATGTTTTAGAGATAAATTAAAAGAACGAGTTTGAGAGAGATGGAAAATGTGTGTTTGAGGGGAAAAAGTGAGTTTGAGAGAGAGAGAGCTTAAGAGAGATAAAGAGAATGAGATTGAAATATAAAGTGAGATTGAGATAGAGGGAGTTTAAGAGAGATATATTTTGTGAGAGAGCGTTCAAGAGATATAACGTTCGAGAGAGAAGGAACGTTTGAGAGAAAGATTATGAGAGAGAGTATAATAAAGATAGTGTGAGAGAAATTGTATGATAAAGAGTGTATGTGAGGGTAGCTAGTGTGTGCGAGAGAGGGATAAAGTGTGACAGAGGGCATGAGAAAGAATTATATTAGACCGAGAGTTTTATAGAGTGAGTGTGTGTGTGTGTGCGTGAGTGTGTGTGTGTGTGTGTGGAGGGGAAAGAGAGTGAGAAAATGTGGGATAACGTGAGAGAGTTTAATAGTGGGAGAGAAAATGTGCACAATTTATTATTATTATTATTATTATTATTATTATTAATGGCGCGTCTTACTAACCGTTCAGGTTGTACGCACTTATGCTAATGTGTAGTGGCAGGGTGATTGTAACATGAAATAGAGGACCTACAGTTTAACATGGAATCCGAACCACGGTGAAGGCATGGCATTCCCCACATTCAAAAGTTGTGATTAATGTACGTCTTGTAAGAGGGGAAGGAGGCGTTTGGCAATCAGATAAATCTGTGCTAGGACAGAGGATTGAACCCCGGATCCCCAGCAGAAAAGTCCGACACCTTTCCCCTAGACCACCAAGTCACTGCACTGTACAATTCATAAAGTAGACTATATATCGCCCAGTTCATGAAATTGTCAAGAGAAGACGTCAGTTCATGAAATGGGTGGAAATTTGCCCGTTTCATGAACTGGACAAACTCACGAATGGAATGTGACACATTCACTTTATGATATGATGATTATCATTTGTTTGAAAATTAATTACTTTGGTATTATAGCTAGCTTACTTGCTTATTTTTTAAACGTATATGTGAGATATATCAGATTGTTTCCCTTTTTATATGGCCTGCAAAATAGCGATAAACAGCACGGATTCACGTTGACAATGTGGCTACAACAACACTTAGTTCTTGAATTCTTGAAGCTGTTCGCTTTTTAATTAAATTTAACTCGGATTGAATATAACATGAAGAGAGAATAATGAAATGTGTATTAAGTAATTGTATCACAATTCACCTTTGAGAGGGGATTAAAATAAATATTGTAAAAAGGTATTTTAGTAGAAGTGCGGGCTGGGTGTGCAGCCCACTTAGTCTGATTTTTCGGTGATGGGTGGATAAGAGTTAGAATCCATATTGAATGTTAAAGAATATTTAAGATATGTAGATTTTCCTTTTACCTTTATGCAATTTAGGGTACATTTGATCTAAATTCTACCATACTCATCCCTACCCCATTAACATAAGCTAAATGCTTATATCTCAGGTGTGTGAATGGGGCCAACTTTGCGCTAGAAGATAGTGAAAACTCATTTTGTACAGTCCACCTTGAAAACACCTAAGCTGGACAAGAATCCACACAATTCCATCTGCAGCAAACTAAACAAAAATAAATTTATGGCTAATCCCACGTGCTCCCCTAAACATCGATTGTAGGAATAAGTTTTTAAAAAATAATTTTTATCTTATAGCTCTATTCCTTCTTTGCAACCTTCCGGAGAACATCAAAAGCTTACAAAGGGAGAAATCTCATTTCAAAAGCGCCCAAAAAATGGATCAAAAGTTCACCTGAAACTTGTATCAAAAGAACACCTAGAACTTGTATCAAAAGAACACCTAGAACTTGTATCAAAAGAACACCTAGAACTTGTATCAAAAGAACACCTAGACCTTGTATCAAAAGTGCACAACGATATGGATCAAAAGTGCACATATACCTTGTATCGAAAGTACACTTAGACCTTGTATCAAAAGTGCACAGAAAAAAAAAGATTCATAACGTGGCAATTTGGCAAATATATTATGCCCACAGTTATGGCAAGAATGAGCTATCGAGTTGAATAAAATATAATCGGCGAACACTAATTTCTCTTAGGTGGTGTTAGGTTAGGTTAATCTGATATCAACAAGCGGTGTTGTCATTTGGGACTCAAAATCTACAAACAATAGAGGGCTTTTGATTCCCCTACCTCTTGCGTTTGTGATATAGGTCTACTCAAAAGTGGGTACAATAATATGGCCTGTACGCTTTCAGCATTTAGTTGCATCCTACAGTACTCAACCGACATGTTTTTTTAACTTTAGACGTTGAATCGAATTCTATTAGATTTAATGTATCAGGAAGCTAATGGATTAGTGGCTATAGAGCTTCCACTAAAAAGACTTATGACCCGAAACACACACACAAAAGAGGGCGTCTAGAATGACTAGCAAGTCTGGTGTGGTTTGAAAGAAACCTCAACGCAACGTTGCGCGACGCTGGCCAACCAAAGTAAACTGGTCAAGATGGTGATTGATCGAGGTGGAATGGAAAGTTCGAAACACTAGGTGCTGTTCTACTTTCATTCAATTTGGTAATTTTTTTTTCATCCAACGTCTCATACCCTCCTTTGACCCTTTCCCAATCCCAAAATCAAATGCCTTAGCCCGGTGAAATGCGTGACCTTTTTATAAGATTCCGCAGAAAAGAAAAGAGCTACTATTTTTCTCGTTTTTTTTAAGACGTGGAAGTGAAATTACAAAAGACTGCGGAATGTTTCCTCTGTGTCAATAGAATTTACAAGACAAGAGAATTCTGACGAGGTCTCGTTGTCACAAAAAGTTTTCTTATTTTAATTGTGTTCTCTAGAAAAGAGCTCTTGAAATGAACAAGAATGTGATAACACGCAAGAACACATCTTTTTATCACCAAATTTATTATAATCTGACGAAATTAATTTACCCTCATTTCCTGGATTTTAATATGGATGACTCTTTTGTAAAGGTAAACGCTTTACTTGAGATTAATATATTAAATACCTGTTTCGATGGACTCATGGTCTAAGGTGTCACTCTTGCAATAGATTAGACAGCCGACTACAGGGAGATCGGGGTTTGAATCCTGTCCGGATGTATTGGGGTGTTTTTTCCTAAATGGTTTTTCACTCTTACTCCACACAAATGTGGGTACACTTACTCTGAATTCAACCTTCTTGATCCCTAACACGTTAGCGTAGTCAGTAGATATGCGTATAACCTGAACAGATAATAAGACGGGATGTTAAAAAAATAATTGAGTAGTATTAATATATTACTAAGTCATACAAAAAAAGAACTGCAGCTGAAAAAATTATTGCCATCTATATTATTAAGGCTCCTAAATCTTTATGAGGACCCGAACAATAAAACGTATGCCTTAGAAGTCTGTCTGTATTTCCCTCTGTCTGCTTATAACTCTTATAACTACAAACTCAACAATTTTGATGGATTAAGTCCTTACTTAATATTTAAATGTTATGTAGGCCTAATCGGGATTTTAATTCTTCCTCTAAAATTATAGGTGTAGTTTACTGATGATTTTCTTTAAAGTTGGAAACCTAAGTTTATAATATAATAAAGTATGTATTATCATTTAATACCACCATTCATTTATAAAAGGAAATAATATTGAATCCCACTAAGAAATCAAATATTTTATTCGTTTAAAAGAAAAAATTAATGTATGCGTTACTTAATATCTAATGCGTAAGGATATTATTGTCATATAAACTGAAGGAAACTTTTACCAGTAAAAAAACACATTTAGGAGAAATTAGTTTTGAAAATATATATGCTACACAGTGATACATTCAAATAATTTAGTCAAATGTAAAATGGTTACATACTATTTTGTTGATAAGCGTAAGAATGTAAATACAGGGCTGTCAGTATTTATTTGTATACAAAACTACTAGTGTTTTCCTGGTATATTATAAGTGATTTCCATTTCTCCATTTATATTTATTTTATAGAGTAGAATCTTAAATAGAAATTAAATCTTATTTGTGTTAAAAATTTACTTATGCGAGGTAATGTCAACATAAAATTTTGACATTTATTGAGAAATATATTAATTAACTGCGAATATTTACAAAAACACTACAGGCAAATGTTTGTGCAAATATTCAAAGTTATTTCTCAAAAA
This sequence comes from Timema shepardi, assembly GCA_902151425.1. NCBI lineage: Eukaryota > Metazoa > Arthropoda > Insecta > Phasmatodea > Timematidae > Timema > Timema shepardi. The sequence continues at coordinate 358,265 of CABFVX010000005.1, read as the reverse complement.
CTTAATTATTTATGTCTCATGGTTTATTAGATAGTTTTTTAAATCATGTCAAAAATCATTAGTGTAATTAAATAAGTATATTTGAAGAAATTTTTATAGACATATTTTAGTAGGGATTTGTCAAATATAATATTTTATAAAATACAAATATATTTGTTATGGTCAGCATTTATAATATTGTATTCAATTATTAGTGTCCATATAAAGGTTTTGTTACTATTTACCAAAAGTGATATCTGAGTTTATCACATGACCTAACGTATGAATAAGTAAAAGAATATCTATTAATTTTTAAGACAGATAAACATGTTTCCATGAAGATTATACTGCATAAACTGCCCTTAACAGTATTTTATAATTACCGTATGTCTATTAGTTAATTTTAAATTAGAAGTTTGAGAGTAATATAATACTTAACAATTTATAGTTTTTAAAATCAGATTTAATTTTGTTGACACTACATGTTCAAACAGTTTTACAGTTGTAGTCAATAATCACAAATGTAAGGTAAGATAAAATTTTAAATAAATATATGATTCGACCTTTCTTTTCTAATCATGTTCCTTATAACAGTATAAGATCTGTTAAAACAGGTTGTGTGGATTACATTGAGTAATGTTTCTCATAACAATAGCGTATTTGTTAAAACATGTTATGTGCGTTACATTGGCTAATGTTTCTTATAACCAGGTCCAGGATTTTGATGAACCACAAATTGCCAACAACTTACCTATAAAATTATGCTAGAACCTATTAACTTTAAATTTGCAAAAAATTACCCAAATAATTTGGACGAAATTTCATGTTTTTATAAGCGTTAGGATTTACACTATACACGTATGATAAAACAATAAATAAACTGAAAATGTTTTATAAAACCTGATTGACTATTTAAAAATTCCATATTATAAATATTGATATCTAAGCAATAATACACTTGGAAAACATATTTAAACTCGGTTTTTTCCCTTCCCTACTTATAAACAATGAAAGTTTATTTCAGTCAGTATGTTCTTGTATTTTTAAAAGCTCCTTTCTACTTCTCCAGAAGTGATGGGAGCATACTTTAAGTACACTAAATCACTCGATGTTAGTGTTTCTTCACATTCAGCAGTGCTAAAATCTTTTCCTGTCAGCACTCGAGAGATGGAACACAAAGTTTTGTAGTCTGAATTTCTTTCAAGAACACGTTTAGGTTGGTCTGATACTAGCTCACTAATATCACCCTGCACATTGTCCAATTCAACTTCAGTTGTTTTTATCAAAGCTATCTTGTTTTCGAGGCTCACTCCTTTCTCTTGAAGACGTGTAATGGTTGACGACAAAGAGTCAAGATTTGCCTTGGTGCATGCCAGTTTTCATTTCATTTCACTGTTTGACAACAATACTTAACAGGCCTTAATGGTCCTAGTATCTTGTGTTTCAAGAAAATATACTTACTACAGGCTTAACAGTTTGAAAATTGTCACAATAATATACACATGCTTCGATCCAAGCACCCCATCACGTGATAAATAGGCTGAAATGGCAAGGAAACATCGGGATCTAGTGATTTGAAGAGTTTGTTACGCGATGGAGCTTTGACAAATACCTTCTGCGTGTATGACACTGGGGTGTCAACTTGGTAAAGTTATCCCTAACTTCCTCCGCTACGTACTCTATGAAAAGTTTGAGCTAGGCAAGTCAATGTATCATCCTTGAATAAAATGATTTAATTGCCTTGGCTGCTTTGGAAACGTATAGCGCCACGTTGTTCATGAAGAGCAGAATTCCATCATGTAACACACCCTTCGGCCATAGCGAAAACAGAACTATGCCGAAGAGTTTATATATTATCGAATGGTTTACGGATTAAAAAAATCCAGTAGTGAGCAAAAGTATATCTCCTGGTTTGCTAATTTACAGGGTTCCCGTGGATACATTGGCAACGTAACCTCCCTTCATATCACTGTTTTCATCAATGAAGACAGAAATATCCTTTTCTTAGATTTGTTTTCTTATTTGTCTCATTACTTCGTCGTAGCACCGTGGCATAAAGTTTTTCCTCAATGTGGCCTCGTCTTAAATAGAATGACCCATGTACAGTCCAAGGAAATACTTTAGTTTGACATTGCTCAGTTTACTCAGGGGGATGTTCGCAGAAACCAGAACGTCACACAAATATTTATAAACTGTTGAGAATTTTTCTTGATTCGTGGATTCATTTTGTGCAGGTAATAGTTGATAACTTTTCCTTTTATTGATATTCTGCATACCATGGACATATTTGTTGTGACTGATATACTGATGAATGGTAAACCTTTTATCTGATGCCAGACAATTTCACTTAACATAATTTACAGAAAAATATTTCACTATCTGTAGAAAAAATATTTTCTCCAAATTCAGTAACAATTTGCCTCAAATGACTCGCTTCAGAAATTCTAAATAAATAATAAATAATTGCATACGAATAAATATAACGCTAGAATCAGTTTCAAACAGTTTAAAATTTTAGTTCTAAAGAAATGCTTGAAAATGACTTTTCAAACTAAAAAAGCAAGAAAAAGACCTAAAAATCCAAAATGACAAAAAAATGCCTATAAAATAGTCATCTCTACAACCAGGGGATCATGAACAGAGTTTGTGTACAAATGAGCACTGTCTCTGATGAATAAAAAAACTAAAGATGGCATATCATCAAAATCCTCGCCCTGCTTATAACAGTATAGAATTTGTTAAAACCAGTTATGCACATTATATCGAATATTGTTTCTTTTAACAATATGAAATTTTAGTTAAATTCATTTTAATTTGTAATAAGGAGAAATATGAAATTAGTATTTCAAGGAATGTACTTGTTAGAACGACAATTGATTGAGTGATACACTTACGTCAATAAAACAATATATAAGTTATGAATATAAGGAATTAGTTTATTAAAATAGAGATTGTTAGGTCAAGAAGAAGAACTTAAATAATAGGTCAATTAACAATATGAATTAATGGAGATAACAAAGAAAAAATTATTCAGAGAGAAGAAAAAATCGTTAAGTCAGGAATTAAATCACTTAAAATTACATAACCATATACCTAAGAATCACCTCCGAAATTGGTGAAGAGCAAATTTATTTTATAAATAGGTAAAACTGTAAGTGAGCAAGATTCTATAAAGTGATAAAAAAATATTATGGAGAATTTAATGAAAACTAGAAAATTGTAAAGAGTCAATGACTGGAATGAAGCCGTTAATACAAGATTGAGGAACAAAACTAACTAATTAAATGAACGATCAATTAAATACAACCTCTTTTAAAAAACCAATCCCTTATATTCATAACTTATATTTTGTAATTGCATTAAGAAGTGTATCAATCAATCTATTGTTGTTCTACCAAGTTCGTTCCTCGTAATACTAATAAGAAATTTGTTTAAACAAGTTGTGTGTATTATTACATTGACTAATGTTCCTTATTACAGTTATTTCTACTAAACCGGGTTTCCCCACAATCTTATCTTATAATTTTAGCTTGTATACTATACCTATATTATTATAATTACTATCACCGCGTCTTACCACCCGTCCGGGCTATACGTAATTACGCTAATGTGTAATGATAGGGTGAAATGGAGGAACCACAGTTTAACATGGAATCCGAACCACGGTGGAGGCCTGGCATTCCCCACATTTACAAGTTGTGGTTAATACACGTCTTGTCAAGGAAGGGTTTGGCAATCGGATATATATGTGCCAGGAGCGAGGATAGAACCCCAAACCCCTAACACAGAAGTTTGACACCTTACCCCATGACCCTCAGGTCACTGACTTTACTGATATTAATGCGTGTGATGCGTAGTTGCTCACTTCAGTATAGTAGCCACGTTTATAAAAAAAAACATGTGTGTGCTATCTCCTCAGTATGGGAGAGCAAACGTTTCTCTCGCCTCGTCACAAATATCCCTGCAGGTGACGGTCCTCTTTCCTCCTAATGACGTCACACATGCGCTTACACTAGGACGGTGCAAACGGGTGAAACGTGACATTTCAGACAGTTGGCAACTTTCCTTAAAATTGAGAAAGTGCTGACGCAGTGAGTGTAACTAGCTTTGTGTATAAACCTTATGCTTTTTTTTTTTCTTTGTCGTAATAAGAAGTGATGTTCTTTTTTTCCGGCATTTTAAGAAAACTTCAAATCAATAAGCGTCGACACGTAATAATAATAATAAAAAAAAGGTTGAATGTGTGGTTTGTGTTTATAGCTCTCAAACCTGGAGAGACCCAATCTCATTTTGAATCAATGGAGAAATTCATCCTCAAAATTCTTTCCCCTTTAACAATAAATGCTAAATTTTAAATAGTCAACCTCGATCTATCTATCTATTTATCTATATATATATATATATATATATATATATATATATATATATATATATAATTAACTATCTCAGCTTATATTTAATACAGTCTAATTTTTGTAGGAAGAGTCAAGGGGCAACATAGGAAGTGTTACTAAATCTACTTTCCCATATTAATCATTCGTTAATGTATGTGATCTGTAGCTGCCACTTTAGTTATAATATGATATAAATACATATAAAATAACACTAATAATATAGTAAAATGTTTTAAATGTCAAATTTTAATCTATTATGGCCATTGTTTGGATATATTTTTATTATATCATCAATAGGATAGTTGAAACAATTTTAAGTTGGGACTCATTAGCATTTGCTAACACCTCCCTTCCCCCGAGACCCCAAACACACACACACACAAATATGCTTCTCCCTCAACACTCTGTATATATGTATAATAGGCTTTAAATGTCGTCTTACCCAATCCAGCCCCATTGTTTAAAGTATAATTTTGATAGGAAGAACAGTATCAGTTAGTTAATAAAGTCACTAAAACAATTTTAATATATTCATGCATCAAGTCATGTCATCTGACGCCATCATTTTTGATAGATATGATCAGTACCAATTAAAAAAACAAATAATATAGTAAAATGTTAGCAATGCTAGCCGCAAAGAAATATTTTTGAATTGTATCTACTGTTCTTCCAACCAAAATCAGGGTATACCTAATAAGCTGGAAGCAGTCACTACATCACATGTAAAGGATGTTTGTACCTCTAACAATAAGATAGAATTTAGAGGAAGTGTAACTACATTTACTTCAAGTAATAGTGAATTTATTTATGGTAAACCACCTTCAGTACACCTGGTGGGAATTTGAATCCTGACCTAGTCGCCATCAGAACAGAATAGATAGGGTTGATTCCTTATCCAACGTGCCTACTGATGCATTTTCTAGTAATTTTAAATAGCAAATAAATTTTATATACTTTTAATACCTTTAATATCATACTATACCATCTTATTTAGATTCTTAGATTAAATGGTTCACTGAATATTCGTTTCGACGTTATTTACATTTTATATATTTTTAAGGAAGTAATTCACTCTATTTATTTGATTATAAGTTGTCATTTCTCTAAAATGTTTTATATTTGGCTAGAAAAATGAAAGTGCTATTAGCTATTTTATTAAGTACAGTGCTGCTTCACTTGGGTGAACGGAGGGATTATTTAAAACGCTAAATTTAAGGATGAAAGAAAATCTATAAACACTAAAGAGCAATTAAGCTATCTGCAAAAGTTTAACATTTCATCATTATTGTACCTATTTGCCTTTGAGGTCACGAATAATACCTAGACATGCACGTGTGTTATTTATAACTTACGTACTGACGTATCATGAAATAACCAATGATAGTTTGTTTGATACTTCCTGAGACCTGCCATTTGTTTTATGCGACACAATGCTCTTATAAATATAATATAGCTTTCATTCTATTACCCTGTGCCAGTAAAATAATTAATCTAAACAATCATAGTAGTAGCTATATTTAAAATTTAACTATAGTAAAAGAATTATATTATTTTAATTTGTATTTTAATAGTTTGACTGTAAAATTCTACAAATTATGTTAATTTTTAGAAGTTAACTGTTTAATAAAATAATATAATTTCACAATAATTTTATATAATACGTAGATTTTTTTAAATCATTGATTGAATTTAGTATCAAGTAGTATCAAGTAGTATAAGTAAAAATATTTCTTTAGTGGATTTGGTCCGCCCTCTTTCGTTGACTATTTTTGCTAGGAGATCCGATTTCAGTCAAACTTGGCAAACAAAAATACGAGACCATCGAGGTTTATACTCATATTTTATGTTAGGTTTTTTATATCTTTTATCTGTATATTGCTTAAAATAATAAAGTTAATGTAGCATTGTGGACTAGTTAAATAATTAATCTTAAATTACTAACATGATTGCATGTGAATTCTACCTGGAATTAAATTTTAAGTTTTTCGCTCAGCTTCTTCAGTGTCACGACAATTCCTTTTCTCAAGACCACTGGGTGTTAAGTTAGTGATAACAGCTTACCTCACTATCAGTGTCAAAAAATTGTGGTACAATCTTCAGGGGAACCATAAACACATGTAGTCAACCCCTTCTCATAATTTAGGATGGCTATTAATGTGCAATGCAAGAATAACTGATAACACAAATAAGTACTATACTAATATTGTATTGTGAAAAAATTTAGAAACAATCGTTAAATAAAAAATAAATTATACTATACAAATTTAAATTTAGAAAAGAAAATTAAGATTTTTGAATTATAAAGGGATTTTTTTTGGTCAGAGCAAACTATAATATACTGTACCCTATATCTACCTGTAAAATAGCGAGCTCACCTTGCGTGTTCCACTACGGTATTGCCTATAAGCTAAGGTTATAGTATAATTCGTCATGGTTGGACTGCTACCTTTAGGTGGAAACGGAGCATACATACAGTGTATATGCACATAGATTAAGTCCGTTTAATATCATGTTGGTATATTTTACTTTCATTTTCTTGCTTATACCTATCCGTTCGGACTGCATAGCGTAACTAATTACTATAATGGAGTATAATTTGAAGTAAGAATTTATAGTAAATGTAACCGCAATTACGAGTATAAAGCTGCGGCGCCACAGCCACCGGACTGGACTTTACTTGACTTGACTTGACTTGAGTCCAGTGTGATTTTTCATATAATGTTTCTTTATGGTCTAGGCGCCACTGCGACCAGAATCGACTGGACTTGACATAATCTGCCGACTGGAGTCAGGTCGTGTACGGTCCCAATTGGAAAACTAACTTGAGTCTGTTTCCCCCACCACTCGTAACAACACTATCTCCAGCACGTGAGCAGTTGTTTACATACTCTACGTCTAGCATGTTCATATTTAAAATTGTATTAAAAGTACAAATCTAAGGCACTCGTATTTACAATTCTATCTAAAGTGTATATATATATATTCTTTAAAAAAATAAGCTCTCGAATAATAAAACTCAATTTTTAAAACATTCTAATATTATTAAAACAGTTTTAAAATGTCTTTGGAAGAGCAACTTATAGAGACAGTCCAGTTCTCTTCTTTTTCGATAGCAATAATGCACAACAATTCAAAAAATCTTCATCTGAATCGGATTCAGAACTTAAATCCAATAACTTTTGCCTGGAATTCATATTATTATTATTATTATTATTATTATTATTATTATTAGCACCGCGTCTTACTACCCGTTCGGGTTATACGCAATTACGCTAATGTGTAATGGTAGGGTGATTGTGAGATGAAATGGAGGACCTACAGTTTAACGTGGAATCCGAACCACGGTGGAGACCTGGCTGGAATTCATATTATGCTGAGAGAAATGCAGAATAAACTGAGATGTTTTAGACTACACAGTCAACTCAAGTCTGTTCGCTGTGGCGCATATCCGCATTAGTCCAGTCATGTCAAGTAAAGTCCAGTCATGTCAAGTCAAGTCCAGTCATGTCAAGTCAAGTCCAGTCCGGTGGCTGTGGCGCCTTACCTTAAATGTGAATGAATTTATAAAAAGTCACTCGCAATACACCCGACTGTGCAGTCGAGTCAAGTGTGAGAGTGACGTCTTAGACCAATCGACCACTGAAGCGTATACCAGGGATATTTAGGAATTAACAAACGTGCAGGTATGTGGCAAGTAATTTATAATAAATGTACCCACATTACAAGTATGAGGGAATGTAAAAAAAATTCTACAATAATAATTCACACGTGGAATACAAACCTAAGAGTATTCAGCCAAGATTCGAAACTTTCTCACCGGCAATACAGTCCTACTTTGAGGTACATTCTTATTCCATAAATGTATTAACAATCACTGGTGGAATAAGTATTCATTTCTTGGTTAAGTAAGAGTTTAATATAGTTTCTCTCTTGTATTTTATCCTACAGGGAGCGTAAAGTTTTTAAGTGGGCTTAAGAATTTGTTTTTAAATAATGGAAAACACGTATTATACAAAGTATGAACAACAAAAATATAGTCGGCAGCCTCATGAAATTTTAATGCGTTAAAATATTAAGACCATTCTACATGGTTGAATAAGAACTTTTTCTTTATTTAACGAGTTAACCTCATTCGTAGGAAAAACTTTACTAAAAATCCACTAGTAATCCGTTAAATGGTAAGAAGTCGCGTTTGATTAGGAAACAGCTAATTTTTACTATATTGAATTCTTTAAAAACATTTTTGTTAAAATAAAGTACTGACCTTGTGAATTAAAATCTCATCTGTATTGATTAACAACCCAAAATTACTGGAATGAATTTTATTTTTAGTTGAAATCCCAGGCTGTATTAATTTACCTGGAACTAAAGTGAAATCTATTTTATATTGTGAAACACATTAAATTACCAATTTATTTTTCTCTCTCTAAAACGCTTAGTTTTATTTAATCATAATGTATAATTTGGTGTACTAGCTGGGTTTAAAATTTATTCCTCCCCTTAATGGAAACTCTTTCACACACACACACACACATACACACACATGATACAATAAAACGGACATTATTTCGCAGCTCAGACGTGGAAAAGGTAAATCCTCTAAAAGTACTACATTCTATTTTAAATTACTATAAGTCTCTCTAATTATGTAGGGGTTCTGTGTCTTACAATTTAATAATTTCGTATTTTAAAATTAGCTTTATCGTTTGTGAATGCATGCACATTTTTTAATGTCATTATTTATCCATTTAATTTTGGTTTCAGCGAAAGCGTCTAGACAGATGTGTGCTATACCGGGAAGTCACATGTCATCACATTACTTATACTCTACTGAACATACCCCTACCTCCCACATACCATCTATCGACTAGATTATTTCCTGGCCATGTCCAAAAGTAGCTTCACATTTAAGAGGATAGTCAATGCCGATATACATTGATACGAGTGCTGGAAACTTTGTACGGTGTGTCTAATTACTTATGTTTCATAAACTTGCATTTTATTGTAGTAGATAAGACTTTCATGGAAGCCAATAGGAGCTCTATACATCGTTTATCATTAAAATAATAATGCTAGTTATAATAATAATGTCTTTATTTGAGTTAAGTAAAGGCTAGCGTTTTTAATTACACCAAATAACTTAATAATAAATAATATTTCTCTCATAATTATGTGCTATTAATAATAATAGATAAAAATTAATTTATGATGTATGTACATAGATAGTAAAAATCAAAAATTATTGATCACATAAATATTCACACACTTGTATACATTTATGGATATATTACTATAAAATAAATAAATAAACAAAATATAATTAAATATAAGAGAAAGAAAACAAACAAAAAAGATTAAGACACACGATATCGTACCACAAACATTCATATATCCTTATAATACACATAACATATATAAACATAATGGAAAGAGCAATTTTTTTAATGTTGATACTTTTCAGTAATTATATAGATTAAATAAATGTACACACATTATGATAATAAAAATAATATTAATGCATTTACTTTACATCCAAATTTTTCCTCCATCCATAATTTCCATTCACATTGACGATCGAGACTCTGCTCGAAAACGTACAGCAAGCCTAAGCTGAAAGGTTATAATACTGTATTTAGTTTTAATATTTATATCAATAGAATTCCATGAACTAGATCCAGCAAAAAAGTAAAAGAGAGAAAATAGAAATTAAATTAGTAAAGAGGGTTGTCATAGACTCGTACAGGGCTGTAAGAAGATGAGCCTAAAGTTAAGAATAATGGAGACACTATACAGCGTATTTCATCAGTCATGTATCAGGGGCTCATAGAGAGTTGAGAGAGTATAATATCCGGTTTCATAGTCGGACTTAGTACGCCTCAAGTACGCCGATGTACCGGAATAGATTGGTCCAGGATCATACGGGAAACTGACCAATTACATTTGAGGTTAGGTGTCATCCTGTATTCAATATTGCATCGAACTTGAGGTGTCCAAGTCTGAATATGAAACTCACCTTTTGTCTTCCACGAAAGATAATTTTTTCTTCTAGCACCACGTCTTACTACCTTTTCAGCTTACACGCCTAGGTACTAATTACTCTAATGTATTAGGGATGTGGAAAGTTGAATTTATAGAACTTGCACCCACATTTTTGTGGAGGGAAAGTAGAAAATCATTTAGGGGAAACCACCCTCAGTGCCCCCGACCGGAATCAAGCTCTGATCTCCCTGTCATCGGCTGCCAGTTTATTGCGAGAGTAGCGTCTTAGACCATGCGGCCATCTAAATGGGTGATAAACTTTTATGTTAGGAGAATGTTTTAGTCCAATGATAGGAATGCAAAGTGTGAATCGTGTTCCCTATGTCAAGATTGCCATTGCGGATGTCGAATACCGTACGATTAAAAGCAAATATATTGAACATATTTAAGTTGTTTGACAAATTTCCAGAGTTTCCCTACTTGACGATGCATCGTGTGAATATCTTAAATAGCTTCGGTTTTATAAAATGCTGAAATACTCTATTTCCCCTGTAATAACCCTGTACAGCGCCTCCCTTGGTGACTTTTAGCAAAATATACTAAACACTAAAGTTAAATAAACTTGAAAATACTGACATTCTCAAACAATATTGTTCTAAGAAAATTGCTTTTTTTTTATTTATAACATTTTAAAATTAATAAAAGTTGAAATAGTATATTCCGTGCTTCTTCTTTGCCAACAACTTGACACCAACTTTTAAAATGAAAATGTTGTCTCGGGTTTTGTAGCGTATGATGTATACTCTGTTCCAAGGTAAATCCACACCTCTTTGGAAACCTTAAGAGTTCACGTATCAGAAACAAACTATTTGAGACCCTCGTCACTATAGCATGAATAGAGGTAGAGGTGAATTAAAAATGACACAACATGTGTTTTAAAAGGTTTTAATGGATTAAATAGAAAATCTATCTTATTAGTTGAGTACGGCTATAGCTGCATCTAAACATAATATTCTGTAAATTGACGATCCCTGGATAGCTCAGTGTTTAGAGCATTGGTATACTAAGCCAAAGGTCCCGGGTTATACTTTCGTGGCCAGCTGTCATTTTCCAATGTACAGAAAAGGTTTAGAGCTATGACAGACCAGCAGTGATAGATGAGCTGATAGCACTCCTACTTTATTTAGAAGCCCAGTGCTTGATCCTTCATGGATACAACGTAGGGCTTACAATTTGGTATCCAAAATGAAGTCATTTACTCAATTTTCAATTAAAATATAGTGTCCTCCATCCACCTTAAAATGTCCTCTTTTTTTTTGTTTACAGTGCTGCACACACATAAGCGCATAATTAGACTATCATATGCTCAAAAAATTGCAATTTTTATACAATTTATTATATGCTTTAAATAATATATATAAATATTAATTCATCTGAATGGATGGTTTTTAAAGAATATTAAGAGTACAGATTTTAGGATTTAGTTTAATGATTCGATGTATTATGTCCTTGCTATCATCTATTACGTAAAACTATAAGACACATTTTTAACCTGATTTCACTCCCCACGTAGGAAAATATAGGGATTAAGTTTGTCGAATATCATAGGTTACATAAACAATGGAGGGTATTTTTAAAATATAGCTTCAATATCCTTAGCTTTTCAGAACAGCTTAAAATGTGTAGATTTTATTTTTATTTATTTATGGTCTCCATGCGAATATTGAAGAGTTTTTACCTCGGGTGAATTCTTAGTGGACTCAAGAGCGGAATAGACTTAATGTGGATTCAGTAAAGACTATAATATTCAAACAATACAATTTTAAGGATATGACGTATATGGAATTTTACAGTTATCTATCAAGAAATGAAGAATCTTGGTCAAAAATAGGCAGCTCTTAAAAGTAAGCAGATGGTATCAGCACTATACTATTAGATTATTTTGATGTTGACGTTAATTCTTTCTTTCGTAATAAAAGTATATAGCTTAAATTTTGTTTTATTTTGAAATGTTCACCCCATTTGAAATAATATTGGAATAGATTGCCTCCTTTTCCATTTTATGCATTTGGTAAGACTATTTTCATATATCCGAGTTCTAAATTATGATTCTCAACCCTCAAAACAAACAAATTTATGAGTTTCCCAAAAATGTTCCCAATTTTCCTTGTTACCTTAGGGTTGATAATTTTTAAAATTCATATCGAAAACCAAGAGGTATAAGGTGTTAATCTTGAACTTTAGCTTGGCCGTGACCGATGATGAGATCATTGTTATAGTTACAAACAGGTAAATTATGAGAGCTACTTTTTAAATGTGATTTTTATATGTAGTTTTATTATCATTTCCTCACGCTAATGTGAGTACATTCTCTAGAAATTAACATAAATCAACTTTATATAAAGTCACTATTAACCCATGTTTAACATACAAATAATACATTTCAATTTAACGTAAAATATTATCTTTTAATTCTATCAAATGAAGATGGTCTATATTGTATTTATCCCGAGTGTACTTAGGCTATTTTTGCATAGGCAGCCAACAGCTCTCACGTCCCCGTTCCCTCTTCATTTTCAGCCATCCACCCCACATCCATGTTCCCCTCAACGAACTATGCTTGGATCCAACGTCAACGGGGGGAGCGGGGAGTTGACGAGGGTGGTTGGATGAGGGTGTGAAGGGATAAGGGGTCGGGTTTGGAGTGGCGAGAGTAAACACATGTAAGCCAGGGTGCGCCCGTAAACTGTGATATGTGGCGTTGTCGTTGTCCTCTGTAATATACGTCTCAGCTCTTCATGCAGCTCGTGCTGCCATGAGATCTAATGTATTTTGCCACGTCGGATTCCCAAACTAGGGGCAAAGTAGCATGTACCTCGAGTATAAGGAATAAAGTCTATGTCACGAACTTAAATACATTTTGGTTGACGTCTAGGAAATAATATAGTTATGAGTTTGTGCCGTTTGGATTCCAAATTTAGGGGTTTGGGGGTAACTTTGCATCATTGTTTAGGAATGGGGTGAAGTCTATTGAATAATTGTTAATCTTCATTAGAGAAATGTAATAGTAATTTATAATCCTCTATAAAACGTATATTTAGTAGTATTAGTTCCTAAAATTAATTTTAAAAGCTATTTACTACTCTACTTTAGAAATTACTTGTATTTGTTTAAAAAAAATATTTGAGGATATTATTTGTGTTTGCAGCTATAGCTATTTTAGAAATATATCCACTCACTAAAAAGTAAAAATCAACGTATTCTATACATGCACAGTCTGATCACAATAAACGTTAGCAGTCTCGCGTTTACCAATAACACTATGGCGTGAATTATAAGATACGGCCATAGTGTAATCGGTAAAAATAATACGGATACTTTTCAGTCCAACCAGAGTGTACTTACACTTAGTTTGCATCTATAAGTGCCACGATTACCTTGCATTGTTCCACTATGGCGTATCTTAAAAAATAGGGTCCTAGTATATAGTTCATCAAGGTAAACTGGCAATACATTTTGGGGTAAACAGAGCTTACGTAAATTACTCCCAGATGTCCAACAACATTACATTAAAAGATGTATTAGTGCTGTGAGGAGTCCCCACTCATTTTTTCATGACGTCTATAATTATAGAATTCACGAAGTTTTATAAAATATGTAATGATTTTTTGTAAAGGAATGTGTAAGTAATGTTTAATAAGGGATGTACACCTGGGTCTACTTTATGAATATAACACCAGTAATACTGGCTATACATCTCTTATATATGAGTAGTATAACCCATGACGTTTAAAATAAAAGAATATAAACATTTGGGCAAGACTTATGTTTTAGCATGCTAGGCATTATTAGTAGACAGAATAGAAATTTAAAATTCAATTAATCAAACAAACCAAATGTTATATTCTTTAAATTCTACGCCAATATACTGTATTGTTCTGCCCAGGGTCATTCTTCACTGATATTTTAAGGTAAAGGTTGTGATGGAAGTGTGGAAATCGTCAACTACGTATGAGCGATCAAATAAGATAGTGAGCCATCAGGTAACGCAGCCAACTTAAACTTGGGAAGGCTTTATGCAGCCAGTAGTACAGTGGAAACTATATAATAGCTTGGCTATTTAATCCATCATTATATGCACATTCGTAAAGTTGTTACTATTCTATTGGCCTGGATTTAGTTTAAAACAGGATTTCTTGGAAACAGGAAAGAACACCTCTATGAATATATGTTGTCATCTTTAATACAATGCTATAAAGATACGGAAGGACAAATGTCTTTCAAAATTCATTTTCTACATTCAAATTTTGTTGATTTTTTCCCTCTGATTACTTGGGAACTGTGAGTGATGAGCAAAAAACACACGCTTTCATCAGGATATATCCACGAAGGAAAGGTATAATAAAGGTCACTGGATACCTCCATGATGGCAGATTTACTCTTTTTTTCTTAAAAGGAAATTAAAAACGGAATACAATTAAAAAAATATTTAGCACTAATTTTTAATTATGGTTAGAATATACTTCTTACTTTGTATGGTAATACAAATTGATCAAATCATTGTATTTTAAGAAGGAAAAATTTTATGATGAAGCTTGAATATTATATATATTATATAATTGTACGGTAACCTACAAGAAATTTGTAATAAATTAAAGAAAGAAATTGAATATATATGTAAATGTGACACAAAAATGTGTTACATTTTAGTATTCAACACGTATTTATATCCAGAGTTATTAAAAATAAAATTGTTTGCTGGGTGCTATAGTTTAACTTGAAACTACGGTTTACCATCTGATTGATCACATCTTAATAAAGGGGCAAAAGGTAATAATCAGGAAATACACTAGAATATGTTAAGAGAGAGGATGTAAAAGCACCATATGTGAACAAATAACTATAGTTCAACTGGTCTTAAATGAATTTGCTTGTATCAGGTGGAGTTAGGCTCGCCAACTTTACGACCAGCTTTATCTTTGTGTCGGAGCGCATTTAGAGACTTGATTATTTCTTGCAAATTCGTAATATATTTTCACTGCGAAAATTATTTGTTAATTTTACTGTTGCTATAGGCCTATTACTAGATAGCTAAAACAGTGATTCCACGGTCTACTAAAGCATCAAATTCGCAATATAACATATTTATGGTGATGTAAATATTAAAGTTCGAATCTCGATCAGGTGCATAACAGCTATTTTTTCACGTTTAATGTATCACTGTGATGTTTCCATCAACTTTTCACGCTAATGCGAGTACATTTCCGTTAAAATATTCTTTCAAACCCTATTCCTTAACATAAGGCACCAAAAAAAATTTGTTGGACTTTTTGTTAAAACTTGCTACTAGTAGAATAAAATATAAGTTCTCACGTGGTTTCCCAGTAATAACTGAGACATTTAGAGGTTTGAATCCCCGTGAGTTTCGTAAATCGATATGAATGTGACCCACATTGGTGGCTGCATGGTCTAACATGCTACACTCGCAGTAGACTAGCCCACTGTTGATGGAGAGCTCGAGGTTCAAATCTCGGTCGGGTGAATTAAGGGTGTTTTTTTAACAAAAAGGTTTTCCACTCTTCCTCCACGCAAATACGGGTATATTTCCACTAAATATAACCTTCCTAATCCCTAAAACCATTAGAGTAATTAGTATATTAGCTTATTATCCTAACGGGGAGTAAGACGTAGTACTAATATATATATATATATGAAAAGTGCGGTCCCTGAAACTAATAATACTAACTTGTGTTTTAATGTAACATAACCCTTGATACGGATGGAAATACGACTAGATAAGTGATCTAAGAATAGTTTTAATTTAGGAATTTTGCACCCAATACTTAGCAGGGGTTGCATACCCCTCCTTAAAACTCACTCCGTATTCCAAGTAATAACCTAACATAAATATAACTACACAACTAACAATAACAGCGCTAAATAAATATAGTTCACTATGTGTATTAAAATGTTCTTCGGGTAACATTTTAAAAAAAGGCTTGTAAATAATGTGAATCCTAAGAAAATTATATTATTTAATTTATTGCTATTATAATTTCACATCTCCAACTCCATTGTGTAGTAGCTTGGGTTTTTATACGCTTAAATTTAAGTTTGGCCAAGTAATATTCAAATATTTAAAGTCATTGTCTCAATATTAAAATATTAAAAAGAGATAAATAACTTGGGGTTTTTGGTGGAAAGTAAAGAGTAGGAGTAAGTGCTTACATTTATGTATCTACATCACAATTTACTACCCTTTCAAGTTTTTCTCGTGTATATATAGATGCCTACTAACAACACCAATGTAATAGGGTTGAGAAAGTTAAAATTTGGAGGAAATATATACGCATTTCCGTGGATAAGAGTAGAAAACCAGCAAATTAAGATTCTAACCACGATCTCCCCATCAGCAGAACATCAAGCTATATAAGTTTTAAATGTAGACTAAATACCCACCTATGTGAGCTCCTCTAATATTGCTAATGAGTAAGAACCACAATATATTAAATAAGTGCTTATGCTAATATTTCGCCAGGATCGGATAGGACAATTAATGTGTTATGTTGTAATATATATAAATTTAAAATTTTCATCGAGAATCATACATTAAATAAATACATTTATTTTATCGAATATTCCTAGATATCTTATTACCATATATTTAATTTAAAATTATATTTGTTTTATAGTATTGAAGATAGATAATTGAAAATATTATAAAACATAAAACATTTAAATGTAGCAAGACAACTGATCACAGTATTACTATGTGGCACCATATAATAAATAGGTGAAACCACAGTTATTAAGATTAATGTATTAATTTAGTTATTTTTGAAAGCTCCCGTCACACCATTCTATAAAATATTAACAAGTTCCGGTTAACGCAGACTGAGAAAAGTGGTTGCGTGATCTACACGACCCAAGACAACATGACAAAGAAAAAAGTCGGATGAAATGATTGGGGGCGCTTTCAGAAGGTTACACAAAGTTTTAAAGATTTAGTTCAAATTGATTTAATCAAACTGCATATTTTAAAACGTAACAATTCATGCTTTAGTGGTTTTATTAATATATTATGTTATCTTAACATACTCATCTGCAATATTTATCAAAGTGATGTTGATTTATTTGTATTTATTAATGTATGTCAAAGAATGTATTGCCTGGCCTATGAGTTGAGTTCTGAGGTATTGACGTGTCTACTCCATGAGTCTACATATATATTTAAATATATATAATTTAGTTTTATGTTGAAAACTACTCTCTTTCTTGTAAACGTTTTAAGCCAAAAGCTATATTCATTATATTCTAAATAGATGATAGTTCAATATGGACTTAATAAATATGGATAAATATTTATTTTGAAGATTCTTGAATTTTCTAGTCAAATTAACGGAATTGTCGCTATTGATTTTATTTTACATTATATTTAATTAAATGATTTATAAACTGCAAATCATACAAAATATAATTAATAACTGTCCAAAACTTTTGAAGGCTAACTTCTGAAAAAAAATTAATATATTTAAAGTATGTTTCCAGCTATTTCTCTTGAAACAGATTACTATACTTTTAAATATAACACCGTTCTTTATTCTACCTCAAAAACTCCTTTTCCACCTTCAAACCAAACTAGCTGTTACTCACTACCAAGGGTTTAGAGGCTAAAGAAACCAAACTACCATTTGCGTTTAGTTAACACTTACAGGTAACATTTCGAAGCTCACGCGATGGGAATGCCGACTTTTAATGTATTTAGAAGAATTCAAACGTCAAACTGTACTGGTAAATGTAGGAGTCATTAAACGCGCCGTGAGATAGAATCGGATACTGTTTTTCTAACATGTTTGTAAGACTTATTGTATTATCAATAATCTCGGCGTTAAAATGAACTGGTAGCTAATATACTGTAGTGTTGTTATTAGCGCCGTGAGATAGAATCAGATACTGTTCCTCTAACATGTTTGTAAGACTTATTGTATTATAAAGAATCTAGGCGTTAAAATGAACTGGTAGCTAATATATCATATTTTTGTTATTAGCGCCGTGAGATAGAATTCGAAACTGCTCTTTTAACAGTATTGTAAAGTGTATTGTATTCAGAATAATTCAGGGCTAAAATTAACTGGCAAACATATTCACTACAGGCACTGTCTGATAGAATTTGATACTATTCACAAAACGTCGGTGTGAGGCTTATTGCATCTAAATAAATACAGATTCTCAGAGTAGTTTACTTTTTTAAATGGACGTAAGACAGAATAATTTTATTTTAAAGTCACTGTGAATCGTATTACATAAAATAAAATACAGGAGATAAGAATAAATTTATTTCTTTAAAGTTCCAATAGCCAGTTTAGAAAAATATAGTCTTGTAATTATTGATTTTAATACACGCTAAGTATTATAAGCGTTTGGTATAGTGTTTTAATGAACTCTGAATCGCTCATATCCCATACGATTTCACACCACGTAAAAACAGGAATTTGATTCCACGTGCAGTTGACCCAAAGTTTCCTAGATGCCATCAGACAAAATATGATGGAATAATACAAAAAGAGAGATTTTTTTAACACCGCGTCCTACTATCCGTTCGGGCAATACCCATATCTATTAATACAATAATGTGTTAGGGATTAATAAGATTTAATTTAAACAAAATATACCCTCATTTGTGTGGCATGATGATGGAACAAATTTTAAGAAAAACCACTCTCAGTACACCCGAACAGAATTAAACCTCAATCTCTTCATCTCCGACAGCCTAGTATATTGCGAGATTAACACCTTAGACCACGTGGTCACCAAAGTGGATATGTAGAATGTTAATATTTAGTTTGTGCTGGTTGAAAAAAAATTGTGATAACACTTTAGAAACAGACGCTCTTTTACAGTAGTAATGCCCCTAATCAAGTAGTCGCTGATATCTAAAGTTTTCATTTCAAAATTATAGTCAAGGCCCTTGGCCCTGTCGAGTGCAAGTCTAAAATATATTTTGTAGGATGATGGGCGGGTGGGTGAAAGGCATGGCGTGGCATCGCAACCGACCAAAGTATCCCTCCGCGCCAACAAGAACAGACGGATAACGAAAACCGTAGATACTGGACGGGTCTTGCGGAAAAATCATACGTTTGTAAATATCAATTTTCTCGAGAACTAGTTAAATTTTTATGTTAATATTTTCAACACCCTTTCTAATATAATGTATTTATGTTTGTTAATTGTTACATTTTCCTATTTTTTGTTATAAATCCAGCAGTTTTCTATTGAAAAAGGTAAATGTTATCAACATTTGATCACTGTTAAATTTAAATAGGAGATGTTTATATAAAAAATATAAATTAATCAACATGCTTCTATGCTTACCAAATCGTTTTCGAAAAGAAAATTAAAAAACAATTAAAATTCTTGAAGATAACCGTTTGTTCCCATGGCTCTGCAGTTTCACGCCAAATGAAAGAGCCAATCGTCTTAATAAACGATTACATGTCCGCACTGCATTTTGTTGGATTTTATCAAATTGTAACAAGATGTGCAAGCTCTACAAAACGTGTTTAAATAGGTTGACGTGCAACAGTATGTGATTGTATTTGGCAGATTATTTTTGAGGTTGAGGTGTTGCTTTTTTCTGACACAATTATTAAAATCATAAGATTGCTTGAGGTTGAATTCTTGTAAGATAACTTAATGGCAGATTTAAGAGTCTTAAAATAGTAGGCTGTAGTCCCTTATATTTAGAGAATCCCAACGCGTTAAGGGTGATCATTTTACATTGATCATTTTAAAGAACTACAATAATAAATTAACTACCAGTAATATTTTATTTTTCACTTCCAAATATTTGTATTAATAAAAACACTTAATGTGAGTGTTTTTTATTTAATTCAGAACAAATAACACACAGTAATGGAACATCAAGACATTTAAATCCCAAGAGAACTTAAGCTTAGAATTAAGACCTTTTAATCCAAGATAAAAGTAGGCCTACTTTTTGTGTGTTAAAGTAGAAAATTTAAAATAAAATGATGTTGTTATTTTGTTCTTAAAAGCATTTCAAAACTATAGATATATTTTCAAGAAAACACCTGCATTGGTGGTCGTTAAAATCTTAGCATTGCTGAACAAGTAGCTATAATCCATAATGAATAGACTACACACATAAAATAATTAAACTTTTTTGATTATATGACTAGCCATATGCTCAATTTAAATTGATATATGGTATTGTTTTGTTCTTTAATATTTTTTACAGAGTTTTATTTATTTTATTTGTTATTTTTTTGTCAGCGCTAACACTTCAGTTGTGAATTTCTATCAAAATTAGTGAATCTAAGGGTTAGAAATAATTTTATTATTTGTTTTACTTATATAGTTTGTTTTAGAATTTGTAGTTTAGTTATTTAAAATGCACATTATTTTTAAATATAAACTCTATTGGAAAATATAAAGGGTCTCATTAAATTTTGTAATTGATAAATATGTTTAAAACATTAGCTCTTAAATGAAGTATTTGTAAATAAGCTCAATTTATAAATAAACATATTTTGAAATATCTATTTGCAGAAGTCTTAAATATATGAGTTTAACAAACAACGTTCTTTTAACTAAAGCAGTGTAGCCGAGATTCTAACCACAACCTTCCATGTCAGTGGAGACCCAGTATATTGCATGCCTGTTACCTTATATTATGCTACTAAAGGCGTTAGTAAATAGTATGGTATAGAGACGCGCTTTGGTGGCCGCATTGTCTAAGTCGTCAACTGCCTATGGCAGGGATATTTATGTCTGAATCTTGGTTGGGTGTATTAAGGGTGCGTTTTATAAACCGTTTTCAACTCTTCCTTAACGCAAGCATGGGTATGTTTCCTCTAAATTTAAACTTCATAATCCCTAAACCATTAGCGTAATTATTGCATAGGCGTAAATCCCAAATGGGTATTAAGACACGGTCCAAATAATTTAGAGAGATAAAGTTTAGTGTACAAAACAAAATACAACAATACTACCACGTTGACGAAGAAGGAATAAGGTTACTTTTATTTTGAATCAAGCTTTGACCGAGAGAACCAGAGATAAGTGTCATTCTGGTGCAGTGAAGGTGATTGGCATAAAATATTGTTTCACGTCATTCAACATAGGGCGGAAGCTGGTGAAATTCATTAAATTTTACATTTTTTCTTTCTTTAACGTCGAAAGTTCTAAGTCACTGTCTGGTACTCATTAGAGCAATGGTATTTTTAAAAAAAATTCGTGTACCCCAAAATATAATTAATATTCATCTTTATACCCATAAAGTTGTTGGCGTATTTTATACACATATAATATATGTATCAAACAAATTAAATAAATAACATAAAAAGTAATGTATTGAATAATAAGTTTCAATTTAGAAAAAAAAATATATATATATATATATACATTAATATTATGTAGCACCTAAAATGTATTCGCTGACTCCTAGAGGCACGTGTGCTCCAGGTTGAATGCCACTGCATTAGGCCTAGAGATTACAACACTATTAACAAAGTAGTGCATTGAGTACTTTATCTATAATCAAAATCTGGTAAAAATATAAATATTACAGGCGGATGGTTTAATAGTAAATGGCTTAGCTATTTTATAAGTAATTAATGCATTTTAAAATATATTTATAATTGGTTACCTCACATCTCATGCACTCGGTAATTTATACCATAATTTGTCCCATTACGTACAATCAAATATTCAGGAGCTGTTAAGTAAACATTCTTCTTGTTTTTCCCATCTTGTGCACTGAAAAAGAAAATCTCTTACGACTTTAAATGGTTGCGATATTCACACACTCTCTATTTTTCCTCTAGCTTGAATAATTCCCCTCTCATGCAATAGGTTTGGAACCACTCCATAACTCCTACCTTCGAATTAGCCTGATAATATTAGTTATTTAATAAATAACATTAAACTTTCTTTTAGCACCACGTCTTACTGCCCGTTAGCGTTATACGTTTATGTACTAGTTTCACTAATGGTTTTAGGGATTAGGAGAGTTATATTTATAGGAAGTGTAAACGCATTTGTGTGGAGGAAAAGTGGAAAATCATTTTTAATAACCACCCTCAGTAAACCAGACCAAAACTCGAACCCCAATCTCCCCGTCATCGGCCGTTTAGTTTACTGCGAGAGTACCGCCTTAGACCATGCAACCACCGAGGCGTTTGTAAAATATTTTAATGGGGTTAGTGTATGTAAGGCTAAATATATAAATTACTAAGTTATGAATGAATGAGAATGCTAAATGACACTGCCATTAGGTAAAATTATTAACATAAAACAGACTAATAATTTTCATTTTCATTAAATTTAACAGATAACGCTTTTCATTAATGTAAAAAATCGCAAATCTTAGGTAATTCATAATTTAAATTAATAGTATTGATATCTTATGTACTTTACTTACATATCCTACAGTTTAAATACATACGTTGAAACATTAATGTTTACAGACACTTGAATTTTTCATCAATAAGCTATGTGAGGGCCTTTTAAATTATTCAACCGCTCGATAATATTGGGCTTAGCTAAACCTATGAATCTGTTTAGATTTTTGTGCCTCCTTAAACTGCATTGGTAGGCCTTTCTCTTTCCTAATAGCAGATCTACATGTTCTCAACTAAATCATTCTTGAACCATTTATCCACAAAGTAGTAATTAAATTGTTCAACTGTCTTACATTAAGGAGATAATTCCATAATATGAACCCATCCTTTGCCAATATAAATAGGTGGGATATGAGCCGAATCTGTCCACATTATCGCTATTGTACATGTTAATCATCCCACACATCCCCTCCACATTCATTGATTGGAATGAAAGCTAAAGCCTTTGATAGTAGCATTTGTAAACTGTTTCTTAAGTGTATGACTTATTGCAGTTTAATAATGAAATTTGATTTTTAATACGTCGTTGATCATAGTAGAACTTCAATCTAGAGGCGATACCTTTGAGAGGAATTATATCAGGGGGTAAGTATCATGTTTATTGTGCCTCTTTCTCTTTTCAATTAATCCTGTCTAAGAAAATAAAACCAATGTTAAAAAATATAAGACAAAAATGTTACTACAATTTATAACTTTATATATATATATATAAAGAAAAAACTATAAGATACAACAAATCATGCCTATACTAATAATTTAGTAATAGTAGTGGAAATGTTAATGTTAGTCTTCAATACATGCAAACATTTTATGAGATCCCACAAAATTCCCAGGCTTATTTAAGATAGGCGGTGCAAAGTTGGGAGTGATTCAAAGTTTGAGTAATTCTTTTGATCCTGTTCAGTGCACTAGATGAAAAAAAAAATCAATAACCTGAGTGCATAAGATGGGGAGAAATAATTACACGAGATCGGACAACCTCTGGTAGAAATTCTCGGCTGATCAAGATGGGGAAACAATAACACAAGATGAGACAACTTCTGAAAGAAATTTACAAGTGCACGAGATGGGAAAACTTCGGATAGAAAGTTCTAAGTGCACGAGATGGGGAATCAATTACACAAGATGAGACAACTTCTGAAAGAAATTTCCAAGAGCACGAGATGGGAAAACTTCTGAAAGAAATTTACAAGTGCACGAGATGGGAAAACTTCTGATAGAAAGTTCCAAGTGCACGAGATGGGGAATCAATTACACAAGATGAGACAACTTTTGAAAGAAATTTTCAAGTGCACGAGATGGGGAATCAATTACACAAGATGAGACAAATTCTGGTAGAAATTTCCAAGTGCACGAGATGGGAAAACTTCTGATAGAAAGTTCCAAGTGCACGAGATGGGGAATCAATTACACAAGATGAGACAACTTCTGAAATAAATGTCCAAATGCACGAGATGGGAGAATCAATTACACGAAATGGGACAAATTCTGGCAGAAACTCCCGAGGGCTAAAAGCAATTGCTTAAATATCAAACATTTACAGAGCTTAGGTTTAAAAATAGTAACAAATAGGTAACATATTCATAAAAAAAATATCATTTTTTGAAAACTTTAAATTTTGGACGTGAAAATAGTTTCTTTGAGAGAAACTCTAGTAGTCAAAATGTATTAATTTTACTTTGTATTATTTTGAGAGATGAAAATATATTAAAAGTATGTGTAGTCACATATTAAGCATTCACATATAGATTTAAAAATTTTATATATATATATATATATATATATATATATGTCTTTAGGGTAGTTTGTGAAAAAAAGTATGCAGTGTACATTGACCTAGTGTTCTTAAGTTTTGGTAAATCTGAAGAAAAGATCTCCAAGCTTTTCTTTTTGAAACTAGATCAACGTTTTAAGAACAAGTTTCATTACAAAAACCTAAACATCTCAATTTTTCAAATCTTGTTATAAAATTTCTAATAAATTATGTTTGATAAGGAAACAAGACGCTCTTGTCTTTAATAAACGAAAAATAGAAAGGTTTTAAAATAAATACAAGTTTGGAGTATTCAAACCATAGAAGTATAGTACTGAAAAATAAAGGAAGCAAAAAAGCACTAATTACCAGGGTAATTATCAAGACTTTCCCAAGCGTCCATAAATATTGGTATTTATAAGCACACCCATCCTTAATTCATTTAACCCTTTAATTAAATACGAATTGCTAACAGCTGGTGTACTGTAAACTTCCATAATTTGTTAGAAAGTCATCTCTTTAATCTAGAGCTAGAGGAAATATCGTGACCAGTGAATTCTTCAGAAGGAGAGTGAAGCGATTCCATTGCCAACATTTTCATAACCACAATCGACAATAAATAATAATTTTATTAGATTTTAAACTAGTATCAGAGAACATTGTGTAATTACCAAGAAAATATTAAAATTTGGCGTTACTGAGATAATTTAATGTGAAACCGAGATCTATTATGAAAGATGAAAACTTGTTTTTTTTATAATTTAACATAACCTATAAATAAATAGTTACTAATTAAAAATGTTATAAATTTTAACAATTCTTTTCTTAGGATTAACTTTATTTTCTATAAAAGTAAAGTCAACTTTATTGTTTGTTTGTAGTACACCGAATGATAGTTCAGACGTTTTGTTTTAATTTCAGTATTCAAATAGAATTAAGAACATAAAAACAGCGCAGCTATAAATAACTTAATGATGCTATTTAATATGAACTTTGGGAAGTCAAATTGGAAATCTAGTTAGTAAGTTCTTAATTAAAATGACTTATTAAAATTTTAAAATCATATTTATTTTCATGGATAACTTATTTTAATAAAATGTTTCCAATAAGTATTTTCAAATGTTTTGCCACTAAATGCGATAAAAGAACATGCAGGTACGCGTGTTATTCATAAAAAATATAATATGTAGCAATAAATGGTTAATAAACTAAATAATGCACTCCAATTTTAATATAAATTGCGTTTTATAAAATACAAACATGATTTCATTAGTGTTTTTTTAAATAATTATCCATATACCCAACGTGACAGTTATTTATCACATGCATATACTTATGAATAGGTTAATATATATATATATATATATTAACCTATTCATAAGTCAATGCATGTGATAAATAGGTTAATATATATATATATATATATAAACCTATTCATAAGTATATGCATGTGATAAATAACTGTCACGTTGGGCATATGGATACTTATTAAAAAAAAACACTAATGAAATCATGTTTGTATTTTATAAAACGCAATTTATATTACGATATATATATATATATATATATATATACACGTTGTTTTAGTAGTTGTTGATCAAGTGCTTAAAAACTGGACACTAATAAACATGTTAAAAATTAGAGCTTCTAAGGTTTTGCTAAACATTTTCTAAAATTAAATTAAATTAATCTTAAACCAAAATATAAATTATAGCTGAACTATTAGAGAAAAAATAGACTTCTATGGAATTAAAGATATTATTTAATATAAATATTATAAAGAGGAAAGATTTGATTTTTTGTTTGTAATGGATACACTCAAAAACTACTGGACCGATTTTAAAAATTCTTTCACCAATATAAACCTACATTATCAGCAAGTAACATAGGATTTATTTTATTTTGAAAATTTAATTTATTCCTCATAAAAATGTCGATAGTCACTCATATTTTATGGTAGAGTCTATGATGATTCTTCAATATGTTTGTTGAAAATAATAATGCGGGGGGTGGGGGGG
>CABFVX010000005.1:231760-331672 GCA_902151425.1 Timema shepardi | reverse complement strand
GGGGGGGGGGGGGGAAGGGTTATGGGTCTAGTTTTAAATAATATAAGTAATATGATCTGTGGCTTCAATCCAAAAATAGACCAGCTCTCAGGTGATGGGGAGGTCGAGGATCGACTCTCTCTCGAGTATATAGGTGATAATTTTCCATTATGGGCTAATCTTCACCTCTTCACACCTATGCGGGGGAATTAACTCTAATCGTTACCCTTAGATTAACAGTTAATAACCTGAATGTAATATGAACTTATAAATACATTAAGCATGTTAGCAGACATGTCAGAACGAAAATACTTTTAGCCAAACAGGGTGAAAATGTAACACAGAAAAGTTGTCTGTTTATTAAGCGTGGTTTAGGTACCCGAGAATGGTTACACATGAACTAGCGGTCTAGGATAACTGGGTGCTGGCAAGACTGGGTGCCAGTGTAAAAACGCAGCTATTGATTTTTACGTAAATATTCATTTTTGGAGTGGTTTAAAAAATCATAGCAAAGGAACCTTAATTTGTTTGTATTTAAAAAGTATACTAAATGATATTTTAAAATTAGAAAAAATTAAACACATAAAAACATGAAAAATATCTAACCTAACATATTTTTCTTTTTTTACAGTTAAACCACAAATTTTTCGTTTTTTTTACAATTAAAACATATATTTTTAAGGCCGTACTAACTTTATAAATACAAACATATTAAGGTTACTCTGTTATTATTTATTTAAATAACTCCAAAAATAAATATTTACGTAAAAAACAAGCATTAAGTTTTTACACTGTTACCCAGTATTGCTAGCACCCAGATGATGGTGCCGAATTTTCCAGATCCAATGAGCTAGAGCCTTGATTTTTATTTAATTACATATTTAAATTCTGTCTATAAGTAGTGTGAAAAACTAAATTTTGATTGAGTTAAATTGTTTGGTTCTGTATTTTCAGTTTGAATTTTACATATGTTACTAAATTCTACTTATTTTCAAAGCGATTAATTAAAATTAGATAGTTTACGTGCTTTATATTTTGTTATTGTTTTTATGTCTTTCTTGGAAAAAATATTTTTAAATGATGTATTGATTAATTTCAGGCGGCCTGCACTTTCGTAAAGGAATGTATCCAGTGAAGGAATTGTATGATGGCTCGTCAGAGGATTACAGTTGCCATAACGTAACTTTGTGACGCTTTTCGTACTGTGATGTGGAGAGCATGCAGCGTTGCTAACTAATGGACCCGCTTGGCGTGTCTGTTTGTAAACACAACACAATAATTCTCTGACGTAATTATCTCATTGTCTCGTTGTTTTGTCAGGAGAATAAACGGATGTAAAAAAACAAGGCAAATAACAACTTACGAAAACGGAACCCAAAGTAAATTCAGGAAATGTAGTTTTAAATATGGTACAGTAATAGGCTTACGTTCCATAGAACGGTCTTTTGAAAAGCCAACAAAACCATATGTTTTTTTGTGTGTGTAAGTGTAATATTAATACCAGCTTGTATGTTGAGATCATTCGGCCTCAGACCGAAAAAAAGGAATTCTGTGAAATTGATATTATATAAATGGTACGTAACTCCGCATAGACTTTCTCGCTCTATTGTTTGAAAATGGAGATGTTTACTCAAAACTCGTAATACATGTGAAACTAAATAATATACACTAGCAAAAAATAAATTGCACTGTACTTATGTAAAACTTTTTTTTTAGTCCCGGTTTTAAAATTTATAATTTTGTTTAAAAAAAATTAATGTCCTCATTTGTATGTTTGGACTATAAAAAAAAAAGATCAATGTTGAGTCCACAAGTCGTCACCCGAGAATGCAAGTGTTCTATCTCCAAAATTGTTAAATTTGAGATATTTGGTGTTTACATTTATTAAGAATGCATATGATTCACCTGTGGTGAAATTGAAACTAACATATAATTGCTTAAGAAGATACAAACTCGAGTTATCATTTAGTAACATTGATTTTATACACATGGTCAAACTTCAATGCTCTTTTATACAACAGTGAGAAATTGGACATAGAACACTTTCATTCTCAGGTGAGGAAGTGTCAACACTTCGTATTAAAACTTACACTTTCGGTTAAAATTTTCGACATTTTATTAGGTGTTGCAAATCTATTTAATTCTTCATTTCTAAATTTTGACCAATAAAAAATTAAATATTAACTATTGAGTTTAAAATGGATATAGATTATTGTTGTACAAACATTTCTCCTAAGAGGTTTAAGGAAAAACAACATAGACTTTTAGATACTTAATTATATTTAATCACTCTATGGCACTGGAAAATTATTGCATTAAAACTTAAAGAGTATCTCTTTACAGCTAAAGCTCACAAAATTGTATTAATATATTTGCCAATATCTCAGAAACTGTTGGATTTATAAAAAATATATTTCATATAATTAATTTTTATTTTTAATAGTACTACAATTTTGCAATGATAAGTTATTTAGTATTTAAAATAGCTGCGGAGATATGAAAGTTTCTGCTTCTGTAAAGTACCCTAAAATTCATTTTCATGGGAAAATAAAAATAGCCAGTTTAATTATAATCTTAATCAACAACTAGATAAAAAATTTAATCAAAATCGTTAGAGTCGATTTTGAAAAAATCGATTTTGTCTCTATTCACTCTTTCTTAAACTACTCTTAATTTTAAGTTTAAACAGACACACAGACAGACGTCACTGCAAAGAACACTCTTTAGGGTTTGGGGGGTCTTGAGACGTCGATATCCATCAACATTTCAGGTTATATTTTCTTTTGCGGTCACAATACTTTTACCTTTTTTGTTCGAAAAGTTTATATATATTTACGTATAGCTTGAAAGTTATTGGTTTTATAAAAATATGCTTATTATAAATATTTGTATTATAGATAAACCTACATATTTGTAACGATAAATAATTTCGTATCTCAAATAGTTTAAGAGATATTATATATAAAAAAAAGATAAATTACGCATCTGACCAGAGCCCTTAAAGTCATTTTACCGAAATATTGAGAGAAGCCTTTTTGTTTGGAATATTTATAAATACTTAGAAATAAAATTTAATCAAAACCTTTAGAGCTGATTTTGAGAAAATCGACTTTTACTTTTTCTGCCCTTCACTAAACTACTCTTAATTTTAGGGTTAGATATAAAATTCAAAAAATCCCTGGGGCAATTCTATGAAAACCCTAAATAGCAAGTTTTAGCCCGATCGGTAAAAAAATAGTTTAGGCTTTAGTTGGAGGTACAAATAGACAGACAGACGGAAAGTCAAAATCCATTTAATTCGATTCAGGGGGTCATGAAACGTCAAGATTCATAAAAGTCTTGATTTCGATTTTTTTTACTATCAGTATACTTTCTCTACCTGTAAGATCGAGAAAGTAAAAATCTGGAATGGTGGACATTCACTTGTTCTAAACGAGCCGCCAACGGTGGAGATTTCTTTGGAGGTTTGTAGCACTTAAATGATCTCTAAAATCAGTAATATAATACAATTTATTTAAATCATATAATCAATGGGAAATGTAACTGGAGTAAAACAGACTAATAATGCATTACAGTTTGTTAAAAACGTAATTGTACGTGTGTATATTTAGAAAAGGATTCTTTCATTACTTCCTCCAAAAATTTGCAGCCATAAAATTAACTTTTGTAGATATTACTAACGTGGTGAAAGAAGGTTTATTCAATGATAATTATTTCAATTTATTTTGTATTTTAGCAAATTCTGCTACATATGTATGTACATATTTTGTAGTTTCATACAACATACAATTATGGGCTTTATATATGATTTACCCAGGGAGGTAGATTGGGTGTTGCGACATTGTTTGTCCTTCTGAGTCACCTTATCTCCCTCAACTAAATTCATTTTAATGGTGACACTTAAAAAACATAACCTTTCAGAGATTGATGAACTCTGAGTGAAACTACACGCTGCCTATAAGATCACACATGCTGGCATGTTGCGGTGTGTACAAGTGTACATGATGACGCACGCCACCTAGCTCTAAATTCATGTTAGACTCTTTGAGGGGGACCAAGACGTGAAGTATTTGCCTATAATCCCCATGTTTGTTTAGTTATACTTTTCTCAGGAACTATACACTGTATTATACCAACAAAATTAACACTCAATAAGCTTTCTATTACTATGAGAGTATACTAGTATTATCCACATATGACCAATGATTTTTACACAAAATTATTTTTGCACCTAATTGTATATTATTTAAATATATATATACAAACCATTGGTCATATAGTGATAATTCTTGTAATCTTTTACAATAATAGAGAGCTTAAACAATATATATTTAACAGTTTAAGAGAAAAGTGTACATACACTTACATGAATATATTTCCTGATTATTACCCTGGAGACTAGGTTAATTCAAAAGAAGTATCTTGGACTACGCAGCCACCGAGGTGGTTTGCATTATACTAAAATCACATTAATTTTTAAATAGTTAAACGAAATGTTTTAAATCAATTTTTATATTTTATTCTTTTAAACATTGTATATATATCTACGTTTTAAGAATTATTACCATACAATTTTTTTTAATCATATCATTCTGTTCAAATTTCATGTTTTAAACAATTTTTTATAACTAACCTTATTCTTCTTTATTTAATCATAATTCAAACAAATCATTTATAATCAAATATTAACTTTATTTCATATCAAACTCAATTTTTTACAAACATATATATATATATATATATATATTAGTTCTTGAGTGACTTATTACTTTCTTCTGTTAAATAATTTATATTAAATCACCTAATTTCAAGATTATTATCGTTTGTATTAATAATCCTGCTGCATAACGTGGAGAAAGTAATTGCAATACATTTTGATAAACAACAAATTATATTTATTTAAAATTTAAATCATTTTCATTCTACTAAAATATTATCTTTCCTATCCAGAACAAAAAGTTTAAATTTTTTAATAATAGTGTCAAGATTGCATCCGTAAGCAAAAAATATCGCAGGTGGTTGTATTTAAAAAAACAACTTAACATACGTATGTCCTGCCAAACATTGAACATATTTGGTTAGAAAATTCAATTTTTTTTTTTTAGAATCTATCCCTGTCAAAGAAAGAGTACATATCAGGTATCCCACCCTCACATGACATAATTCTCTAAGCCTGGGGTGAGCAAATCTGTTGCCAATCACTATGAGGTGAATTTAAGTTTAACATCTCTCACAGCAAAATACAAATTTTCCTGAAGGCTGTGACGTTTGTAACTTGATATTTTCTGCATCTCATTGAAAATATTCCACTTTTTGAATGAGTTATTGACGCAACACTGCCATCCAATACTCCCACTACCTTTACCAACACTTGGTTTCATCTTTGCTTTCAGACAAAATGACTGTAAAATTTCGCATTAAATTGTCTTATATTTTCAAGAAAAGTACTGCTCACCATTTGTGTCCAAGCAGTTATAATCAGGTAGTAAAAGTGTTCAAGTCTTCAATAAACTTGTTTAAAAAGTGTGTGCTATTTTAAATGATCGATTGAGCAATATAAATTCTAAATCATTACATTGTGTAGATAATTTAACTTCTCATTTCCACACCTGTGGATACGTTGAGAAATATGTTTCCCACCTCTGGTCTAAGCTATACCAAATTCCCAAATGTTGTATTTCTCCGACGTTTAAAAAGAAGAAGAGGTTCTAGATGTTTGATTGCTCATCATTAGGTTAAAGGGCCACACAAAATCACGGCCACAAGTTTAGCATGCCCACCTTAAACTATTCAAACATTGAAGTGGGATGAAAGCTCATTAAAATGACTGTTTGATCTACTTTGCTCATTTTAGAATTAGATCGGAATCAATAACTTAATTATATGCCATTACAAATACCTTCTTTTTTTTTAGTCTTGAAATTCATTCAGGAAAACTTCTTGAACCAGAACTAAAAGTGAAAAAGTAACGAAATATTTTTAAAGTTTTAAATATATTTATTAATTATAATTTGAGAAATCTGAATGTATAATTCTCCCATTAAATTTATCCTTTATTCGCCCTGAAAGGTTATCAGCTTAACTTTCATGGTTCCACTATGATATAGCTTATGAGATAGGGCCAGAGTGTATTCTGTCAAGAGAGTTTTGATACCCTTCAAGCTGAGTGGAGTGTACACAATCCATTATTATAAGCTGCACCATAGTGAAATACATCAGGGTAATCTTGCAATCTCTTAGGGTGGAAGGAATCTACATCGCTGATGTAAAGAGAACAAACCATAAGTTTGATAGTTTTTAATAGTAATGTCTTGAAAAGTATTTATGGTTTATACATGAATCCACCTGGTTGATTCATTAAGGCACCAGCCAAGAACTACTGGATAATTCAAATTTCTAAAACAACAGGTAATGAGGTTAATATTTGCATTTAATAAATTATTGCCCCTTTTTTAGTCTAATATTTAAGGAAGTAGAAAGAGGTTTATAAGAAATGAAATTTTGAAAATTATAACAACATCTTGAATATTGAATACTAATACGATTTGCTTTATAATCATAGAGCACTATTATGTTAAATAAATAGCCCAGTTGATATAATCTAAAATATACTTTCACCAGATTAATGATTTTGATTGAGTTTATAAATTTGATTTTTTGTCATTTACACGATAGTGTTTCGTTTATAAAGATTCAGTTTGGCAGTTTAACCTTAAACATACACTTTTTATTAGCCCTTCAATGTTTATCATTGAGAATATATTCTAAAATATACCCTATTGACAAGTTGGATAGATAAAACAGAATTAACCCACGTGGAGTAAGTAATCTCTACACTAGTTCCAACTCTGATATAAAAATAACATTGATCTAAATAACAAATTCAATTCATTTGAGATTAAAAGATCAAATTTTTATATTCCCAAACCCCCAATCTTTCTTCTCCCATTCCAGAGAACGGTAAAATTAGCATAGCATCCAACCTAAAATCCCCACGGTCTCTAAACTCATACTTTACCAATCTTCGACAAATTGAGTTTATGTGGAAAGTTTTTTTTTAACTTTTGGAAATGGTGCACTACAGTCGTATCGCTTGTAGAAACAAAAACATAAAAATAAAACAAAAATCACTTGTGTTTTTTTTGGAATGTTAAAATAGCTCTACGATAAAAGTTGAATATACCCCGAGATTAGATTTAAACTTGGGCTTTGTAGCCTACCCGTATTGCGTTATAAATTACTTCTCTCATTCCTACAGTTGAAAGATGGCGCGCATAAGAGGAAACGTTGAGTAAAAGAAAGAAAATAGTAGATTTCACAGGGTAGTTGCTTCCTTTATGCGCGAGTAAGAACCTATATCGCTATAAGAATCGGCGGAAACTTTTGCCAAATCGTTCAGAACACTAGACTGGGCAAATTATTCAGAAAAAAAAAATTGGTTTGTAATTAAATATAATATTACTTGACCGTAATCCCAAACTCAATTTGACTTTGGACTGATTTGATTAAAATTTTAATCTGTCGCTCTATTTTGATCAGAAGGTTTTGATAAAAGCCGGCAAATCATTAAAAATGGTACATTATTTCAATTTACTCAAACATTGATAATTTTAAATGCGTAAGTACTTTTAATCAAACGTGAATTTAGTTTTTGTTTACTGCTTGGGGTATGAATAAATATTAGTAACAGGTTAGAAAAAAATTAAATTTATAATTAATGGTTCTTAGTATGAACAAATAATACCATATTAATGAATGTTTTTAGTTTTTTTATTCATAATTTCGCCTAAATATTGTAGAATCAATTAGACAAAAATATATTTAGTGGTTTCATAGGTGAGGTTTAATCACTGTTACATTGATATTATAATATACAGGATGATACGAAGCCCTCTGTACAAATTTGAATGAGAGATAAGTAACACTCAAACAAACCCTTTTAGTCTATCAATGTATGTCCACAGACGTTACCCTCTGGTGTCATAGGGCACTGTTGGTACATAAATGAAGTGCATAAGGTATTAACTACATTTTTATTTACAGCAGTTGCTCACTCAAAGGAACGACTACCAGCAATAATGCTTGCCTGGCAGCGTCAACGGGTCTACTGTCGTACCTTTTCAAATATTACCCAGTCCCATACACTAGAAGTATATCAGCTATCTTAGAATCCGTGAAATGCATATATCACACGTTAGAAGTCCTCGTTACGAATACAGACGGAAAAAAATAACCATTTGATGCTCCACGCAACGGTTCCCTTTAGTGTCAAAGTGTGACGTCTGCAGACATACATTCACTAACGGAAACTGTTTGATTTAATTTTCCTTATCTCCCATTAAAGTTTATACATAGAGGGTTGATTCATACTGGAGAGAGTTTGAAATATATATATATATATATATATATATATATATATATATATAGAGAGAGAGAGAGAGAGAGAGAAACAAATTTAATTATATTTATTTCAAATAAACCATCCAATATATTAAAGTCTATAAACTTTTTCTGTCCTAAGAATTATTTATTATTATTATTATTATTATTTAGCACCGCATCTTACTACCCTTTCGGGTTATGCGCTTTAAGTACTAATTTACGCTAATGGATTAGGAATTGGGAAGGTTGAATTAGAGGAAGTGAACCCGCATTTGCGTGGAGGGAGAGTGGAAAACCATTTATGAAAAACCACCCCCAGTTCACCCGACCGAGATTCGAACCTCGATCTTCCCGTCCTCAGCAGTCGAGCTCAACACGACAAGCGCGTTAGCCAACTATGCCACCGAGGCGGGTTCCTAAGAAATATTAATGTGAACAAATATAATCAAGAATATTTTAGAACTCTAGAATCTGAAATAAAATTGTAAAATGATATTTTATCAAAATCTTTTGTGTTTTTAATGCATTTAAAAACTACTATAAATCTATCAATTTAGAAATATGAAACTGTATAAGCATTGCGAAAAACTACTATTTCCCTTTTATAATATTATAGACAAAAAACTTTATCTTATATCGAATTGTTGTTTGAAATTAAAACTAAAAGCACTTTAACAACTCTAGCTTTTCTTGTACTCGTCTTTTCCGTTAATTTCCTTTTACACTGTATTTAATTATAC
Organism: Timema shepardi; assembly: GCA_902151425.1. Taxonomy (NCBI): domain Eukaryota; kingdom Metazoa; phylum Arthropoda; class Insecta; order Phasmatodea; family Timematidae; genus Timema; species Timema shepardi. Next base: position 322,571 of record CABFVX010000005.1, on the reverse strand, counting down.
CTGATGCAGTTTTTTCGACAAGGATATTATATCGTTCAGTTTTAAAACATATTAAAAAACCTATGCACAAACTGCGCAATACTCAGGTATAAAATAGAAAAACCATATTATTAGCTTTAATAAAGAAAATTTTAACCAAAGAAAATCAAATGAATAAAACCCAAAGATAATTATATTTCTACTTAAGTCCTCATCCGAAAATTTATACCCATAAAATAGGTCGATGTGGGGTCCGACAAGAATATACACTTTTTCATTAAAGAGATGGACTACAATATTTGTCAAAGCTATTTTTTTTTATCGAAACTCCAACTAAACTACACAGAGGGAATATTTAATCTGAATGTTCTACCTAAGATTTATTTTGGTAATATTGCTATCAAGAATTCCAATCAAACAATATATCGGGAATTCTGTGTACATATCCAAACGCTAGATAATATTGCACTTGAGCATCCTATCCAGCCATTTTTTTAGGGGAATACACCATGCTCGTTTATATGAATAGTTGTCACCTCAACTGTATGTACACCTCCTTTACACTAAAAAGTAGCAAGCCTTCCTTAACGGGTTACACTATGGTACATATTAAAGGACAAGTCCATATTGTAATAGGTCAAGGTAAACGGTAATAGAAGGGTGGAATATTTAGTTTAATAGTATCCTGTTATAAGAAGATATTGAGCAAATCAAACCAGTGTATTCAAAATGTAAAACTGGAACTCAAACCTAAACATTAACAACTCATATTTATGTTTGAGGAGCAGTTTTACATTATTTGTATACTAGTTTATACTGTGTTCTTTTATTGCGATGAATAGTGGAGATAGATTGCTAAGTGACACACTGACTAGGATAATAACCTAACTAGCTCAGGTGTTAGAGCGGATGGGTGTCAAGTCAGTAGTCAAGGGTTTAAATCAAGGCAACCAACTAGCGCCAAACAATGCCTTGTTTTTGTGGCCCACGAAATATATTTAAAAAAAAATCTACTGATGTTTTCAGAAAGTTTAGATTCACGAGGGAAAAAATCCCTGAAAGCTCCAACTGATGTTCGTGTTTAATTTATTCTCTTACTTACATCCACTGTTCTATATTTCTGTAACAAACTACTATTTTAGTAAGAAAATTCGTTTAATATATAATTAATCGTGTTTAAATTAACACGTCTTATTTAATTTACAATTAAATACCTGTTCTTGTTTTCGCATATCTTGACAAAGATTATCCGACTATGATGTGTCCGAACACTAGATTTGTGTAGTCAATTGTATCCCTCAGACATTTAAAAGTTGGAAGTCCCTGTTTTAAATTAAATACATGGTGTCATTATTTGAATCGTTAAGGTTATATCATAAAATGTTTCTGTAAAAGTTGTACCAAGAAAATATAAATATAAAACTGTTTATCTTTCACATATGCTATTTTTAAAAATGTATTTGATGTATTTAATATGCACTTTCTGAATCGAGTGATTATATCAGCACGTGACTTATAAATTAACTTAAAATCCAAAACAGACACAACATCCATCCCCCGGCCGTTAATTCATAACCGTGAGAGGTGTAACCCACAGTCCTCTAATGATTTAATAATTTAATTTAATAATTTATTAACCATGATAGGAATTGAACCCAGAAACCTTAGCTCAGTGGATAGACACGCTACCGGCTGGGCTAAGTTTTAAAACCAAAGACTTTTCAAAATAACCTATATCTTGTTGTATAAAAGTGAAAATGGTGCTACCATTCTAAGCCCCCTACAAGTAGATGTATAAATAATAAAAACAAAGTAAAGTACTGGGATGGTGTAGTTTTATTATACAATTTAGCTACTATAACCCTGGCTTTCAAGTGATCTTCCAAACAATTCCAAAGCATGTCTTTGGAGGGGCCTTTATCTTTACGCCAAAAGATGCCTGGAGAGCTTAGGACATTCCCTAAAATTGTTTAAAGTGGTTTATTAAGAGTTGTTACCGTCTTTCACCTCCCCTCCAATAAATGACTGGAATATTTATATTTCATGTGTGAAAAATAAAATAAAGAATGTTTAATGTAGTTCTGTTAAAATAACTAACATATCAAATAAGTTTAGTGCTAATTTAGATGGGTATGCATATTTTTAGTCATAAGTTTTAGAATTGCACTGTTTTATTGCACTGTGTCTTACCACCCTTTCGGGTTGAATGCATATGTACTAATATTACAAATGTATTAGGAATGAGTAAGGTTGATTTCAAGCGAAGTGTATCCTCATTTGCATTGAGAGAGTGGGGAAAACCATTTAGGAAAAAATGATTTCAATACTCTCTACCATGATTTAAGCCTCAATTTCCCCGTTATTGGCAGACTATCCTATTGTAAGACACCTTAGACGATGCATCCACCTAAGCGTGTAATTACCCATTTAAGTAAGTAAATTATCTTTGATATAATAATATTAAAGTTAGAGTAATAATATGTGTTTAATCTTTATGATGTAATTCGGTATAAATTGCTATTGCCCTATATAGCTCTATCCCCCATAAAGTTTTTAATCTGAGTTAATTTTGGTTTTTACTGCGTTTTTTTCCTCCCTTTGGGCAACAAAAGGGTATCATAATTTATCCTACTTTTTGTCTCCTTTTCTTTAGCTTATCTTTAGTAATCATGATTTAGCCATCCGCAGTTCTACCCCTAACATCACACTGTAATATTTAGCCAGAAGTATAAATAATGGCTATAAAGAAGAGAGTAGTAAAAGCAAACTGGAAAGTATGAGAAATAAGAGGTATATGGAGGTGGCGACGCCAACAATGGCAAATGAGCTAATTACGTGAGCCGTTTGGTGGGCCAGGGCTCAGAGGAAACCGTTAATAAAGGTGGTGTGTGCACATGGATCTTGGGAAGGGGTATGAAAGCTGGAGGGGGTAATATGCTAACCAAGGGCAACACACATCTATGCCACATGTTACATATTGGGGGCAGACTGACAGGACTGTGTGTGTTCGTAAGGGAAATACCAGACTGATTAGAAAATATTATCTCCGTCAAAATAACATAAAACAAAACAACACGTGAAGGTAATTTCATATGATCAAATCGGTGTTTCTGCATTTTTCTAAAATCACTCTACATAATGTGAATATATTTCAAGAAAATAATTAATCTATTTATTTAAAATCTGTACATATTTTTTAAAATCATTCTCGCTAAGTATGAGGTCAAAACTTTAATATTAGGGATATGTGAGGAGTAGATATTTATTCATACGAATTAAAATATTATTACGTTTTACGTAGACTATAATATGTCTTGTAGCTCATCCGAAATGACATGAATCTTTTTTTTTTTGTTATAAATGTACATTTTATCTGTTCGTCATTTGTTAGAAAAGTATGTCATAGATGTGAGGTTTGGAAACATATTTCTAAGAGAATAAATCCGAGTCCATAATATTTCATCTCATATAAAAAGAGTACAATTGTTTTCCCAAATAGATACAATATTATATATATTATTTATATCCACTTTTATTTCCCATGCTAACTCTAACTTAGACCTCATACGTAGTTAATGAAAGTGGTGCTTGAAAACAAAACATAGATTCTAAATCAAAATTAAATTACTGTATGAAAATATACTTAAATTATATATATATATATATCATGACAAATTAGATATAATACTATTAAATTTATAAAAAGTAATGTAGACTAGGCCCTACCGTTCCTGTGATATTTTTTAGTATTTCAACTAGATACTCCAAATTAATTTGAGGCTCTCAATCATCCAACGTGCCCATACTAAGGCTCAATTTAAATATTTTCAAACCCACTTCAGTGAGTGTCTCAAAGATATAAGATATCACTCTCGTGTTAGATTGGCCTGCTCATGCCGGGGAGATTGGGGTTTGAATCCAGGTCTGGTACACCAAGGGTGGTTTTTTTGTTAGTAGTTTCCCACTCTCCTCCCACGCAAATGCGAGTAGATTACCTCATATAAAATACATACAATTTAAACGGTTAGTAAGACGCAGGGATAAAACAAAAGTACTTAAAATCCCCCAAAAACATATATGTATTTTACACTTTTATGATTAAGTGTGTTATAGAAATAATGACAGTCAAGATCCGTCACATGGTACTCTGACAATCGCATATTTAAAACGATCCACTCACAACTTAGTTTAATGGCGTGGAAATGAATGGTTCACTTGGCGATCCCTTTTGGGATCTCTAACATGGTGTAGCTAGATGATCTAGATTAAAATATAAATAATATGATCAAATATTAAAATACTGGTTTCGCTTCAAGAATATTACAACCATGGATATATATAACAAGGCTTTAATAGTTTATTCTTCATATAATTAAACTAGTTTCATAAAAAGACTTTCAAATTAAGAATATTTTCCAGCTAATGGACATTTGTATATATGGTTTTAAGTTTCAATTTGAGGTTATAAGTACAAATAATATAAAATGTATCTTAAAAAAGGTGTTTTATTTTGTCACAACCCCTACGTTCAAAACTTTTTTTAAATTTATACTCAACTCAGTGGTCGCATGGTGTAATGCTTTAGTACAATATTATACTAAACTGCCGATGATGGAGAGATAGTGGTTCGATCCCAATCAGGTGCACTGAGGGAGGTTTTCTCTCAAAAGTTTACCACTCTCTCTCCACGCGAATGCAAGCACACTTTCTCTACATTCAATCTTGCACATCCTTACCTCATTAACATAATTAGTAGCTTACATGAAGGTTTAATGCGAATGGGTAGTAAGACGCAGTACTAAATAAAATATTTTTACTCCAACAAAATATATCTTTTGAGGGACTGTTGACCACCTCTGAAGTCTAAAGGCTCCTGGCTAAAGAACCAGAGACCCCGGTTTCGATCCCCAGCGTTTCCAAAAATTAATCTGTGAATCCGGTGAGTCTGAAACAGGGTCAAAACCAGTCTCTTGAAAACCAATGAGGAGCTACTTGAATCAAAAAGTAGCAGCTTTGGTTTAGAATACTGTGATTAACACCCAGAGGATTCGTTGTGCTGACCACATGACACCCTCTGTCAGCAAGTATTAGCACTATCACCGCTTAGTCTGTATAGCTCGTGTGCGGGTTCACACCATGGAGTATTTTCGATTACACTTCAAACAAGATCCAAGCCAAATATAAATATTAAACACTAATTATTATTAAGTGACACTTCTCTGAGGGTTCCTTTAAGTAAGAATCGTCTATGTGACTACAAACTTGATTCAGATCCAAAGTTTAAAAAAATCGTCATCCTTATAGCAAAATATTAAACGTTTTGTCTAAATATCTACCTCGAATCTCTTCCGAGAAGATATAAGGCGATACTTAACTTTTGACAGGCACATGAGATACAATTGCAGACAAACAACACAAGGTAAATAGTAGGCGAGTTTATGTGGGCGGGACTATGAATCAAAATAAAGCGAGATATATATATATATATATATATATATATATAGCGCTGCCCGCGGCAGCATTATCAAAGACAACAGCTGTATTTATCGCACGGGACATCGTCATATAGTGCAAATGAGCATGGTCATAGAGGTATAAGCCGGGTGGGTCAGCGGAAGTGGTGAGATGAATAATATTGCGTTCTGGCCAGTAGGAGGAAGACAGGTAACACGTGGTTCAGGAGCCAAGGTTGAATGAAACGGGATGTTTGCCATTTGCACAGTGGCAAAAAGGAGCGAAAGGAGGGGCTGGAAGGAAGAGGGGGAGGGGGGGAGAAAGGACCACCTTTCCCTACCTCACCTTTCTAGAATCCTCTGGAGAACCGCCCGAAAACTCTAGGAGACCGACGACAAAGAGGACAAAGCAGTGCTAACAAGAGAAACGGGTGCCTCAAGGGATGCAGGCGTGTGTAGACTTTTTGAAAAGAACTGTTGGGAAACCTACCAGTACCGCCCCCCCTAACCACCTTCTTTAGGCCTTCGGGGAGTTTTGAGTGGTCGTAACTATTCCACAAGGTTTACGTTTCAGTCATATTCTAAGGAAACTTTAAAGTTTTTTCGCAATTCAAAAATAACGATGGAAAAATATGTTTTAGTAATATAATATTTACATATACACACATTTAATTGTGTAGTAAATTTTATAATCCAAGAGAGAAATAGAGATAGAGAAAGAGAGAATTCTAGATACGGTTATCACATTATTTTCCACGAAATTAGTAGACCAGCTTGATTTAACACATGAATTGTTATTATATTATTAATAAATGAAATTTAATTTATTATTATTAATAATATTATTAGTGCACTTTAATCCCAAAGTGCCGGTTCTTAGTAATAAATGAGATAATTTAACGTAAGGGCAAGGTTAAAAAATTTTAAATACTCGTAAATGCACTATAATTCTCAGATCAAAGGTTGGAAAACTTTACCCTCTGTGAACATTTTTGAGGATCAGAACCTAAACCTCAAAAAGTCAAAATCAGTAGGCAAATGCTCATTAACTAGGCTAATTTTAAGTTTTTAAAAGACTCAAAATGTGAAAAGAAAAGAATGTTAAAACTAAAATAAGGTTGTCTTTCTTAGAAATAAAAATTAAAATATACATACATACACACCTAATCACGCCGTTCCCTTATGGGGTAGGCAAGAAACTGTGAATAGAGCTAAGCAAACGACAACTCCTTACTTAATCCATCCTCCCTAACTTTCTCCACACTTCCCTATCCTTACATTCCCCTTTCGCTTCAAGAACATCCGTACACTAAGTCATGCATGCGCTTTTATTCTTAAAATTCAGTTTATCTTATTCACACATTACAATAACATTTAGCTAAGTCTTACATGGCCTACCCCGTTCCTTTTGATAAACACACTTTAACTTCATATACATGCTTCGTTACTCGATCCACACTCATACTCTCAACACGCCCAAATCAACGTATCACGCTTATTTCATATTGACCTATTTATTACTGACTCTGTCCATAAGTATTTTCCACATGCATTTATTTATCTTAGAAAGTTCATTCCAACTACATTCACCTAGCTATTGTGTTTCTACTTAAATAAAAAACCACGCCTCACATATATAGAACAATATTGGTGTTAAGACACTTTTATATATTGCCATATTTGCCCTCTTTCAATAGTACTTAATTCTTTGCAATAGTTCACATGCAGCCAACTACTCTCCGAGATGAATTCATCTATCTATCTATCGAGTTTACCATCCATCCTTCCATTTATACTAAATATTATGCCAGATACACAAAATCATTTACTTGTTCTAACTGTTTTCTATTTATACTAAGCTGACAATCATTAACAATAATCTTAAGCAAACATAATTCGTGGTTGAGATTGAACCTTTGTACTTGGGGTATATATTCAGGACAATCACAAGGCAACCAGCCTAAACATACCCTATCTACGTTAGGAGGGGTGGTGAGTGACAGTTTTTTCATCCTATTCGCAAATGATTATTGATAATACAGTTTTACTAATAACATAGCAATTATATTGTAATAGGTTTACATTAGTTACTTTTCGCCAATGTTGATAATAAAGAGCCTTCTGATAACTCTCGCTACCACTTCTCGTACTGGAGATGGGGAACAGATGCTTTACATTTTTGTTATAAGTCGAAGAATCTGAAATAGCCCAGCTCTATATTATTAAATAATTATTATTATTAAAGGCTTCACACACTAAAAATAAATTTGAGTATGATTAAAACATGGGTTTTATCATATTGTGAACATAATATTTTGTCAGTTTTCACAATAATATATCAAATTACTGGACTCTAAATTTAATTAATTGTTTAAAACACATTTTCAAACAAAGTGAAAGAGAGTATTGATGAAATTAAAACCAAATATCCGATACATTTGTTTCGAAATGAACAAAGGATTAATATTCTAATGTGATGACACAAGTACTCTTTTTAACAATGGCATTGATCAAATCTATGTTTTATATCATGTTTGACATTTAAATTAATTCAAAAAGAACATTATCAAACTCACCAAATAAAACATCCCAAAAGGAAATGTAAGACTCAAGAGCGCACCGAATGTCAAAATAACGGTATAGGACACATGTCTGTCAATCTAGCTAACAATCTGAAAGAGCGCGAGAATAGGGGGAGGCTTGTGTGTTATTTTTACATCAGACAAGTTGATAAAAGATAAATTAAACGAACTAACTTTTTCTAGAGTTAAGTGACATGACAGGATGTACACCAAGGGTGGCTGAAAAGGTTAAAACAATTTACAAGAAAATCTTTAAAGGAATCTAATTCTTTTTATCATAACCTGTATTAATAAAATGAAGAGTTTATGATTTTGTCATGAGCATTGCGCGATATTTAATGGATGGAGAGGGCTGACATTTTAAAACTATTGCTCCTTTAGACAAAAATGTGCAAATTGAAGCCTGAATTTAGTTTTTTGATTAGATATTTTTTAATTTATTACAAAATGAGTGGGAATAAAAAAATGTAGTGTTTTTTCTGTCTGTTTGAAGCAATGAAAATCGTTATCCTGGCAACACCAGGGATTTCTATTAGTACATGGTGACCTGGCGGTCTAGGGTTAGGGTGTAATATTTCTGTTCTGGCGGCCGGGGTTCAATCCTCGGTCCCGGCACAGATTTATCTGATTACCAAACCCTTCCTTCACCTCTGACAAGACATATTGTAAATGTGGGGAATGCCAGGCCTCCACCGTGGTTCGGATTCCACGTTAAACTGTAGGTCCTTCATTTCATCTCAAAATCACCCTACCATTACACATTAGCGTAAGTGCGTGTAACCCGAACGGGTAGTAAGACGCGGTGCTAATAATTATATTAGTTCATTGTAATTGAATCCAAACCGATAGTCGAATCATTATTGTTATAACAATTTTGAGGTTATATTAAATAGATGTACTGTAACCAACAATGGCAAAATATCCCTATAAATAATTATATTTAATCTCTTTATACTTGTATCATTTATCATAAGTGTCAGTTTCAGAAACCATGGAATGCTATAAGATTACATAAAACGTTTTAAAATGTCGAATAGGTTTCTTTCAATGGGAGTACTGCTATGGAAATATAATGCATGGTCTTCTCGAGGGGTTCATACAGTGAGTGATGTTAAAATTGATCATCAGTTAAGTAATAAACCGGCCTTATGGTATAGCGGTCAGAGCCTCCGGCTAATGACTTAAAGGTCCCGGGTTTGATTCCCGTCAGGTACTGCGGGGATTTTTTTTCGAAAGGGGAAGAATTTCCAGGGTTTGTTAATTGGTTTAAAGTTAGATAAAGATCTTCGTTGGCTTTACCCCATCATATACACTACCGTCTAACCTCATCGGGACATGGAAAGAGCCTCCACGAAAAGGATGTACAATGAATTGCATCCTCTGAGAAATGGAACATTAATGGGCTAATATTTCCGCAAACAGACCTGCAGATTGTGTAAGTCCAGGAACACCATTAAATATAAAGTCCGTTCACCGTAGGAATTGTTTTCTGAAAGGCCTTTTTCACTAATAGAAATCTATTATATAGTAGGATATTGGTAAGGAAAAAAATACCTTTAAGAGAGTAATTCCTACCGAGAATGCCATAGTGGATATCTATAACTTAAATTAAAATAGTTTAGATGGTGAATATGAAGGTATAACCTTAAGAGAGAGTATGGTAAACAGTACTAGTGGAAAACCCTGCGGAGGCGCTGGTTAGCACCGAACTTAGATTTCCCAAGTTGTGGTCAGAAACACAATTGGTGTGAACAAAGCTGTTGTCGATTTTCAGACGATCACGTACAGACAAAAAACTCAAATAATATAAATTTCATTAAATTACTAACTTGGTCATATGTATATGATTGAACGAAAAACAAATAAGAATAAACTAAATTTGAAACGTTAAGTTAAACATTAGGGTTGGCGTTCCACGTCTTAGCTCAATAGGTAGCCCATCTGTTTATTAAGCTAAGGGATTTGGGTTTTAGTTCAGACAAGGCCCAAGCAAATGGGTCTTCTCCTTTCATAGTGATGAAATAACGGCCGAGGGACTGTGTTGTGTCTTTTTCTATAATTAAGATTGTTTTCAAGGAATGTTCAACTAGTTCAGAATGCGCACGTTGACTACCTCCATATAGTAATTGTAATAACTACAACAGGCTTGTCCGCACGATTTGAGAACGTGAGTCTTCCTTTGAAGGCTCGGGACTCGACCATCTGCACAGATTAATTTAATTTTATGGTGATTTAATTATATATATATATATGCATGAAGAATGTGTGTAGTTAAAATTCCCTCGTCTCATCTAGTGTCTTTAAATGAATGTAGCCCGCTTTGGTGGCTGCATGGTCTAAGGTGTCATCATCGCAATAGACTATAATGATGATGACCGGAAGATCGGCGCTAAATCATGGTCGGGTGTACTGAGGGTGATTTTTCATAAAAGTTTATCCACACTCTGTCCACGTGAGTGCTGTTACTCTTCCTCTAAATTCAACCTTCCTTATCCCTAATACATTAGAGTAATTAATTAGTACATATACGTCTAACCCACCAAAAGTGTGGTGAGACGCGAAGCTAATAAGTATAATATAAATGAGTTTGTGTTAAGCACCAAACAGTAATCTATAGATCCCACAGGCACAGAATATGGTTCCCAGGTTTGGACATCCCTTCTCTAGTTCTTCGTTCGAGCCGTCCTGCGAGTCTCTAGTTACCACCCGCGATCATTTGGAAATTTAGAACGTGATGGGAGATATTTGTGCAAGAACTAATTACATCCGAGTTTACTAGATGACACCTAATTGAGTTTAAAAGTTTGTTGTGAATGCTCCACCCTCGTCCTACTTTCTTTCTTGACAAAAGGAGTTAAAACTCTTCACAGCCTTGGTGGTGCAGTTCTGTCCCCCTTAACCCCCCGCAACTTTGGGCAGACATAAATTTGCCACTCTATTGAGTGTATAGTGTGTGCGACCAAGCCTATAATTCAGCAATCTATTTTTTTAGGCAAGACTGTAAGGGTTACCTTTATTCATTTGTTTTAATGGTCAAAGTTGACTTCGTGAGGCATTATTTGAAACACTATTTGCATTAATTTGCATTTAAACAACCTTGTTACTGTTATGTATATATAATCTCTCTCCTATGAGCATTTTAAAACAACAACAAAAATTGTAGTGAAATGGGATTAGTTCGGAATTGCTGTCGCAATAAATGAGCCATTACATTTAAGCGCTCGACATACAAACATAAACTAGAATGTAACTAGATTTTAATTACTCGAGAAAACAATCAATAACACCAATTCTGCTTTATTTTACCAAGTTTATTTTTAGGACAAATTTTTTATAAATTTATGTATTCAGCTATTTAACGTACATTTTCTGAACAAACTGATTATATCCGCACACGAGAATTTCTACGTGCAAGAGGGAAAGGGCCTACCAATTTTACCAGGAAAGGTATTATCGCGTACTTTCCAGGGTTATTTTACATGCCACACAATCTACTTGGGACCAACGGCTCTACTTCCCCTCCGAAGGAAATTGTGCTACGAATTTTTACCACCCAAGGAAAATCTATCGATCCCGGCTGGGTTTGAATCCACAAACATCGTGACCTGAGGTGAGCCCTTTACCCCAATATCACTGAGGTCAACCGTACAAATAAAACATTTTCTTAAAAAATATTTTTATAAAGACTGACGTCAAAATTATGTGTGACTATTGTATATATATTGATTGAGAGTATGAAAATTATACTATCATAAGATATAGGTGCAGAATTTAGAACTACTCAATAAAATCCCACTCATAAAGAACTCGAAAATGCCCAAATATTGTTTTATTCTTAATTCAGGCTTTTAGTTTAATTCGTCCAAACTAGTGTCTATGTGGTCTAAGTTATTTAGGTTACAATATACTGATTTATTGATGACGGGGAGGTAGAGATACTTCTTTTAGTAGGGTGGTGGTTTTCTAAGTCGTTCTTTAAAATAATGTGAGTACACTTTCTATAACCTTACCCTCCTTATATCAATGCCTTGAATCAAATCGTTACCTGCTTCAGTGACCACATGGTCTAATGTGCTACTTTCACAGTAGATAAGACTGCCAATGATGGGGAGCTCGAGGTTCGGATCTTGATCGGGCGTACAGGGATTGGTTTAAAAAAAATTGTTTTCCACTTTCTTTCCACGCAAATTTGAGTACACATCCTATAAATATAGTCTTACTCATCCCTAAAAACAAAAGAGTAATTAGTACATAACGGGTAATAAGAGGCGGTAATAAAAATATATAAATAAAATATAGTTAAAAAGCCTTTTTGTTGAAATTAATAAAGAAGTAATTCTAAAAAACTAGGAGCTACTAAATTTTGGAATAACACTGGAAGCCAACATATCATTCATTAAATGGTTTCGTGCCCCATGTAAACTAAATAAAAATTGACCTCACCAAGATTGAAACCAGAATATTTCAATAAATGGCACAACTTGGTTTTGTAGCCATTTAATTCTACCTACATAATGACCTACAGATATGAACCATTAATAGGTTCTTTAAGCGTTCGTAAATTTTGAAATTTCAGTTCTGATAGATCGCTTCATATTGTAATTATACCTGAAAGTTAAACATTCCAAACCAAACGACTTTTCAAAGTAGTACACGAAATATTGATAGCAAAGCGCCTCGGGTAATAACTTCAATTAATTTCAAAATGAAATTCAACGGGATGGTTGACTGCCGTAATTAACCATTTATTCGAGGAACTTGCGAGAACGGAAACGATGAAAATAAAAAACGGGTCCTTCTATTGAGACTACGCCCAGTTCAATGGACGACTTTCTTGTGCGGAACGGGTAATATGGGTGTGACGTCAGCAGACTCACCGCGAAACTGGTGGAGCGGTTTGGAAAGCGGCTCACGGGGGCGTAAATGAATACGGTGGTGATGGCGTAGGGCCATAAGGGTGTGAGGGGGTTGAATAGAGAGAAGGTAATACGAGACCATGGTGAGGGTGAAACTTCTAGTCCTGCGCGGGACTCGGTCTATAATCCTACGTGACCGCAATGAACGAATCAAAAGTCAACAAAATGAAGCAGCATTGTGAACACTAGTTTGATAATTTACTTTAAAATTTTATATTAAAAAGTAATACTAGAAACAAAAATTACCTTTTTGTATCTGTACTCAGAATAGCTTACGTTAAATTCTAGGTCATTTAAAAGCAACCCCCACCACACACACAAAAAAACTTGAGCAGTTAAAAAAACATGTTTCCACAAATATCTGATTTTAGTTTTATGTGAAATTTAATATAGGTTGTGGCGTCCTTTAACTAACGCATCAGCGAAAACCTATTACTAGTTGACAAAGAATATATTGCCGCGCTTCCTAAGCCAGCTCGACCAATATCTATTTATGGCCATGACGTTATTTAGTGAGCATTCTAGTAATATAATAATATTTAGCACCGCGTCTTACTACCCGTTCGGTTATACGCTTTAAGTAAATTACTCTAATGGATTAGGACTTGGGAAGGTTGAATTAGAGGAAGTGAACCGGCATTTGCGTGGAGGGAGAGTGGAAAACTATTTAGAAACCCCCCTTCCCAGTTCACCCGACCGAGATTCGAACCTCGATATCCCCGTCCTCAGCAGTAGAGCTACAACACGACAAGCGCGTTAGCCAACTACGCCACTTAGGCGGGTATTCTAGTAATAATGCATCAATTGTTTGCACATTTCCCTTCCACTCCCCTCACTGTTGTGTCCGTCTTTCCAGATATTTACCTTTTCAGGGAAATAAAATCAGACATATAAAAAAAATAACCAGAAAGGCTCGACCATATTGGAGTACCGCTATGAACTAAAAGTGCTGTCAAGACTCCCTCTCGCATTCAAAAGACCACCCATTTTCCCTTATGTTAGATTTTAGAATAAATTTTGGTCTTGTCCTGGGGCACTGTTAAATTATTTATGTTTGGCGATAATTATAATTTAAAACACAAACGGTATTGTGATGGGCTGAGTCTTTAACTCTTAACAATAATCGATCTATACAGTTATTCAGTATTCATAAATATCTTCCCTATAAGCCATCTAAATACTACCACTAACAATATATTTCTAATGACCACCATCTCAGCTCATGTGAGCTACATTTAAATGCACAGTATTACTTCAACCTCCGAACCGATGGCGTGTTAAAATGGCCTATTCGATTCTACCTTCTATTTCCACTTTAGTGAAGGCTTGAACATAAAGAAGGAACGTCGCGCGCAAGCGCATGAAACTGCACACCATGGTCAACTCTTATAGCCGAGAGAAGTAGGCATCAATGAATCGACTCCCATCTCTCTAATAAACTGGAACGACGCATGGGGAACTAAGACTTCTGCTTCCTCCCCCGATATTTTACCATATAAGTTTGGGTGTTCAACCCACTAAATGCAAATGTTATTCAATCAACGACTGAAGAAGACACGCTGCTACGTTTAATTGTAATCTGCTGCTCAGCGCTTATCTGTTGTATTAGAGAATGGTATTATCAACTAAGCGGAAAAATCCCTTTTGGGAATTATAGGTCTCCCTCTGAGAAGTGACATATGCTTAGACGTGTTAGAATATGGTTTAAATTACATTCAGTTGGATGGCAGGAATTTAGTCTGGCAATATATTTAAAGTCAATTTATAATTTAATGGTGTTTTTTAGGAGTAGCTTACGCACTCATGGCACTTCATCATGTTACTGAGACGCAACTCACTCAGGGTAATGCATCATGTGGCTGAGATACTACTCATTCAGGGTAATGCACCATGTTGCTGAGATGCTACTCACTCAGGGTAATGCATAATGTTGCTGAGATACTAATCACTCAGGGTAACGCACGATGTGGCTGATATAATTACTACGCACTAAAGGTCATGCAGCATGTGGCTGAGATACTACTCACTAAAGGTAATGCACCATGTTGCTGATATGTTACTCACTCAGGGTGATGCGTCATGTTGCTGAGATGCTAATCATTCAGGGTAATGCATCATGTGGCTGAGATACTACTCATTCAGGGTAATGCATCATGTTGCTGAGATGCTACTCACTAAGTGTAATGCAGCATGTGGCTGAGATACTATTAATCCAGGACAGTGCATCATGTTACTGAGATGCTACTAACTCAGGGTAATGCAACATGTGGCTGAGATGCTACTCATTCAGGGTAATGCATCATGTTGCTGAGATGCTAATCACTCAGGGTAACGCACGATGTGGCTGATATAATTACTACGCACTAAAGGTAATGCATCATGTGGCTGAGATACTACTCATTCAGGGTAATGCATCATGTTACTGAGACGCAACTCACTCAGGGTAATGCATCATGTGGCTGAGATACTACTCATTCAGGGTAATGCATCATGTTGCTGAGATGCTAAACACTCAGGGTAACGCACGATGTGGCTGATATAATTACTACGCACTAAAGGTAATGCAGCTAGTGGCTGAGATACTACTCACTAAAGGTAATGCACCATGTTGCTGAGATGCTACTCACTCAGGGTGATGCGTCATGTTGCTGAGATGCTAATTATTCAGGGTAATGCACCATGTTGCTGATATGTTACTAACTTGGGGTAATGCATCATGTGGATGAGATACTACTCACTCAGGATAATGCAGCATCTTGCTGAGATACTATTAATCCAGGACAGTGCATCATGTTACTGAGATGCTACTAACTCAGGGTAATGCAACATGTGGCTGAGATGCTACTCACTAAGGGTAATGCATTATGTTGCTGAGATGCTACTCACTAAGGGTAATGCAGCATGTGGCTGAGATACTACTCACTCAGGGTAGTGCATCATGTTGCTGAGATGCTACTAACTCAGCGTAATGCATCATGTGGCTGAGATACTACTCACTAAGGGTAATGCATCATTTTGCTGAGATGCTACTCACTAAGTGTAATGCAGCATGTGGCTGAGATACTATTAATCCAGGACAGTGCATAATGTTGCTGAGATGCTACAAACTCAGGGTAATGCAACATGTGGCTGAGATGCAACTAACTCTGGGTAATGCAACATGTGGCTGAGATGCTACTCACTAAGGGTAATGCATTATGTTGCTTGAGATGCTACTCACTAAGGGTAATGCAGCATGTGGCTGAGATACTACTCACTCAGGGTAGTGCATCATGTTGCTGAGATGCTACTCACTAAGGGTAATGCAGCATGTGGCTGAGATGCTAATCACTAAGTGTAATGCAGCATGTGGCTGAGATGCTACTCACTAAGGGTAATGTATTATGTTGCTGAGATACTACTCACTAAGGGTAATGCATCATGTGGATGAGATACTACTCATTCAGGATAATGCAGCATCTTGCTGAGATACTATTAATCCAGGACAGTGCATCATGTTGCTGAGATGCTACTAACTCAGGGTAATGCAACATGTGGCTGAGATGCAACTAACTCAGGGTAATGTATTATGTTGCTGAGATACTACTCACTAAGTGTAATGCAGCATGTGGCTGAGATGCTACTCACTAAGGGTAATGCAACATGTGGCTGAGATGCAACTAACTCAGGGTAATGCAACATGTGGCTGAGATGCTACTCACTCAGGGTAATGCATCATGTGGCTGAGATACTACTCACTAAGGGTTATGCATCATGTGGCTGAGATACTACTCACTCAGTGTAATGCAGCATGTGGATGAGATGCTACTCACTAAGGGTAATGCAGCATGTGGCTGAGATACTACTCACTCTGGGTAGTGCATCATGTGGCTGAGATGCTACTCACTAAGGGTAATGCATCATGTGGCTGAGATACTACTCACTCAGTGTAATGCAGCATGTGGCTGAGATGCTACTCACTAAGGGTAATGCAGCATGTGGCTGAGATATTACTCACTCAGTTGTAATGCAGCATAAGGTTGAGATACTACTTACTCAGTGTAATGCAGCATATTGCTGAGATGCTACTCACTCAGTGTAATGCATCATGTGGCTGAGATACTACTCACTAAGGGTAATGCATCATTTTGCTGAGATGCTACTCACTAAGGGTAATGCAGCATGTGGCTGAGATACTACTCACTCAGGGTAGTGCATCATGTGGCTGAGATGCTACTCACTAAGGGTAATGCATCATGTGGCTGAGATACTACTCACTCAGTGTACTGCAGCATGTGGCTAAGATACTACTTGTTCAGGGTAATGCAGCATGTGGCTGAGATACAACTTGTTCAGGGTAATGCAGCATGTTGCTGAGATGCTACTAACTCAGGGTAATGTATCATTTTGCTGAGATGCTACTCACTCAGGGTAATGCACCATGTTGCTGAGATGCTACTCACTCAGGGTAATGCATCATGGTGCTGAGATGCTACTCACTCAGGGTAATGCACCATGTTGCTGAGATGCTACTCACTCAGGGTAGTGCATCATGTTGCTGAGATACTACTCACTAAGGGTAATGTAGCATGTTACTGAGATACTTTTCACTCAAAGTAATGCGGCATGTGGCTGAGATATTGCTCACTCAGGGTAATGCACCATGTTGCTGAGATGCTACTCACTAAGGGTTATGCATCATGTGGCTGAGATACTACTCACTCAGTGTAATGCAGCATGTGGATGAGATGCTACTCACTAAGGGTAATGCAGCATGTGGCTGAGATACTACTCACTCTGGGTAATGCAGCATGTGGCTGAGATGCTACTCACTAAGGGTAATGCAGCATGTGGCTGAGATATTACTCACTCAGTGTAATGCAGCATAAGGTTGAGATACTACTTACTCAGTGTAATGCAGCATATTGCTGAGATGCTACTCACTCAGTGTAATGCATCATATTGCTGAGATACTACTCACTAAGGGTAATGCATCATGTTGCTGAGATGCTACTCACTCAGGGTAGTGCAGAATGTGGCTGAGATACTACTCACTCAGGGTAGTGCATCATGTGGCTGAGATACTACTCACTCAGGGTAATGCACCATGTTAATGAGATGCTAATCACTCAAGGTAATGGAGCATGTGGCTGAGATACTACTCACTAAGGGTAATGCAGCATGTGGCTGAGATACTACTCACTCAGGGTAGTGCATCATGTGGCTGAGATACTACTCACTCATGGTAATGCACCATGTTAATGAGATGCTAATCACTCAAGTTAATGGAGCATGTGGCTGAGATATTACTCACTAAGGGTAATGCAGCATGTGGCTGAGATACTACTCACTAAGGGTAATGCAGCATGTGGCTGAGATACTACTCAATAAGGGTAGTGCATCATGCTGCTGAGATACTACTCACTCAGGACAGTGCATCATGTGGCTGAGATACTACTCACTCAGGGCAGTGCATCATTTGGCTGAGATACTACTCACTCAGGGTAGTGCAGCATGTGGCTGTAGATACTACTCACTCAGGGTAGTGCATCATGTGGCTGAGATACTACTCACTAAGGGTAATGCAGCATGTGGCTGAGATACTACTCACCAAGGGTATTGCTGCATGTGGCTGAGATACTACTCACCAAGGGTAAAGCAGCATGTGCCTGAGATGATACTCAATAAGGGTAATGCATCATGTGGCTGAGATACAACTCACTCAGAAGAGTGCATCATGTGGCTGAGATACTACTCACTCAGGGTAATGTATCATGTGGCTGAGATACTACTCACTAAGGGTAGTGCATCATGTGGCTGAGATACTACTCACTAAGGGTAATGTATCATGTGGCTGAGATACTACTCACTCAGGACAGTGCATCATGTGGCTGAGATACTACTCACTCAGGGTAGTGCAGCATGTGGCTGAGATACTACTCACTCAGGGTAGTGCATCATGTGGCTGAGATACTACTCACTCAGGACAGTGCATCATGTTGCTGAGATACTACTCACCAAGGGTAATGCAGCATGTGGCTGAGATGATACTCAATAAGGGTAATGCAGCTTGTGGCTGAGATACTACTCACTCAGGGTAGTGCATCATGTGGCTGAGATACTACTCACTAAGGGTAATGCAGCATGTGGCTGAGATACTACTCATTAAGGGTAATGCAGCATGTGGCTGAGATACTACTCACCAAGGGTAATGCAGCATGTGGCTGAGATGATACTCAATAAGGGTAATGCATCATGTTGCTGAGATACTACTCACTAAGGGTAATGTATCATGTGGCTGAGATGCTATTCACTCAGGGTAATTCATCATGTTGCTGAGATGATACTCAATAAGGGTAATGCAGCATGTCGCTGAGATACTACTCACTCAGGGTAGTGCAGCATGTGGCTGAGATACTACTCACCAAGGGTAATGCATCATGTTGCTGAGATGCTACTCACTAAGGGTAGTGCAGCATGTGGCTGATATACTACTCACTAAGGGTAATGTATCATGTTGCCTAGATGCTATTCACTCAGGGTAATGCATCATGTTGCTGAGATGATACTCACTAAGGGTAATGCAGCATGTGGCTGAGATAATACTCACGAAGGGTAATGCACCATGTTGCTGAGATGTTACTCAGGGTAATGCAGCATGTGGCTGAGATGTTACTCACTCAGGGTAATGCATAATGTTGCTGAGATGATACTCACTAAAAGTAATGCGGAATGTGGATGAGATACTACTCACTAAGGGTAATGTATCATGTTGCCGATATGCTATTCACTCAGGGTAATGCATCATGTTGCTGAGATGATACTCACTAAGGGTAATGCAGCATGTGGCTGAGATACTACTCACTCAGGGTAGTGCAGCATGTGGCTGAGATACTACTCATTAAGGGTAATGCACCATGTTGCTGAGATGATACTCACTAAAAGTAATGCGGCATGTGGATGAGATATTACTCACTAAGGGTAATATATCATGTGGCTGAGATACTACTCACTCAGGGTAATAAACCATGTTGCTGAGATACTACTCACTAAGGGTAATAAGCCATGTTGCTGAGATACTACTCACTAAGGGTAATAAACCATGTTGCTGGGATACTACTCACTAAGGGTAATGTATCATGTTGCTGAGATACTACTCACTAAGGGTAATGTATCAAGTGGCTGAGATACTACTCACTAAGGGTAATAAACCATGTTGCTGAGATACTACTCACTAAGGGTAATGTATCATGTTGCTGAGATGCTACTCACTCAGGGTAATGCAGCATGTGTCTGAGATACTACTCACTAAGGGTAATGCACCATGTTGCTGAGATTCTACTCACTGAGGGTAATGCAGCATGTGGCTGAGATACTACTTACTAAGGGTAATTCACCATGTTGCTGAGATACTACTCACTGAGAGTAATGCAGCATGTGGCTGAGATACTATTCATTAAGAGTAATGCAGCATGTGTCTGAGATACCACTCACTCAGGGTAATGCATTATGTGGCTGAGATACTACTCACTAAGGGTAATGCACCATTTTGCTGAGATACTACTCACTGAGGGTAATGCAGCATGTGGCTGAGATACTACTCATTAAGAGTAATGCAGCATGTGTCTGAGATACTACTCATTAAGGGTAATGCAGCATTTGGATGAGATACTACTCACTCTGGGTAGTGCATCATGTGGCTGAGATACTACTAATTAAGGGAAATACAGCATAATGCTGATATGCTACTCATTAAGGGTAATGCATAATTTTGCTGAGATACTACTCACTCAGGGTAGTGCAGCTTTTGGCTGCGATACTACTCACTCTGGGTAGTGCATCATGTGGCTGAGATACTACTCACTCAGGGTAATGCAGCATGAGTTTTAGATGCTACTCACTAAGGGTAATGCAGCATGATGCTGAGATGCTACTCACAAAGGGTAATGCATTATGTTGCTGAGATGCTACTCACTCAGGATAGTGCATCATGTGGCTGAGATACTACTCACTCAGGGTAATGCATCATGTTGCTGAGATTCTACTCACTAAGGGTAGTGTACCATGTTGCTGAGATGCTACTCACTCAGGGTAATGCATCATGTTGCTGAGATGCGATGAAGGTTGTCACTTCAATTGTCCCATTCAATGGACGCTAGCTGCTAGTTATCTCTTGTATATTCACGGAAATAATCTTAAGGCCTTGTTATAAATTTACATTCTTTATTCAAGCATTATTTTAGATTAAATGATTGAAATGGACTTTCTCTATTTCCTTGCCCAAATCACGTGTTTCCTCGCCATATTATATTCTTATTGGAGTGTGTAATATCTGGTAATGTTGTGATAGAGTGAGGTAAGTATATTTACGGATAGCCAGGGAACACACAGTGGTCATCCTTGATCAGTTTTGGGACTGAGAATGATTGTGCTTCTACTACGCCGCTCGTGGCTATTGTCAACGGTGCCAATAGTGATAGCATATAGTATTATGATAAGAATGAGTAAAGTAGATTGATAAATAAATATTGAAAGAATAGAATAGTTTACTGTTAAAGTAATAAACAAAGTTGTCACCAATAGTAAAATAAAAAATAAGAAAATGGTCGGAAAATCCCTGGAATGTATGTGAAAATACCTTTCCCGGTAAAATTGGTACGCCCTATCGCGCTTACGCATATAAATTCTTGTATACTGGTATAATTAGTAAGTTCAGAATGTGCACGTTAAATATCTCAAATAATAATAATTATAATAAATAATATTAATAATAGTAAAAAGATGAAATATTATTTCAAAGCTTAGTTAAAATATTATAAAGATTACATTTTATTAAAAACATGCAGCTTTTAAGAAAATATAGCATATTAGTTATTTATAGAGTTTATAGAAATTTAAAAAATAAATAGTAATCTATTTATAACTACTTTGTCCATCACCTTCTCAGACACTTATTTTTCCACTAATTTTATCATAAAGTTTGTGTTTGCAATTATAATTACTGCAACACATCAAAAGATGGTAAAAATAGCTTTCCAGAAATGTCATCTTTAAATTCAACAATATACATGCTAACCACGCATTTATATGGACGATGGAAAGTTTGCCACGGGCAATTGAAGCGTGTCATTAGTATCAAAGGTGCAATGTACCAAAATATTAATAATTGAGTTATTAACAGTAAACGGTGCATCTTGCAGTTGTTAATGATATGTGAATAGTGAAATGTACCACACAATGTGGAATATTTAGTATTTTTCTCTCTTGACCTAAGGAAGGTGTCTGTGATAGAATAAGCTGGTCCTAAATAATATGTTTGTGTTTTTTAGTGTTTTATCTAAACAGTTTCTAATAAATAACAGTTTTTATAATGAGGTTTTTCATGAAATTATAGTATTTTCAGTTGTTATTTTAAATGTAACATAACATTTTACTAAAATATTAGATTTTAACAACTCTATTATTCGAATTTGGCACTTGTAAAAATTTATATTTACATGCTTCAATTTTCCAGCTATTTAAATAAAGCGAGCTTGATCGATATATACCAAATTTTAGACTGTACTCTTCGGTTTAATTTGACATCAGATTTACAACAAATAAACAAAATAAAATTTTCATACGAAGGAACTTTTAGAAAATACAAATTATTTCTACTCTGTTATAAATATGCACATAAATAATAAGTAAATATACTATAAATGTAACTTAAATGTGATAAATTTATTATTAAAATAAATTTATATATATAATATATATATTTTAATTTTACATAAAACTTTTTGTAAAAATAAGTCATAATTTAATAGGCACCCAATAAAAATGAGACCCACAAATCACGTATTAATACGTTAAAAGTAGATCTCTTAATTTGGTTAGCTATATGATAAGGTTCGTCCTATGAAAAGTGGACTGTATGGGTGTATAAATGTATACATTATTTTAATTATATATATACCATTTTCTAAATCGTGTGAAGAATAATTAATGCAAAGTTTAAAAAAATGTGGCAGCGATTTAAGTTTTCTTATCAAACTCACGTTTCTACAAAAGCGCTTGGTGGTTGAATGCGTCATTAAGGTCAAGGCTACCCAGTCTTCTGTAGACCATATTATACTTCGATGGCTTAGTAAAAGTTTTTACCAACTCATCTTCTTCCTCTGTGGCCCAAAGGCTTGAAATACTTATCAGAAAAATTTCCATTCATTTAATTTTTATTTCAAGTTGTCTGAGTTGGCTGTTTCACACGAGTACTAGAAGTTTCAACCACACCATAGGTGAACTAGGAACGAGGTAGGGGTGGGAGAACTACCGTTTACTGCCCCCACAGGGTATACCGACCCATTGTTGTTGCGAGAGTTGTCGGATGATGCAAAACATGGCACATTGCACACATACCTAATAACTTAACATCGCCGACAAACTCATTTGAAAACCCGAAACTACCCGACAACGGGCGGCTTGGTTGGAATTTTTTTTTCGTTGTTATTCCCTCGCGACATTGCGCGGTCCTGTATGTTAACAAAACCGCTGATGAGAGAAGGTGGTTTCACAGCGGAAGTGAAGTTAGGGAGGGTTCAAGCACCAGAAACTGGGGTTTGCCTTCACTCCTTAAAATTTGTTCAGCAAATCTAAGTTGCCAGTTCAGATATTGTTGCATTATAATGATTTGTGGTATTTTGTAATTCACAATTATATATTTATAAAACTATTATTATTATTACTATTATTAATAGCACTACGTCCTACTAACCGTTCGGGCTATACGCACTTACGCTAATGTGTAATGGTAGGATCAATGTGAGATGAAATGTAGGACCTATAGTTTAATGTGGAATCCGAACCACGGTGGAGGCGTCGTATTCCACACATTTACAAGTTGTGATTATTACACGTCTTGTCAGAGGTGGAGGAAGGGTTTGGTAATCAGATAGATCTGTTCCGGGACCGAGGATTGATGCCCGGACCCCCAGCAGAGAAGTGTGATACCTTACCTCTAGACCGACAGGTCCCCTATATTTCTAAAAAAAATGTATGCATCTTCAAGGAGAAACTTATAAAGGTCATCAACAATATTTCCCAAAAAAGTCTCTGGTTTTCGTTAGTATTGCTTAAGAAAATGGACGTTATGAGTTTATTAGCGACACTCTAAAAGTGGAACTGCCCATTACATGAATTGGGCAAATTTCTTCTCATTCCATGAACTGGCTTCTTCGCTCAAACATTTCATGAACTGGATAAAAATTGCATTAACTCCTTCCCATTTCATGGAACTGAAACTTATTGTACTATCCACTACAAGCTTAGCTGAAATTCTTTTTAAGATATTATATTAAACTAACCAAGCCTAACTTAACCTAACCCTCTATCCTAAAATGATTAAGTTTAATTAACATAAAGATCAAACTTGTTCTTTGCTTGTCCATTTCACGTACAGGGCAAAATTTGTCCAGTTCATGAATTGGTCAACGAGCGCTGCACAATTCATGAGCTATACTATTTTTTACCCAGTTCGTTAAATGGTCAGAAGGAGAATCCAGTTGATGGAATGGGGGAAAGTTTGCCAAATACATGAATTGGGAAATTTTACGAATGAGGTTTGACATTTAATACCATACTTTTTTTTTAAGTATGGCATTGCTTACCGGGAGAGATATGACATGCAATTCGGTCTCCTGTATTTAGAATATCCGCCACCCTAGTGGCACAGAACGTTGTCCAGGGTAAACCTATGGAGGTTGTCTACACGTACCTGCAATGAGATGATGATGATAGTGAATACAGAGGTGTGGGCCAATTGGGGTCTTAAATCTGACTTACCAAGCCCTGGTGACATTTGGGATAATTCTTCTTAAGAGAATAATACCTTAGGTACCAGCCGGGAATTGAGCCCGAGTCCCCTAGGTTCGTAGCCAAGTGAACTGACCACTACACCACGGGGCCGGATAGTACCCTTCTGATTAATTAAAATATGTATAATTTTTTTAATAACTTATTGAAGGTAAAACCCAGCCATTTAAGAACTCATTTATGAAATCGTCATTGGCGTGAATAGGATATACTATCATGGACAATAAGGAGTTTTCATATATAAAAAAAAATCTTCGAATGAAATTTTAGTCAAGAATTAACTTTTTATGAGCTTTCTATCAATCTTGGTAAATATTTAATTACTATTGCTATAAGAAGTATTATCTTTATTTGTGTATTTAATTAATGTCTTCATGAAATGTTTTGACTAAAAGCAATCTTAATTGAATTTAGAGATTGTTTTATTATTAATATACAATCTAGATTTAATTATAATACGTAAACATAGCGTATCAATCGGTTCCACTCAAACCCCGTAAACTCCTAAAAGGTATACGTCTACCTTATTTTTTAATTTCTTAAAAATAGCTGTTGATTACATTCTATACCTGACACAACTCCTGAAAAAACGTAATACAAACTAAATAATCTCAAAAAATATCTATCTTGCCAATTTGGACACAATTTCACCGATTCAAAATATGTTATGGCAACCCATGTATATGTTTTGTACATTCGGACCTCCATAGTTGAGCTAAACAATAATGGCTAAAAGTATTTCCATGTCAGTATTAGTTAGAAATGTTTGGCTCTAATTTCATGAACATAAGCCTGGTGTTCTGATATAGATTCAACCTTCCTGCCATATACACATTGTACTATTGTATTATCCTTTGAGAGGAAATAGCTTAAATGGAAGGCTGTGATATGTTTCTACTAGACAGATGAGTGAGGATATTATTATAACAACATCAGTTGTGTTTGTCACCGGACTAGCTAGATATTAAACTGTCCAGCTGCCACTGGATAGAGTGCATGGAACTTCACACATATTGATGTTGGTAATGTATCACTCACTCCCTACAGTCGTTATAAATCACACACACACTGCACTTGTTTCGAACATGAAAAGCCACGCATTATGGAGAACGTACTATTAAAATATTTACAAATGGCAGCACTTTAACTTATATCAACCAAGAGTCAGTAAAAATGTCCCTTTATCTAGGTTTAATACTTTCTTTTTAATGTCCTTCTTTCTACCATTCGTTCATGATAGATTTTCTCCAGGTATGACTTAAAATTTTATTCTAGTCCCTTGTAGCTCCATACCAACCAAAGATCATAGTCAGAAAATGTTAATAAGAAAGTTTGTAGATATTTTAGAGAGCCCATTGCTTATTTATCGAGAGTATTTACATAGTAACCATTATTGACACCCTTTAAGACCTGTAAAAAAAATCCTTTCTCTAAATTCAAATGATTTTCTCAAAACTAAGGTTTGTTTCACCAGTAAATTTTACTTGGGTAGGACAAGTATTGTGATCGTCAAAAAATTTTGTTCTAGATTTTGATGGCTATTGACGTTTCATGGCCCACTGAATCCTAAAAAGCGGTATTTGCAATCCCATCTGTATATCAAGGTATAGAGCCAAAACCATTTTACCGATCGGTCTAAAACTTGATATCTCGTATTTTAAAAAGGTACTCCCGATGAGATTTTTGAATTAGGTTAGATATCTAGCCCTAGAATTATGGACAGTTTACTGAAGGGCAAACAATTTTCTCAAAATCCTCTATAATGATTTTTATTAAATTTCGTACCTAAGCACTATTAAACACTACAAACAATATGGCACATCTCATTTTTCCAGGAAAATGACTTATAAAGTAGTCTACTTCATCTATTCTGTTACCTCTAAGATTGTTCATTCTTCCAAAACTCTTTGAGATACAAAATAACTTATCATTGCTAAACAGTTGTATTACTATTAAGAATTAAAAACTTTCTTTTGATATATATATATATAATATATAATTATTTATAAAACCAATAGTCTCTAAGATATAGGTCAATATATTTTTCAAACGAGGTCTTAGAAAGTGAATGTTATCCTACTTGGTGATTTTGGGGGGAAAAGTTTTTATAAATTTACACTTTTTTGTGTTTAAATTGGAGGGCATTTTACTAAATTGTTAGTGGTATTTTATAAATTTTGATATTATATATCAAGTTCGATAGCTGCAGATCACATTAATTGACGTATGAACAGGCCTATGTGAATGTAGAGACAGTAACTATCCTAAATTCCAAATATGGTTCCTCTTTGAAAATTGAAGTGTACCTTTCGGAGTAAATGACGTGTACATTAATTTACGTGTGTAAATAATGAGAAATCAATTAGAAAATATCTCAATACTCCTGGCCAAAATTCAAATCCCATTAACTGTAAACCATAAAAGACTAAAAATACTTCTTTCTATGCGTGCCTCCCAGTAAACCCGGTTTAATTAAATAATATCTTAGTAAAATTAATAAATATGTTAAATTCAATATAATCTTGTATGATTTAATTTTACTGAGTTCCTTAAATTTTGTAAGGGTCAAACCATCGCTTATCCTATCATGTAGAAGAAGTGACGATTACATTTACAAAAAAAAGTTAAATAAAGAAAGTTTAGAAGGTGCCAGCATAAGATAAATATACAAGTATAACAAATCAGTTTATTTTAATTTAAACAAGTTAATAAAATTACATAAGGTTTAAATAGTTCTTAGATTAACAGTCCTACGCTTATATAAAGAAACTAGCTTTGCTTTTCTTTGCCAAGTGGATCTAATGTAATTACAGATCCATTTTTTGATAGGTCTTACCGTTTAGCCACAAGAGATCTCCCAAGTAAGGTCCACACCGACTTTAAAGTTTCTCCATCCTTTTGAATTTTTTTTTTGGGGGGGGTTAATTTTTCTTTAAACCTTTTGTAATTTTCACTTTGGTTACAGGCTAAAAGCTAGAAGTTTGCCAAATTTAAAGTTTTTAGCTCATTTGGAAGGGGGTAAACATTAATGTCAGTGAGTGAGTCAGTCAGCCATGTGGTTTTATAGTAGTATAATAATTAAACTAGTTAGAATAGAGGTACACATCCCAACTCGGAACTAGAAATCAACACAAGTAAAGTTAAGTTTATTATTGAGAAAAGTAACTCTTCAAACTTGTTCTAGAGTACATTCTGCTACGTAGGAGCGTCTGCCTCAACGAGATAGCAAAATAAATATAAAGAAAATATTAATTCAAATTTAGGCAACAATATAAGATATCTATCTATCCTCATGACTACTAGAATTAGACTTTAAAAACATATACATTGAATATAGTTAAATAATAGTTAACGATATAAAATTCTAGTAAGTCCTAATTTAAAGAGTTATTATCGTGGTAGTTAAATGAGCTAGCTAGCAAGAGTTAGGTCCATTGAGAGTTACGAAACACAAATATTAATCTCTTAGAAGGGGAACTATGATTTTACAAGTAGTAAATTGAGATCTACCAGGAATATAGGCTGTAAAGCTACTATGGGGGTCTATTCTTAATTAGTACTGCCTGTACATTCAATAGTGTTAATAATAGAACACAATTATGGGCCAACAATATATGGATCAAATTACACAAACGGCACGCCTGAAGGGGGCCAGATACTAAGCACTATCCCCACGGGACACTACTATGAACTCGTTGTGCTCCCACAGGTTGCGCACTGTAAAAAGGTACACTAAAAAGAAACAATACTGGCTTCTATCTGTCACAGATTTAATTAGGTCATTGAACAAAGCGTTAAATAACCGGATTTGTGCCATTAAGTTATCCTAAACATGGTCAACCACTTAGGGAGTCATTATTATTCCCTAATATATAAAACTATTTCTTAAGGACTTAGAAAAGAAAGTTAGACACACTGACATAGTAAATAAAGTCGTATGGACCAAGTTACATATAGACTTAAGCTCATCATTTAAAACTATGCCTTATGGGCATAAAAAAACAAGTCAGATACACCGACATTTAATACTATATCTAATGGATATAGAAAACTAGTAATAACCCTTACTATTAAAACTATGCCTTATGGGCATATAAAATTAAGTCAGACACTCTAACACAAAATGCTATGTAATATGGACATTGAAAAGGAACTATAAGACTAAGATGGAAAACCATGGCTTATGGGCAAAGTAAAACAGGCCAGACATTCTGACACAAAAAACTATGTATTATGGACATAGTTATAAAAGCGTACTACGACTCTCCTCCGAGTCTAACTATCAAATACTCACTGTCTCAGACGAGGCTTCATCTGCGTTGAGGTGGAGAGAAAAAGCTTCACACATCTTAGTCACCAGTAGGTTGTTCACCGATGTAGATTAACATTAAAGTTGTTCTTCCGTCGAATTGATAAAATAGAATGTAAAATGTGAAGCGAGGAATGACGGTTATATAGTTACAGAACTGACGTTTTCGAGGAGGGTCTTCATATGGACAACAGAGAGGGAGGTAATTTGCGGAATTGTGCTGAATGACAGCTAGCACTCTAAGACTTCGTGGCGAGCAGCTCAGCCATTTCATATAAGTGGGGCCTGCTTGTGAGATGTCGTTTTTCTGACGGTCCGAGCATAGTCAGCTAGGGCAGTTTTACTGAAGTTTGGGCGTTTCTCGGCAACATGAATTCACCGTGAGTTAATACCTGCCACACACTATTATATTATATTAGTTATTGTATTCATCGTATTAACAGGAAGATTAACATGGTACAAAGGGAACCCTACAGAAAACTAGAAATTGGAGCATTTTTTGGAGCTAGTTTTTTACATAATACCAGGTACTATTTTTCTAGGAATGTTTCATGTTACCAAAAAATCAGTGCTGTTTCGAGACAAAATATTATTATGAAAAGGCGCCAGTTTATAAGTAAACTCGGACAGATATGATTTTTTTTTATAAATAAGTGACTGCAATAGGCCAAAACTAGTTTACGGTATAAAAGTATATATATTAAAGGCATCACAGAAGTTTCAGAAAAACACTTCAGTAGCAGCTACCTTAGGCTGAAAGAATAAGGTATTTATATTAGTTTGTTATTACAAATTTCATCAAATAAAAATTATAAAATTGAGTGAATGGATAAGAGGCCATAAAAGAGTAATATTTTATTTTCTACAGTAAAAAAAGAGAGCCATTATTTTTGGGAGCTAAGCCCGTCCAACGTGATTCCAAACTGAGCATTTATATATTAAGTATAATGTGTATAAAGGATGTAACGTAAACCCTGGTTCCGTACTTAATAATGCTAAAGATGTATTAAAAATATATTGTTTTACTTTCTGGTCTTTCCTCATGATCTCAGTAGTTAATCAATAAAAAATATTCAAATGGAAATGTTACCATCGTTGAGTCCATGACTACCTCGAAAATGTCAGTATCAATTGATTAATGCACTCTCAATTCAAGTAAATTTTATAATTTGTTGATATCATAAAGTAATACTAATTTACTCAAAACTAATTATTACACAAGTAGAATTTTTTTATCATTTTATTACGTATTAAAACGTTTGAGGGGCTTTTGCAACAGTGTATACATTTTACTATTAGGATACAAAATATAATACTGGCGTGACGTATTTCTACAAGAGCGGTAATACAAGACGTTAATCACGTTAAAATTAAAGTGTTTTTTTTTAACACAGTATGTTATTTTAATAGTTGTTATCTTAAGTAAAGATATAATATGTTGTTAGTATATCATAAAAGTGATTCCTATTTTTGATTTCCAGTCTTTCAGAGGCTTTTGTATTTAAAAAAATAGAATTGTATTTCGGGTTGTGCGCTTTAGTATTTAGAGCAACAATATTTATATTTGTCATATATTTGTGAGACTTTATATACATAAAATAAATACTACATTCTTGCGAAATGTTGATTAAAACAAACATTGAAATAGACGTCAGTAAATAACTCTATATGCAAACGTCATTCATAGCAAAATTAAGTTTACACATTTATTATCTTTGTTTTTGTGTTCAACTTCAAAGAAAAGCTTTTTGCCCTTTTTTTTCGGGTAGAGCTTAGTAATGAAAACTTTAGCATATTTTGAATCTTGATAAAAAAAAAAGCATATTTATTGATACACCTTCATAATGTAAAGTAAAGAACAATATGTACATAGTGCGTATGATGTGTTTTTACGTGATCGCTATTGTTTTACTTAGTCATTAAGTAATTTAAATATGATGATTGATACTTTCATTGCAGAGGATTTTCGTAAGAACAACTTATAGATAACCTTTTGAAATAGATACTAACCAAGCAAGTAAAACTGTTTAAAATCTAATATATTTATCTTTAGAGGTTGATTTTGACCGATATAGTGAGTTTTGGAAATAATAAAGCATAGGTATGGTTTGATATATTAGAGCCTTAAGCTAGATTTATAAAATCAGTCAATTAAGATATATGTGTAAAAAGAGTTTAAAATTATTTAATATCTGCCTACTGTTTAGTTTTATTAGGAATAACCCTATCCGACAGCAATAACATCATTTGATCTATTTTCACGTATTTATACATCAAGTAATGTGTTATGTAAATGTCACTTTTGATTAATAATATCAACACATATCTCAATGACGTCACGCCACCATCTAGACATACCAACCGAGAGGCCACCGTCTGTTGGTGATGGTAATGCCAATTGGTGGTCAGCCCAAAAAACTATAAGGCCATTAATCTCAGTTTCTTATACAGGAGCTGCTATTGTTTCATTCAAGTATCTCCTCATTTGTCCTCACGAGGATCAGTTGACCCAGTTCTAGATACACTGCTTCACAGAAAGATTTGAAAGAGGAGGGGATCGAAACTGGGACCTCTGGATTTGTAACCAGGAGCTCTGACCACTATATATATATATATATATACTATATATATATATAAAGTACTAGAAACAGAATACAAGAGGCCAGAGTATGTGAGCTTTTCAATGTGTGTGCTGGGATTTCAAATGTTCTTAATACATGAACGAATGTGCTAGTTGTTCCTTTATACAAAGGTAAAGGCAGTAAGAATGAATGTAAGAATCACAGGGCAGTTAGTTTGTTGAGTGTTATACGAAGAGGTTTTGGGTCTTACTTGAGAAGGTGCATGAAAAAACTGCGGACAATACTTGGAGAGTGCAAAGTGGTTTCATTCAAGGTTGAGTTTGCATGGACCAGATATTTGCATTGCAACAACTTATTGAGAAATGTATGGAAGAAAGTGTATTGTGCTTTTGTTGATCTGTAGAAAGCGTACGATCAGGTGAATAGGATCATGTTATTGAATGTTCTGAGAGAATATGGTGTGAATGCAATTATGGAGGTGTATGATGGAAGTAAAGTGTGCGTTAGGGTGGACGGAGCTTTGAGCGAATTGGTTGACAGTGAACGGGGTGTTAGATAAGGTTGTGTTATATATTCGTGGTTGTTAGATGTATTCATTGATAAGTGTATGAGGGATGCTTGAGAGGATTCAGTTGGTGTATAAATGGACAATGTGAATGTGAGAGTGCTATTATATGCAGATGATGAGTTATTAATGGCTGAGGATGAAAGTAACTTGCCGAATACATTAGATCGTTTAGATGTGGTGACAGGCATAATG
This sequence comes from Timema shepardi, assembly GCA_902151425.1. Classification (NCBI taxonomy): domain Eukaryota; kingdom Metazoa; phylum Arthropoda; class Insecta; order Phasmatodea; family Timematidae; genus Timema; species Timema shepardi. The sequence continues at coordinate 290,161 of CABFVX010000005.1, read as the reverse complement.
AATATTCCTATAAATGTCTCCAAACTAAGGTCATACATTTTGATAAGGACGGACCATGTAATGAGTGTCAGCGTATTATAAATGAAGAAATATTAGAACAATTGTATGATTTTGTGTATCTGTGCAGTGTGTTCTGTAAAAATGAAAGGATAGATGATGAAATAAGATGGGTGGATGTATATTGGGTTGGATGTATATGGACTATTAAAAAGAATGTAGTAGTATAGAAACAGGCAAAGATGGCTATATAAAAGCGTGAAACGTCAACATTGTTTTACGGATGTGAAGTGTAGATCTCTCAGGAGAAACACAAGAGCAAGGTGAATGTGTACGGAATGAGATATCTAAAAAAAATTGGGAAAACTCGTATGAACAAAGTTAATAAATGAATGGGTGCTGATAGAGAATTGTTTGAAAGGGAATCCAATAGGTCTATGTGAAAGAAGCCTCTAAAGTGGGTTTGGGCATGTTGAGAGGATGAGTGAGAATCAAGTGACGTAACAAATATATTATGGTTGAGTGTGTAGGGTGTGTGAATCAAAAAGAAGAGGTAGGTCATGAAGAAGTGGTTAAATGATTTAAACGAATATGTGTAAAACATAAACACTAAGATTTTTAAGAACAAAAGAGCATGTATGACTCGGTGTATGGTTATTGTTGAAGAGAGTATACAAGGATATAGGGAAGTGTGGAGAAAGTTAGTGAGGATGAATAATTAAGGAGTTTTTTTAAGTTATATGCACAGGTTCTTTCCTACTTGGTAAGGGATTGAAGTTATTAGGTTTGTATGCATATATACGAAATAAAATTAGTGATACTGTCAATAATTGTTATCAATGTTGGTTGCGAAACAATTTGTTCGTATTTTATGAAGGTTTATTTTACTAAAATACTACCACATGTGATAGGCCATACAGAACGAATGGTTTGATTGGTTTTTTATTTAAACAAATAAACTTCTCTCTTCAGTCATTTATACACTCATCACCCTTCCATCTTCTTCACACTATGCCTTCTCACGCGACTACACATAACTTCTAAATATTTCTCTTTTTAAAAAAAATAAACATGTTTTAATTTATTTTTTCCCCCTTTCTTTTGATAACAAAGAAATATCTCCAAGAGTAGAAAATTGTGTGAAGGTACCCTTGGAATATTAGTGATGACTGTTAAGAAAATAATTTGACTCGATCAAGAGAAGTTTGATGGTTTCTATCAAGGACTTAGTCCAAGTACACTTTTAGGTTGGCTTCCTTCTATACCGGTTGCATTAATTTTTGTCTTTTAGATATATTTATAAATGTTCCTGTCAAAAGAGGTTATATTTATATAAAACGGGTAAGAGTGAAACAACGCAAATAATTATAGCCATCTAAAATGTATTTATTTAGCTAAAGCGTACTGTCAAACACCAGTTATGAAAGAAATATACTACATACTAAACAATAGCTATTATATAATCACATAAAAGTTTGGCGACCATCATTATTGGCTATGAACAGAGAGCCTGGGGCACTAATTGCGTGTTGATTGATTTGAAGTAGGCTTCTTTTAATACAGTTTTATTTATCATCCATTCTCTTGGCAAATGCTTATGAATTTAATCAAAATATTACCTCCTTACATTAGTTTAGTGTGTTCTTCTTCTAGTTCAATGTGATTACTAAGGTGCACTAAACACTATTAAATCCAAATAGAATGTATAACTAAGTGGAATAAATCCAGTTGGTATGATCACGCGAACAGTTAGAAGACCTATTAAATAAACTATTTTGTGATTTGTTCTTAGTAACAATCTGATGGAAATATTCTGGAAGTATGTGGGCCAAATATAGAAACAAAAAATCACAATCTTTCAAATTAATGGTACTGTGCAAAGCATTGATTATCTTTTTTTATCTTAAAAATAGAAACATTTACTATAAACTCATAAAGATTGTAAAAAAATTGTCAATGGTTTTAGGAAAACTCCACCAAATATCATAAATGAAATAATATACACTGTTTATAAACATTGAGAAAATAAGATATAATCTTTCTTCCAAAGATATTAATAATCAATTTCAAAGGGCTTCATAAAAAATGTGCGTATTTGCTTATATTTCAGAGACTATCGCGTTTAAAAAAATCCATAAACAAATATTTTGATTTTTAATAGTACTACAACCTTACAGTTATAATAAATTATTTTGTATCTCAAATATTTGTGAAGATTTGATAAAAATTGAAAATTTCTGCTAATGTTAAGTACCCTCAAAATAAATTTATGATTAAATTAAAAGTATCAATTACTAATTTTAAACAATGTCTAGATACAAATTTAACTAATATTGTTAAAGCGAACTTAAAAAAATCAATTTTACTATTTATGCCCTTCAATAAACTACCCTTAATTATAGGATTACATGTACAAATAAAAAAAAACTCTGCGGGGATTCTTATTAAAACTTTGTATACTAAATTTTAGCCCGATTTGTAATAAGGTTTTGGCTCTAGTCAAATAGAGACAGGCATACAGACAGACTGACAAATGATATCACGGGATAGAGCTTTTACGGTTTCAGGGGGTCATGAAACGGCAATATTTTATTAAAATCTAGAGTGCGATTGTTTTTGACGATCGAAATCTCCTAGGGGCCGAAAGAAAGTAGAAAGGGTTCACAAACAAATCATGTACGCCTGCGCCTAAATTAGTGTACGCCTGCGCTTAAATTAGTTGGCTTTCCATCAAAGCTAATTTAAAATTAAATGTTACCTGTGTAAGTCATAATACATTCATTATGTAACTACAGCTAGTTTAATTTAATTACTCATATAGTTAACACTTAGCTAACACTAAGAAGCCATTGCAGATTATTTTGTGTAGTTTCCAGGAGATTTTCAAACATCTTGGATGCATGTATCTCTCCTTGATTCCATCATCCTTTATGTAAATGTACCCCATTCAAATCAAAGTTGCTACGCAAGCTCTTATGAAAAGTGCAGGGGCTTAGTCACAAAGTATTTAAAACATAGTAATTGTTTGCATTGTAGCAGTAAATAACTTGTAGGTTCTATAGATTCATCATTATTGCTTGCTTTAAATTGAACATCAGCTACTTGGGGGACAGTGTATAATGATTTGTTTTGTAAATGGCATGTAAATAACATAGATAATACGTAAGGGTTTGTTCGTATTAAATATATACATTCTTCTAGCCACAATATTGACAAGTGTTTCGATTAATAGAGACATAATTTACACGATTACACAAGTAGTTTTTATAAATAGCTTGGCATATTAACTAAACTAGGCCTACAAACATATTTTAATTACATTGTCCTCATCGTCTCGTTTTTGGCTGTGGTTATTTATTTTATTAATTTATTTCAGGTATTTAACGTGCACTTTCTGAACTGACTTATTATATTAGCACACGAGAATTCCTATAAGCAAGAACTAACTGGACTACCAATTTTGCCGGGAAAAGTATTTTAAACATACCTTCCAGGGTTCTTTTACATGCCACATTCAACATGTGGCCGAAGGCTTTACGGTCCTTTCAAAGGAAGTTGTGCTACGGATATGTGTCAATCAAGAAAAATCCATCAACCTCAGATGGTTTTAACCCACAGATATCGGATCCTGAGGCGAGCAATTTACCACAAGACCACGAGGTCGATGGTATTGTTGCTAAGGTATGGCATATTTACTTCCACCAGTTTCCCCCAGGTCACGAGGCTTATTTACAAGATATCCTCACAGTACACTTTCCCTTCTTCAGACATATTTTTTTTGTATAATAATGAAATTAAATGGGTCTTCAGTGATATAGGAAGCACTAAATTGTAATTATCATTCTAGTTAATTTACCGGATAGATATGTAAAACAATTCAAGATTGAGAAACACTTTAAAGTCACTAATTTAAGTATTATTTTTAATTTGCAGAATATGGTGGATAAAATAAGCACATTTTTAAAAGTCGCGGACTAATGGAGTATAATGGAAAACCCCGCTGGTGAGAACAGGAAATGAGAGTTACTTTATGTTCTAATTATTCGTATGTCCTAAGCAATAGCCTTTCACAAGCGAAACGGAGCTTGCGGGAATGCTTTTTTTTAAAAGCCCCGCAACAAGAAAGTTTTGAAAACGACAGTTAATTACGGAAATACCAGTGGCTACACCATAATACGTAATTTAACCAGTTTCGAAACAAAGTCACATAGATAGGGTCTTCCCTCTTAGCCCCCCTCCCCTCAAAAGTTTCTTATTTTTTTATTCGCATTCTTCTCTTGGGGAATTCTGAGGAATTTCACTTTAATTTATTTTTGTCGACATCATCGTTGCTAAAGAATAGCAATTATATGAAGTTTACCTGTTACGGGAGGATACATTATAGATATATATATTATATATATAATATAGATGTATATATTATATATATATAATATAGATGTGTGTATATATATATATATATAAAATATATATTAGATATGAAAGTTTGTACAACTGGGTTGTATAGTTCATTTACTAAATAGTAATTATTATTATTAGTATTATTATTATCATCATATGTTATTAAAATATACTTGTTTCTACACATTCTAAAAAAAATATTAGTTGTGTTAATGTGTTTCATAATATTATATATATCGTTATAAATAATATTTTTTAATCTCTCTCTGTAAAGATTAAGATAGTCATCACTTTTGACATGAGATAAGTTATTTTTGTTTCTATTATCCAGTGTTTATTTAATCCCTGAAAAGGTTTACTGAAAAATATTTTAGACCCAAAGTGATTTTCTATACTCTCATTGGGTGATTTATGGTGCTTTTCTTCTAAAGATACCGTTACCATAAATTGTTTTTATAGATTTTACTGTCAGAATCGCTAGTTGCCAAAGCAATGAAAGTCATGGTAAAAATAAATAATTCAAACGTAATTTATTGATACTCTCACATGTATAAATTACTAAGAAAATCAAAAAAGTTGCTAGTTATAGATACCCAGTGACAACGGTTTCCAAAAACCTTACAAAACTATTTTCCTAAATTATTCACATTAGTCAGCTTGACCAAACACTTTTAATTGTTCTCAAGTTAAATGTAAAATGAAACTAGTTATTATTAATTTCGATTTTATTTAGCCCTCATTCGTCTTTATGATCATTTGTTTGATCTTAAAACTACACTGACACAACAAAATATTTAACACATCATAATAAACGCACCTGTTAATGTTCTTAAATCAATTTAATAAAATAGGGACACTTTATTATGCAAAAGTGTTGGGAACAGTAATAAATTCATATAATATTTTTTTAACGTATGTATGTAGACGTTAGTGTTCTATTCCAGCCTCAAGGTTAATAGTGTCCAAAAGTTACTTTAGTGATATGTCACGTCTTCTTTTACACCTGGGCTAGTAGATTAGAATGGTTGGGGGATAAAGTTTTTAATCCATTCTTAGTATGTGACAATTTGGTTTTGAAACTTTACACTCTTACTAGCACTGGTGTAGCCTTAAGTTTCTTCTAATAATTATTCATCTTTTTTATGATTCATCAAAGCGAATCTCTAGTTTTTCTTTAAAAAAATAATTTCTGATGAATTCGATCTTTTTGCATCTTGTTTTCTAAAAATCATATTTAACCGCCAAATACGTACTGTATGAAATTAATATTAAAATTGCATAAATTTAAGTAAAATACTATAAACAGCAAATATAATAATTTCATTGAAATAAAATACCTGTAGTTGCATTCCATAGGTTGGTTTCAACATAATTTGACTTATATCATTTTCAAATTATTTTTTAATCAAATCGAATAAGAAAAAAAGTTGTTCATACAACGCATATTTGGCATATTTCTCAATATAGTTATAATAAAATCAAATAATTCAAAACTGACTATGAATGTTTGCATGTAATAAAATTACCTTGAATTATATTAATATAAAATTATAATTAGACTCATTTGAAGAAAATATTGAAAAAAGAGGTTTATTAGAAAATACTTTATATCTCTATTTCACCGTAATTTCATAATTAATGTTAATGTACATTGTTAATCTTTTGTTTTGAATTAGATTTTATCTAAATAAAAACGTGAAAATAAAGCTCATCTGCTGAAGCGATCCCTTACAGAGCGTAAATTTTCCTCACATAAATTTAATCATATATGAACTTTAAACTTCCCTATCTCAGTTTTAATGTCCCTTACTGCTCTAAACTGAGTTGGGGTGGGACAGGGTAACTTCAAATTAACTCTAAGGTACACGCATTGGTAGTTGCATGGTATAGTGGGCAAATCTCACACTAGAATTAATAGCAATTGATGGGAATATTAGGGTACAAATACCAGTCGGGTGCCCTGGTGGTGGTGTTTCCAAATTAGTTTCCCCACTCTATCTCCATGAAAAATCAGGTACATCTCCTCTAAAAGTATTACTTATTTATCATTATTCTATTAGTATGAATAATGCATATAGATAATCCGTACAGAAAGGGAAACTTTCTGAGAAAATAAACAGTTCAAGAAGCAGAAGCTTTTCTGTGACTTAGTAATGGTTGCAGATGATAGGTCTCTATCATATTTACAAATCCACACGGAGAAGAAACTGGTGGGGGGGGGGGTAGTATGTTTCATACAACCAAGAAAGGAGGGGGGAGAGTTGTCCATAAAATTCTCCCCCTAGATCTCCTCTCTCATCCTCAAAAGCGAGGAACTCTTCGTGTGCCGACGATGAGATATGGCCACGACGAGAGTGTGCGGCAAAACGGCGTCATATAAGGAACAATGACTCCCCTCCTTTCACCCCCCTCCTCTCCACAACCTATTCCACAACCAAAGGATCGTGAAGAAGTGTGTTTTACGAGACGTCATGTTTGCCGGAAACAACGACACGAGTTCGTGAAGAAGAAAAAAATGCTGATGTTTATGGGAGATGCGGTCGGGAAGGAATCGTGATTTTCAAGGCCTGTGAATAACACTTGGCTATGCAAAAAAATAAATATATATATATATATATATGGCAAAGGAAAAAACACAACCATGAACGTGTGTGTGAGTGAGAGTGAGAGAGAGAGAGCGTAAATTGTAAATTTGGCGTAATGTAGAGTCGGAATAGTGTAAAATATCAACTATGATTTAGCTATATCTTAGATTGCGTTTTGAAATAGGGATTCAAAAATGGGATATCACTTTGTAATATTTTATTACACTGCAAGGTATTGTCCCAAACAACATGTTTATAAATAATAATAATACATTTAGGGAGGAAATGGTTTGATCCTGATAAGTTGAATTTGAAATGTTTTCATCTCTTCAATGTAAGGTTATTAACGTCCTAAACAAAGGTATGATTAATGTGGTTTAGCTCAGATTCATCCTGCATTATCAAAAATTGAGAAACCATTGTAAAAATTCCATGTGGAAAGATTCCTGCGCCTAACACGGCCATAATTTTATCTCAGACCTATTCATCATCGGCAACCGAAGGTGGCCATAATTGCATGAACTTTATATATATTCACTGGTCTTTGGGAGGAAACAATACAATATATTGAATAACTGAAGTTGCAATCAATATTTGTGCCCAAGTAGCACCCAGCTCTAGCAAGCGTTGATCTCACAGACCCACATGTGAGCCGTACAGTTGAGACATCAAGTCCAAGTAGAATTCTCAACCTTCTCCAAGAGACTATGTTGGCATGATAGGAGACTTTTTCAGTAATCACGTGTGGCAAAAGTAGTTTAGAAATGATTGGATTGGTGTTAACTATAAGTGTGACCACAAGCGAAGATTGTGGTGGGAACCTAAAGATAGAAAGGAATAATATGCGAGTTAATATCAATATTTTTGGAATTATTTTGGCTATAACATTTTGTCGTCAAAATCAATTACAAATATTACTTAAATGGATACACATACTATTATTAACAGTTCTTGAATATCTATAATGAACATAATGACAATTGGCTAGAAATGTTTCTAACGAAAAGAAAATAATCCTGCTGAAAATCTGCGGTGAGCTTGACAGAATTGAAGTACTATTCAGATTATTATACATAGCGAACTAAACTCAACTTATCCACTGGAGCAATATTTTTTTTATTTTTGTCAAATGGATTTTTTTCTTTTAAAAAGGGCAAAAAACACTTAACGAAACTCTATCTTTTATGTCACTAAAAAAAAAGGATTCCTAATGTTGATAAATTTCTTCTCTCATCTATATAATTTTTAATATGTAATACCGGAACAAAATACATTCATTCTTAGATTATTGAAATAATTAGCTACCTTTCAATGTATATGTATATTTTGTTGCTATTTTTAAGCAACTGTAAACAACTTTGAATATTGTAACTATTAATTTAAATTGATTGTAGTCAACTCCCTGGAAACAGCTCGACAAATCAAGTTCTTATAGCTGTATTACTCCCCAAAACCAGGACCGGCGCCAGGGTTTCATGCGACCGCAGTTGTATTCGTTATAATATAAATAAACCACACCCCTTGCGTGAAGCAAAATAATAAATAATAGGGTAGTAAAATACTTGACAGTAAATAAAAATATATAAAGAGATAAAAAAAATTAAAAAGTGGCAAATCATGAAGATTTTTTTAACCACTTCTTACTACCCGTTCGGGCTATTTGCCTATATAAAAATCACATAAACGTTTCAAAGATTAGGAAAATTGAATTTATAGGAAGTGTACCCTTATTTGCTTTGAGGAAGAGCTTATCCCGATTTAGGATAAACCCTCCTCAGTACACCTGACCAGGATCAATCCCCTATCCCTCTATATTTGGCTGTCTAGTCGTGAAAGTAGAGCTTTAGACCAAGCGGTCGCCTAAATGGGTACTTTTAATTAAATATCAAAGTGATTTGCCGAAAAGGCGACCCCAAATGTCATAAAACCATGAAAGTTATTAGGTTTTTAATCAATCCTTAAAATAATATATTATTAATATTAGATAAAATATGTAGATGTTATTTCTTTATTTTGAAGTAAAACTGTTTCCTTGTTCAATTTAACTAATTATTATTTTTTAAACCTAATAAATTTCATTTTGTAAGGATGCTCCCCTAATAACATTGCGTTTATTAAATAAAATTATTGATCTGCAGGTTCAAACAGTGGGATGAATGCGGGAGCACATGTGTGTAATAAAGGTAAGAAGAACGTTATTACCGAAATAAGTTGAGATCGGGATGTAGGGAACGTGAGCTAAGGGCAGTGTTTTTGCAGTTTTATAGGGAAACTGTTTTTTCTTTCAAAAATGAGTAAAATACCTATAGCACCAGCAGAAACATATAGTTTAATTTTCCTCTCATGGTGTTATTAACAATTGTTGAATATCCATCATGAGCTTAGTAGCATTAGAAGAAAAACTTTTTAAATGAAGATAAAACATAGTCATTAAATTCCAGAACACCCTTGATAGATATTCAACAAATGTTGATATCACCATGGGAAGAAAATTAAACTCTATGTTTCTACTGGATAATGTTTTGATTTCTCTTGACCAAAAATTGTTTTGATATAAAATATAGTGCAAAATTACTCCCAATAATGCACTGTCCATATACTCCCACCTTAAGCAAGTAGCCTAAAAGTGAAATATGCATTGTCAAGCTGACATAGTGAGGAGAAGGAACGCTCAATTACAAAGATCTGGAGCAGTGAACAGCTATTCTAGCGTGATTGTAGCCTGATGGTAGGTTCCCAACACTTTCAACCGTTATTAAAATTATATTTATATATTCATGCACCAAATCCTAGGATCAATAGTGGGTCTTATAATAATAATAATAATAATAATAATAATAATAATAATAATAATAATAGCTGTGACAACAAAAATACATTTGTGGTCTAATTTTCGTAAGAAGGATCTTAATCTGACAGAAAAGTTGCGAGATCTACAGTACTTTCCTGTATTCGTAAGTCAATTCATGTGATCTGTAGTTGTCCCTTTAGACTTAAGAGAGAGATTATCAATACCTATTAAGTAACACTAATCATACAATAATATGTTATCAATGTTGACTTCAAAACAATTTGTTTACAACTTATAAATGAGCCTTCCTAAAAAAAATTGACTGTAGTTACGTATTTGTGTACCCTTTGTTTGCCTTGAAAGGTGGAAGTAAGTCTTACATTATTGTCCCATCTTATAAGCGACACCATAGTGAAACCAATATATTGCTTCTTTTCAGCATAAATTAAGTGTACTTATACCTACCCCCACATTATGTAGTCTTATTTATGAATCTCAGGTTTGTGGACATCAATTACTAAGTGGAGGTATTGTAATAAAAAATATATATATATAATAATATATATAAAATAATAAAATAAAATAAAAGTTTTAAAAGAAAAAAATATATATTTCTTTATCTATAGAATTTGTGTTTTTGTTGGGCGCCACCCCTGGTATCTAGGGGGAAAATAATAATCAAAAGGAACAATACATTTACCTCGGCTATAAACTCAGTGGCACAACGACTCTCAACCTCGAGACCACTGGGTAAACTTAAAACTAAAAAACATGAACAATTTAGATTTAAAAAAAAAATGGATTGTTGAAGAAAAATGTGATTAGGGCTACAAATAAAAATAAATGTATAAAAAAAACAATTGTTGGCACTTTGTGAATTTATTGTGGTTTCCTTTTTGTCCACATCCAAATCCTACCTATGTAATTCCAGTTAATTATAATTCTAATTTAATAAAGTATAGCACAGTATTGTTGAGACCAAAAGAAGAGAAAAAAAAAATATATACAATCAATAAAATTAATAATTGGACATAAAATAACATGTTAAATAATTCTTTGTATTAGTCTGTCTTGCTGGAAATAAAAGAGTTCTGGTTTATTTAGGAAAAAGAAAAGAAATGATTACAATAATCAAAAGTTGAAGAGTTGGTTTGACCTCACCCATGTATAATTAGTCCATACTGAAACACCATCTTCATAAATTTGTTTCACTTGAAATTCTTCCACAATTTAAATAAGCATAAACATTGTAGCTCTTACACACTCTCTTAGCTTCCCCTTTTTACTATTTTTCACTTTAATCTTCCACTTTTGAATTAATATAAAATAATTTAAATTGGGAGCCCACATACATTTGGCTCCATCTTGCACCACCAACCAGGAAGAACTCTCTACTACTATTCAAAACCTTCTAATCTTTTTTCAAATTTAAAAATGTTCTATTCCAAGTCCAAAGAGGAAACAAACTATATATAAATAAAAACGAAAATGAATTGTTGGCTATAGACTAGGGAGAGAATAAAAATGAAATGTAGGTTCAATTTAAGTATTTAAATATAGCCAATTGAATAAGAATAATGTTTTTAATAAAGAATTAAATGTCTATTTCCTTCTGTCAAAATTAAAAATCGCGCTCGTTTTTTCCCCTCCCTTCTTCCCTTCCAAATCATGAGGTTCACTCACTCCTCACTCGTTTAATAGCACTGGGCATGCGTTAAAACAAAGATGGCCGACCTTAAAAATAAATACAGTCAATCACACTTCTTAAAAGGATAATTAATATGCTTAATAAAAGGTAAGTGTTCTTCCTTAAATCAAAATTCCTTATTTAAACTATTTAAAACAATGTTTTACGTTGTTCCTTCCGTCCTTTTACTTAATTTAATATATGTAAACATTGTCATTAGTCAGGCTGGTGACCAGATTTGAAGATTTCACGCGAAATTAAATTAGAAATTGTTCACAAAAGTAGGAAAAAATAGGGAAATACAAGGTAGGGTGGCAAATTACATCACAGTATCTTAGGTTGGCCCCAGGTGGGTTCTATTTTAATTAACTCTTTGTGTACTGTACATATTTGACATCGAGCTTTCTCAATTAATCGAGCTGTTTGGCCTTTTATGACATTTTTAAAAGTCAATTTAATTCACTTGTTAATAGGACAAAATATATTTATGGTACGGATAAATACGACAAAGTTCTAGACAACTTTGACTTCACTATATAGTTTAGTGGAACGCGTATCTTACCTATTAGGGCAATCCTAAACATTCACTAATCCAAGGACACCATATATAAAATAAATGGTACGGTGCACCGCACAGACTTTCTCCCACCTTTATCTTAAAATATACATTTACTAAAAATTCGTAAGATTTGTGAAACGAAATAATATGTCTATACATGGTTGTAGAAACACTACACTAAGGATCATAAATAAAAATAATATTTAACGTTACTTAATCTATGGCATTAGGAACTAGGAACACTGTCGTAGAAAAATTGAGAAAAGAGAAACATTTTTGTACACCAAAGAGTAAAATAATCAAATTCATTTTCAAAGACCTGATCTAAATAGTGTATATTTGCTTATAGCTCAGAAACTATTGGTTTTATAAAAATATATTTAAAAAAAGCTATATATATATATATATATATTTAATAACACTACAACTTTACAAAGATAAGTTGTTTATCTCAAATAGATGGAGAAATGATGGAAAATTTCCCAGATGTAAAGTACCCTCAAAGTAATTTTCACGATAAAATAAGTTTCTATCTTGTTCATAATGATAAACAGTGCCTTGATATAAAATATAACTAAAATCGTTAAAGCAACCTTGATGAAAATCCCAAATACCAATTTTTAGCCCAATCGGTAAAATAGTTTCGGCTCTAGCCTGATGTACAGATAGACGGATGGCAATGCGAAAACAATATTATTGATTTTCAAGGGGTCATGAAAGGTTGACATTAATCAAAATCTCGAGTTAAATTATTTTGACGATCACAATACTTTCTCTCTGAGGTGTCAAGAGAAAATAATGAGTTTTAAGACGAGTTGACAACATTCCCTTCGAGATAGGATGGAAAGTCTCTGATCGATAAAAACTACCTCTGGCGTTCGTAGTGAAAGGCATAACACATCAGAGCTACCAACAATATAACTTTTTTTTTATACCGGCATTGATCGTGATTTTTTTTAAACAAAACGTAAAACCAATAATAATTTTGTGTTCTACCAAAATATGAAAATACACGAAACTACGCAATGTATTTTAAATTAAGTACAGTGTGAACTCGTGAGTAAATTAATTTATACTAAGAGCAAACCATCTTATTTTTATTTTTGTTTTTATATAGTGAAATATAGAAAAATAGATTATCTTTTTCCCTTCTACTGTTGTGATCAAGTAAAGCTTAACAAATAAAATCTCCTTTCCGTAACATTAGCGCTAATATTATTTTCCCACACAGTTGTAGCAGGAGGGAGTTTGCAGAATTACAAACTTTGAAATATTTGTTGCATTTTTTTTTGTACTTACTAAAATTAATAGTTCACAGTTCTGAAACAAAGGCTGTTATGGCTAGGGACCTTTCACAATATTTACATTGTTTAGTAAAAAAATGTCAAACATTTATTAAAGCTTTAGAGCTTTGGCAGAATAACTTCGATAAAAATTGCTAAAAGAGTTTCTACCATGAAAATAACGTGGATAGTTTCCAATAGGAAGGAGTTTTTGATTTATAAGTCTTAAGTCTCAGAAATTTAAACACTTTTTCCACGAAACCTAAATACAATATTAACGTTGAATATACAATTAAAAATGGTAGGTGAAGTCTTTAGCAAAAATAAAAATCAGCAAAAACCTTGGAACATTTTTCAGATTCAGTAACTAACTTTTATATGGTCACAACCCACACAAAGAAAATTTAAAAAAAGAAGATAATTATGGCTTAGGACCTTACAAGTGTCTTTGCCATACACTTTAAGGCAAAATAAATATAGCAAAGCTTAGTTATTTTTCTTACACCGGCCTGCAGGAGGTGGTAAATTTGCTAGTTTTTAAGTCTAATGCTGAATAAATATTAAAACATATTCACTTGTATTAAACAGGGTATTTCACGACTACCCAGTCACTAAATGTTATCAGTTACTTGAGGTTGTTTCGAGTTGGCAGAAGAATTATTAGTAACTGTGTAAACCTTGTTTCATTACAATGACAAACCACACGAGAGCCAGAATATTACCATTTTACGACATCAAGATACATTTCCTTTGAAACTATATACCTACTTTTTTTTTTTTGTAAATGCTTATCTCAAATAAACCCGGTTATTTCAGATCCGTGAGATGTTAAATTAGTTGCCGTCATAAAAAAACACCTCCTTGGCAATAATGTTTCACGCTACTCCGTGTCAAACGGGAATCATAAAAGATATTCCCCAACCTTCCCTTTTGAACGACGTCTTATGTATGTTCCTACATAACTTGCTGCCGTATAGTGTAAGAGCATTACACTTCAAGTTCAATGTGAGACGGCCACATTCGCTTTGCACTGGCACCATATAACAAGAAGTTTATAGCATTTTAGTGAAGAGTAATACAAGACAAACCTTACGACGGTTAAGTTCGGGCTAAAACTTTGCACGAAGTTTGGTCGCAAGGTGGCTGATGGTGGAAAGGGAGGCGAAGCTAGGGGTGGATAGGATAGATATGAAATCGAGGTGAGTATAAAGTTGAAAACACTAAAACATAATAAAGCAACTTAAAGGAATTGGAGAACACGATCCCTAGTCGAGACAAGGTCGTGTAATGTATGCAGCCGCGGCTTTGGGTGATATATTTCTGACGTCACTTGTTTATTGGATTATAAAAAGGAAGAATAGAAGAAGAAAGACACGAATCTCCATCGTTTACTTTTAAACTTTTCTAGTGCTTCCTAAATATTTTAGTGTTTTTGTTTTGTTTACTAACAAATACTTCATTGTGCGTCATTAATAAAACTAAACTAAAATTTAACCAATTTTATAAATATGTTGTAAGGGAAAATACATGTATAGGGTTAACTAGGCTCAAACAATTTGAAAAATAGGAATAAAATACATAATCATTTTATGATTATTATATTTGTTTCAAGATGTGCGGCATTAAAGCAGACATTAGAGTCATTAACACATATAAAAATGTTCAATGAACAAAAAGGATAAAACATGGAGGCTCAGACGATTGTATGATTGTTTAATGGTGAGAAAGAAACAATTATGTAAAGGGAAGTAGTTGGATAGATATGATTATTAAATAAGAGAAACAAAATTCAACATCATTTAGTGAACTACCTACTTCTGAGTCACGGCCTTCCAAAAGAACAAAAGAGCAAATCAGCAAATCAACTCAATGTTCATATTTATTTTTATTAAAAATAATTTGGGAACAGGTTTAAAGACTTACAAAGCACATCATTACAATATGAGCGTAATACTGTATATCAAATAACATCTAAACATAATAACCCAATTATTATTTTTAAATAATAGGATATCATAGAAATAAAATGTTATCTTTACTAGCTCTTAGATACCTTTTTAATTGATCTGTACAGTTTTTTAATTAAACATATTGTTTTTCTTATAGTTAACACTAATTAAAACACTTCTGCGAAGCTTTTTTTTAGTTTAAATAAATTCAAATTATTTCAATAAATATCTAAATATCACTTTGAATTGGCCCTTTTAGCCACAACCAGTGGAAAAGCTACCAAGTTCTTAGAAAGAGATGTGAAGATAATTTCAGGATGTTTGCTTAGTTCTATTAATAACGATGTTTGTAAATGCGGCAGTAATATAGTACATAATTACAATATAGTAGTTAGAAGTTTCATATTTCAACTTATTTATAAATATTAGTTACTCATTTTGCTGATGCGATCTTTGTTTTTTCATAAATTTAATAAGATGGCCCAATATAAATATCTTCTCACAATAGGAGTAAAATCAATGGTGTGCGCTTGGTTTCTAATATAAATGTACACTTGAAAGCTATAGAAAATAAAATAAATATTATGCTAAAACTGATTACTAAAATAAGTGGTAGGGTGCACCACAAAGACTACATACCAAAATTTATCACATTTCATTGAAAGAAATAAAGTATGATACAGTGTTACAGAAAAGTAATTTAAGTAAATGATGTGACAAAATCGCATGAACTTTCTCAATCATTGTATCATATCCTAGAACATTTTATAAAACGAGTTTTCAGTAAACTACCGTTAAGTAAGTTTTCTCCAGAAAAATAAAGAACACATATTCTTGTCAATCACAATAAATTATATTCATGTATACATTTCAAACAAAATAATTCTAATAATTTAAGAGTTCAAAAATATCTTATTTGAAAGCTACGTAACCTCAAATTACTTAAATAAAATAAAAACAGTCTTATCTATAGTGAAAATTCATCTCTATCTATTTTGAACCCAATATTCAAGCTCATTTTAAAAATATTTTAATTTCTACGAAGTTTATCATGAGTAAACTACTGTTAAATTAATTTGTCTAAAAACAAGCATACCTTATTATTTAACATGTAAAATAGTACCTAAATACTAATTTTGAACAATGCCATTGGAGCTATTTTCAAAACATTTCAAATTTTAACTTAAAAGTTAAATACTATAAAAAACATTCTAAGGAAAATGCAAATATAATATTATGTGTACTATAAAAAAAAACTATATACACATTTTGAAACAAATCATTGGACGAATTTTCAAAATACCACTTTTAAAGCAAACCGCATATCAGCAAACTACCCTTAAATGAATGTGCTTCCATAAACAATGTTATTTGGAAGGTCAAACACTCCCTAGATATTAATTTCAAGCAAAATTTTTAAAGCCATTTTCAAAAAAATTTTAATTCAAAAATATTATAGGGTTAAAATAGAACAAAGTTTCAGAGCAAAGCCATCTAACATATAAATATAAAAAAATGCCATCAAAACGTTCTAGATCTTTGGCCGGAGACAGAAATACAGACAGAAGAATAGACATACTTGGGGACAGACAAAATAGTAAAATCCACTTTTTGGGGATCGGGAGAACAGAAAACGTAAAAATTCACAATAATTTCGAGATTGACATTTTTCACGATTTCAGTACCTAGTCATTAGTTGAGTAAGTTAAAAAAATTAATCTCATTTCACTCAAGAGCATAAATGAAATAAAACACACTCTTACAGAAATATAGTGAAACGAGAAGTAGAACACGAAAATACACGTACAATTCACCACGTTGCACTGTCAGCAGCTGATGTTTATTAAAATAGGTTTGTCACCACTATCAAGGAGCTAAAGTTTTTTTTCCTAATAATTTTGTAAATTCCTATAGCTACACCATCACCCTATATCCTCGTGTTCCATTTTGAAATCTCTAATGTAAATATATTTGTATAATGTATTGGCTATTAACATTTTTTAGGCCTCCTTTTTTAAAAAAATATATATTTATAGCTCGGAAAATATAAGTTTTATAAAAATATTTCAACTTTCCAAATACAAGTTTTTTAGTATGTCAAAAATTTGTGGAAATATTTTTTGTTAATGTGTCGAAATTTTGGGATATTAAACCTCTATACTATTAAAATATTTTACCAAATAAATTAGACAAACTATTTTGTTTGTAAAGGTAAATGTGCCTAAATATCAGTTTTTATCAAAATCTTTTGAGTTAATCTATACAAAAGCTATGTTCTTATCTTTTCAACCAAATGAAATACCCATAACTCTAGGGGTGGATCAACCATTACAAAATTCTCTCTAAGGACTAAGGAAATAAACACCCTAGACATGAAGTTTGAGCCCGATCGGTAGATAATCTCAATTCTAGGCTTATGAACACAGAAAGAATGGCGAATACTACTTTTTCGACGGCACCCATTAAAATCTCAAATTCAGTTGTTTTTTCACGATCGCAATATTTACTCTCTCCTGTAGGCTACTGAAAAGTAAAATGGAAGGAATTTACACATTTAAATTTATATTTAATTTCCATTATTATGATACTACTTTAATCTGAAAAATTTCATTAGTCATTACTGTTAAATGTTGTTTAAAATAGAAAAAACTATAATATAAATTATTTTACGCAAAATATCTATGATTGGTTTAATATTAATTTTGTGTTCAAACGAAAAGTTATAAGGATAGTTTCTACGCTCTAGTTATACTAGAATTTAATATAATTTGCATAAAATTATAAAAAAATAAACAGTTCACAAGTTACTTTGTAATTTTACAGCTACGAAAATATTACTTATGCATATTGTAATACACCAGCTTAGTAATATATTTAGTGTAAATAATTGCCCAATTACTTTCACACATCACTTATTGTGTAAGTAGGTCCATAAATCAATTAAGTTTATTTTAACGCTAAGTTCATATTTGACACGATCGAAACAGTTTGTTAGAACCTGGTTAGCCATAATTCACTTTATTGTACATGAGGTCCAAAGAAAGTTGTTGAGAAATTATGATTCTTCTATGTGATTATTCAATAGAAGTAGTGAGAAACAATAAAAAGTTTGTACAGTCAGTTTACCCTGAATTAGCGCAGTCTTACATTGACTATTACTTTATGGAGCAATACTATAAGCGGCACCATAGTGAAACCAAGTGAAGTGATGATATTTTAGCATCGCGTATTACTACCCGTTTGGGCTATACGATTCAATATTAACCACGCAAATAGTTTTAGGGATAAGTAAGGTTTTATTTAAAAGAAATGTCCCCACATTTGTGTGGAGATAGAGTGAAAACCCATTTTGTTAAAAACCTCAGTACATCCTATCGAGATTTGAACCTCGATCTACCCGTCACCGGAATTGTGTTCTACTGTGAGAGTAGCGCTTTAGACCATGAGGTGACCGAAGAGGGTAAATAATGTTGCTACCATCTGGAATAAAATATTGCATAGTTAATTGAAGTAATATAAATCTTATGAATTGTTAAATAATATTGTAAGTTATTTTTATTATTTTTATTTATTGCGTGATATATTTACAAATTGTCCATGGGTGAATACTTTTTATAAAAAACCAACAGCAACTATAATGTGATTATAATATATTTGTTGACTAATTAACCTTGACACTTTTAAAAGTGTAATAAATATCACTT
Source organism: Timema shepardi (assembly GCA_902151425.1). Lineage (NCBI taxonomy): Eukaryota > Metazoa > Arthropoda > Insecta > Phasmatodea > Timematidae > Timema > Timema shepardi. Next base: position 271,205 of record CABFVX010000005.1, on the reverse strand, counting down.
AAACCTACTCATTCATAAGGTAGTAAATAGAAAATTGTTAATAAACTAAACATTTAGGCAACAGAAGCTGTAAGAAGAAATTAATACCACCTGTCTTTAGCTACATTATTTGGTGTATGACTACAGAAAAAAGGGGGATGTATTAACATATTAAATGATCGAATAAGTTTAATTAAATCACAACAAATTATATAAATCTAATTGTTAACTTTGGAGCTTTGTTCAATTATGTACATCTGATTAAAGGTAATTAACCACTCATTAAAGTCAAGTCAAAGAACAATTAATTTATCTTCACAAAATCTTAGCTGTCATATTTCAATTTTTCTAAAAGTTGGCCAATAAATTAAAAAAAAAATTTAAATAATTGCTTTACTAAAAATAAAATTCTCTTCTTTTATAATGCTTTTAAACTACTAAATTATAGCTGGATGGTTAATTTTAGACCAATTCTAGTTTTATAATGTGTTACTTTGCAAGTATTTAATTAGTATTCATACAAAGCAGACATATCAGTTACATAATTTGCATACTAGCCTGTTAGTAATTTATTATTATTTTTTAATTTACCTTGCCGGCGAGGCTATAAACTCTAATAACTATATTACTAACGAATTATGAAGGAAATAAAATATCACACCATAGTCAATTAATAATTTAAACTAAATCCTATTATTTATTATAATCAAACTATTTTACAACTAGTACATATAAATTGAATTTCAATCATATTCAAATAATATATATGCATATATGTATATAGTAATTTTGTTTATAAGAGCAATGTGATTAATACAAATATTTAATTTGTTCCTTCGCTCGTACATGGATGAATTATAAAATGTTTTGCATCGTATTACACAAGGAAATATTATTAAAAATGACGACCAAAATTGTAAATATTATTAGATGCTTATTAAATACTAAATAACCAGCAATATTATCAGAAATAGGAAGATAATACCTGGCCTGTACATTGTACAAGAAGGTATTAAATTTTACGATTGATTTTAAAGCTGATGATGTTTTAAATTAGATATTAATATAGGTGGAATGGTACCTATTATTAATACATCTTAGCTCAGTTGATGGTATGTTTGTCTACTGAGGGTCCCGGGCTCAATTCCCGGGATGGTCGAAAATTTATAATTGTTAAAACATGTGTTTACCCTTTCATAGTGATACATTAACGTCGGGGGACTGGATGTTGTGCCTATTCTAGTCTTAATTTAGATTATAAGGCGCATGAAGCTACGACAGGCCTAGCAGGCCGGTAGCGGAAAATATAAGGCTTGAATAAAAAACTGACCCAGGCCACAGGCTGTAAACAGTAATGAATGTAAAGTAAAGTAAAGGTACCTCTTATTAATAGAATTATATTTTCAAACTACCCTTCTAAAATATATAGCGAAGTAAATAACTGGTAAATTTAAGTAAGAATTATTAATACAACAACTTTTCTATTTCGATTAGAAACAAAATATGAGAAAGATTAAAGAGACGTGCTAATCATAACTAAAATTGTTAACTAATTTAACAATACTTACATATGTGTTTTTTTTGTCAGTTAACCAAATATTTTTTTAAACTTATATATAAATATAAGAACCTAGGTTATAAAAAAAATCACCCATAAAAGTAACATTTACTGAGTAGTAAAACAAAGTATTTCGAGGAGTTTGTAAAAAGAGTTTGAAGCAGCCCTTCTCCAGACGGCCATCTAAGACCTAAGAAAAAACTGGGACTAGAATAGGTTAAGGGGTATATAAACACTCTAATAGTCAGCAATCCTTCTGAATAAGGGCCCTCTCTCCATAGCACCCCGGAGAATGCTAGGTGGTCCAGAAAGCGTCACGAGCAAAACCGTACTATATCCAAACACTCTTGAGACACACATTTGATAAGTTCAGAGTATGTACTACAGTTGGCTCAGCAAGCAAAGAAAACTTTTAGGTTTGGATATAATAAATATAATAAAGTAAACATTGAAGAGCTTATCTTATATTAAATCTTATATCTGTGGACAATGAAAGCTTTAGGTGCAATCCCTTGGTGTTTGTAAACATTAGTTGAAAGTTTATCTAATACCTATTAGCTTTCAGATAACCATATTTCCAATCTGATTTTATATTTTGATTATTCTACATTTATAGCATAAGTACAGGGCTGAGGGTGCAAATTTAAAGACTTGTCTCTTGAGAAAGAGGCTATAAAATATTTATTACATATTACGAGTGAAAAATAAAAACCTTACGCGTGAAAAAATATTTTACCCAAATCCATTAATATTTTCAAAATTTATAGAAAGATTAGCAATTATGAATCTAGATCAGCGGAAGTGGTTCCACCTGAACCGATATTTTTTTATTTCAAAAATATTAATTTTCTTCTCATCTAATAAAATGCTTGTGTTTACATGCAAAGTTTACTCTAATCATCATGGTTCTTTATCTCAGATAGAATTTTGAAACTTAAAGTTGGCTCAGACAAATATAAAACAAATATAAAAACAAATCTCAAAGGAAAAATATTCATTACGTCTCTCAATACCATCATTTGATATTTTCCTGACCACCTACACCCAGAGCAGAACTGATAAATACTATGGAAAATCAAAATACTCCGTTTGCTATAAACAATTATATTTACAATGCACATTTTAAAACTAAAATAACATAGCCAAATTGAAAGGGTTTTTAATAAACAATCAAATAACTCTTTTTCTTAGCCCTACATTTATAGAGCCTTCCAAATTTACTGTCTAATTACGAAACTCCCTGAAATTGACAGACTTCCAGCGAATATAAAATCTGTTTATAAACAAATAATTTACCAGAAACCAAAACTTTTATCAAAATTGCATGTGTCAATTCTGTATCTTAGTGTTCCAATATAATAAACTTTAATTAAAAATAATATAGTATTTATTATGACGAAGCTAATTCCAGTGATGTATCACTTAACCACTTATCTATAAAATGTATGGTCATATTTATACTTATGTACTATTAATACAATAGTTTTGAAAATTTATAAATAATATACTTACAAAAAAATGTAGTATTGCTGTCAATTTAGCTTGTAAAATCATCGCTATTGTTTTTCCATACCATATCTCCACTAATACAGGTGCATTTAATCTAAAACAATCCTCCTTATATATAAGAATATATACATATATTTTCAATGCTTCTGAGCTTATCATAGATATTATCACTAAGCCTTAACCTGCTCTAAATATTAGTTCCGTGCTCTGAAACATTATAATTATATTGAATTATTTATTGATTAATATACACTTTATCAAACAATGACTATACCCTAATTTTCTTATGAAGAGACATGAATGAAAGCTATAAAACGCTACTAAAACTACATTCACGTAGCTATATGATAAGTCATGAGAACTGCAGTTGTCGCTTTTGATAGATATATTAAAAATAACACTAGTGGTAAATTAAAATGTTTTCAATGTTGGCAGAAACCAATATAATTATATTTTCTAAAAGGTGCTTCAGATGTTCTTTAATAAGAAAATCAATGCGTATAAACAAATCTTGGCCTCGTATATTGGTAGTAAGTCTATATATTAATAAAAAACGAACCTTATTCGGGTAGTTAAACTAGTAACTGTCCTATATGAGGGCTCACCATTTCATTCTCAATCCGTGTACGAATGGTGTAACTAAATTATGCAAACCGAGGCGTCTCCTTATAGAACTTGTGTTTCTCCCCCCCCCCCATACCCCACTCCACCAAGTTCCATTCACTTGAAACACGCATCAGGAACGAGACATGTAAATTTTCGATGAGTGACATCTCAGCCTCAAGGAACGAAATATCAGTTTTATTAGAATACAAACCTCAGCGGTTGACACGCGGACAAAATGTCAAGCTTGTCTAGTCTGATTTGATGGTGATGGTGTGAGTTTGAAGGTCCTGATGCGTGTACCAATGGCGTATTTTCTTAACGACGTTGCCTAATTGGAGATTTCGAAGGTATTTTACGAAGTGGGCTGCATCAAGCGCTATCACAATTAGACAACAATGTACAAAATAGAAAGAGGGGGAAGAAAAAATTAACAGCAGTTCTCCTTGTGAGGCGTCTAGTTTATATACTGATCGCACTTTCCCTTTTCCTCTGACGAGCTTAGACAGTTACTGTACTATTTGTGCTTTTAAAATATTGACTTGCTTTTTAAAATTACCTTATTATTGTTTCCTATTCTAGATAGACATATGCTACCTCGGACGTTTTTAATCTACATCCTGATGGGAGGACCTCTACAGGACACTTTAGTGAATAAAGCAAATATCCTAAGTTGTAAAGGATTTATCAAAAATCACGTTTACAAAAAAAACTACTTCAAATAAAAATAATAACTTTTTGACAATGTGGGACTATTTTTAGAATTATTTAAAAATGTATGGTTTTTGTTTCAATGTTTTATCTTTAAAGCTCGCTGAATAAAAACTAAATTTTTTTAACATTGGAAATCGTATCTCGACCTATCATGACATCAGGTAGGTAAAATCCATAAATGGTATTCCAATCTGTCGTCCCTTAAATGAATTAAAATTTATTATAAAATACATAACTATCACCCATAAATAATAGCGTAATTACCTGTTTCGATGGCCGCATAGTCTAAGGCGCTACTGTTGTATTGGACTAGAATAACAATGACAGGGAGCTCGGGGTTCGAATACCGGTCGGGTGTGTTGAAGTTGTTTTTATTTTACAAAATGGTTTTTCGCCCTACCTCCACGTGAATGTGGGCACGCTTCCTTTAAATTCAACCTTCCTTATCCCTAATTCATTAGCGTAGTTAGTACATACGTATAATCTGAACATGCTTTAAAACTCTGTGCTAAAAAATAAAAATAAATATAAAGTAACGCAATTAAAAATGTAGACAGAAAGTAAGACGTGGTATTATACTATATAATGCCACACAACAACGGTGTTCACACAGTTTAAGGTGTTACACGCGTATTGCACATCAATGCCATTGACGACGACGTAGGCGTTCTAATTATCATACCTTAATCCTCCTACCTCAGGGGCACTGGGTTTGTTTTCTTCATGTGATGTATCATTGTGGTCTTAAAAATTATAATTGTGAATATTTTTAAAAATTGTTGTTCAAAGCTCTTAACATGATAAGGTTTATAGGTATATTAGGCTTAAGTTAGATAGATTTCCCAGTGGCTTTCCACTGGATTTTCCACTAGATACTGTGTATCTCAAGGTCAAATATACTATTCTCTCTCTTTCTCTCTCCCTCTCTCTCTCGTATATAAAGAAAAACCTATGAACACATGGGTGCAAAATTATTGTGGACACCGAATTTTTCATATTTCATCGGCTTCTGCATCACGTGAATATTAAGTTTTCGTATTAGAAGCAGAATCTCTAAAAAAATTTTTACAACGCCCTCGATTATATTGAGGTTCCCTAAAAGGTGGGACAATGTACTAAAAAGCCAAAGACCACGACGTGTTTGCTCCTTTTTGTTAGTTTGCAAATAAACAGTTTGTGTATGGTGGTTGTTTTTGTCCCAGAATTAAGCTAGGATAAATAGTTGAAGTAGCATTATGATAGGAAGGAACTTGTAGAAAACACTAAGATATGTCTTTTGTTTTTCTGTCAATATTGATAAGATTTTAATTAATTTTTTTAGGTAATTGTATTATCTATGGAAAGTGTTAGCTGAAGATCAGATGGCTGAACGTTGTTTTAGTAACTTTCATAACTATCAAACATGTTCAAATTGGACTGTATTCACCTGTACAGGCAATACTGTAATTATGTTTATAATAATTGACTGGCAATAGTCAATGTAAAACCCTGAAAACAGTATTTCTATATTTAATCACTTAAGAAACAAATTAAATTATTTTAAAACTAATTACAGGTGACTGTAACTGTTCTAAAGTGTTTTAAAAATATTGGTTTCAAGTTTTGGATCTTTGATTCTACAGGCCTTTTATAACATATCTAAATGTAATGCTAGTCATTGGGAGTTTTAAATATCTGATAGCATCCAGTTCCAACCAAAATCAATTAAAGTAATAAATATATTTTAGGGACTAAATATGATAAATGGTAGATTACGGTGAGCAGGACATGCAGTGCGAGTGTGAGAATTTAGGAAAGTGTTCAATGTATTGAATGACAGCCCCAATGGGAAGAGGGAAGAGACCATTTGGAAGATCTAGGCTTAGATGAGAAGATAACATTAGAATGGACCTGAAAGAGACAGGGTGTAATGAGTTAAACTGGATATAACTAGTGCAAGATAGGGATAAGTTGTAATGAGGTGGACTGGATATAACTAGCTCAAGATAGGGATAGGGTGTAATGAGGTGGGCTGGATAGAACTAGCTCAAGGTAGGGATAATTTGTAATGAGGTGGACTGGCTAGAACTAGCACAAGATAGGGATAAGTTGTAATGAGGTGGACTGGATATAACTAGCTCAAGATAGGGATAGGGTGTAATGAGGTGGGCTGGATGGAATTAGCTCAAGGTAGGGATAATTTGTAATGAGGTGGACTGGCTAGAACTAGCACAAAATAGGGATAGGGTGTAGCGAGGTGGATTGGATAGAACTTTCTAAAGATATGATGAGTTGGCACACTTTTTAATTGTGTTAATGAACGTTTGAGTTCCTAATGCCATAGAGTAAATACCTAACTATGGTATAGGCCTATTTAGAAACATTTCTTCAACTAAACATAGTAAACTTTTTCATATCAAAGTGGATTTATTTTATTTTAAATTTTCTGTCCCTTATGGGTGGACTTAGTGTAAAGTGCTCCCCTCAGGAATCGATGATTGTGGGTTCAAGCCCGGCAGATGTTGACGGATGTTCTTAAGTGGTAAAAATCCGTAGCACAACTTCCTTCGGAGGGAAAGCAAACCAGTTAGTCCCATGTTGAATGTGGAATGTCAAAGAACTATGAAAGATATGTGAAAATAACTTTTCCATAAAATCGACAGGTCTTTTGAGCTCACTCATAGAAATTCTATGTCTAAGTCAATCGGAAACCACTAGATTTCCTGAACTACCCTAGTATATAGAATGTCTACCAGATGGTGCAGGCAGCACTAACAAGCCAAACGGCCTCAGATGGTCAGAAAATCATATCAAACAAACCTAAGGTTGATGACTTAAGAAGGAGGTGGGTGAGCACACTGAATAAGGATTAATTTTTCTATACTTTAGTTTGGGGTTTGAGTCCCAACCAGTTATTCCAGGAGTAATTTTTTACAAATTTTTCCCCACTCTCACTCCACACAACTGCAGGCACATGCCCTCTAAATTATGTCTTCCTCTCTCAAATCGACTAGAATAATTAATTGTGCGCAGCCCAGGCAGGTAGTTTAGAGGCGAGTAAAAAGGTACAAGACTAACAATTCGTTTGGTGGTCACTTGTCTACAGTAATAATAATAATAATAATAATAATAGTACAGTTGTTATTGTACTTACAATAGCGGTACGTATATTCTCTGCCCGACAGCCAAACCATCAAAAGGAATAATTTAACCACAACTTTAGCTGTTTGTAATGTAATGTCCCACTGAATGTAACTACTCCTACAATTAAAGCTTGTTATTCAACCTTGCCTGCACCTCACCTATCATAACAGACAAAATGACAATTTCATACCCACATTGTCCTTTCAACGCTGGGTTTCCAACCCTTGGAGGATATGTCACAGAGGGGAGGCCCATGGTAAAAAAAAACTTGAATCAACGGGGCTTCAAAGGGAATACAGGAGCCCGCATTGGGAAGCATAACAATATTATATTTGAAAGAAGGTGAACTAGAAAAGTATTCGAACATTAGCGTTTTTGACATACGTCCTACCACCGGTAATATATAAAAGGTACAAATTTCAAATCTATGTACAAGACAAAAATTTTTAATGTTTTAACAGCATATTTGATGCTTTGGAATGTGATAAAATAGTATTAAATTTCTAACTTTGAAAGGGTATATTCTCCAAGTTAAAGTCAATGAAGAGCTTCTTTCGGCACTTTTTTAGGTATAATTTCATATAATAATACGGCGAGCCATGTATTCTACAGTTGTAACTTTATACAACGATATATATATAGTGAGCTTGTGTAAATATCAGCTACTTTACATTTATTTGTTATTATATCATGACAAATTATTCTTATGATGATGATCCAACGATAAAAAGAGTATAAAGATAAAGGAATATTGATTAAAAAACCTATATAGCTTACCTGGCAGTGTAGTTAATGGTTCCAGACTGTATTAAGTGCAAATTTATTTCAAATATATAATTCAAGCCTATGTTTACCGAATGAACTGTGATTCAATAGTAAAGTTACGTTAAAACGTATCCTTAAAGTCGTCCTTTTCAATCGGCAATACCATTTTCATTCTGAATCATATGTATTCTACGCTTTTATTCTATTTTTGAAATAATTCTAAGATCATAGTCAAACTTGAAGTAATTAGATTTGCAAAAACTTGTCATTATTATTTTATAAATGCACTCGGTAAACTCTGCCTCCCATTACTTCACAGCTATCACAACGGAAAAGAAAAATGCTACTTTCACATTTTGTACAGATAATATGTCCCGTTTCAAAACGGAAATTATATTAAATTCACAAAAAGTTCAACCATTTATATATGGCTGAATAAACACAGTATTTAATAATCAACATGAATGACTATTAGTTATCTATATTGTATATGTAGTAGTTTATACAAAGCGAACCATTTTTTCACTAAAATAAAAAAAAAATCAACTTCGAATCACCCAAATTTGTGTCACGCTCAAATAAATTAATATTACATATTTGTGAGTACACCAAATAAAACAATAAAAGTATTTATACACGAAACTCCAGCTTTCTCTCAAATTCTTAGTAATACTAAAATTTATGCCTTATAGGCTAAGCTACGTTTGTAGTGTGGCCTATAATAATTGGACCCTTAGATAATATGTAACAAATGCTACATGTAGAAATATTTTATAATCTCCATAACAGGCAATGCTTCAAAAACGTTTTTAAAATTGATGGAGATTTAGCTATCACCACTACTACTTTTCACAGATTGATTGCTCTAGAGACTATTTGTTTTAGTCTATTGGCTATTTAAATAAATACATTCATTATTTATTTATTTTTCACTATACAAATATGACTATTAAATTTCAACTTTATTTTACATATTATATGAAAAACAATGGAAGCATTATTGTACGTAGGGCATAATAAAAGGCAAGCGTTTAAATACCATAATATACTTACCTCAATGAAGTAGAAGAATCTTGTGTGTTAATAAATAATATTGAAGATAATATTTTAAAAAGTATCTCACAGCAATAATTAAGACTTAGTAATAGTAAAATATATAAGTAGTATTTATATGACTATTAGGAAAGTTAAAGAATTTATTTTAAGAAATTAATATTTTTTTTCCTATCAAGGTGATCGTAAATTTAGGATGCGGCTTATATGCGGGCGCAGCTTATTTTTGAGTCATTACAGTAAATGAGGTCTAATATGATATTATCTATGTAATAATATTTAAACTATAAAAAAAGTGCGGTAAAATTTGACAAAGGCTATACCTTATTTTGTAGGCCTGTAAAAAGTATATTTTCCAAGGTTTTTCAATCCCAAAAAATATTTTACTGACATTTTTTTTAAAAGTCTATTATATTGTGTGAAAAATAGTTTTTTTATAATTTATTTCATATGTAATAAAACAAGCTTTGGGATGAAATATTTTTTATTTGAAAATATTTAAACAAAAATTTGAGGTTTTTTTATGATTAAAAATCAAATATTTATTTATCATGATATAATGTCTCTAATTATTTATATATTATTAACAAAAGAAAACTTAGCAAAATAATAATTGTGGTGCTAAATTATCTCTCTAAGAGCTGTACTATTATATTTATAGTAGGGTTTTGGTAGGAATAAACTTTTAGAAAATAAGAAAAATAGTTATGATTTAGTGGCTAGATGTTGAAAATCCCTATCAATAGTAGCCGTAGTAGCCAATGCTGGAAATATAGCCTAAGATCTAAATATGCAATCTCGCCTCCGCATTAGCTCAGTTGATATATTGTATTTCTATCAGTATGACAATACCCTATTCATCTCTAGCCTAGGGCTTCACCTTAAAATTGAATTTGTTCATTTTAACTTAGGTGTAAATTAAAGGTATAAGTTTGGTTGTTGAGTTGTCCATATAATTGCATTTGAATATGAAAATAAGCATTGATACAATCACATCAAGCGTAAATAAACTCCAAAGAGTTTAGAAATCTCAAATTAGGTACTTTAAAATATATGAAAGTGAGGGAGAGTGTTAGTTAGTACTACATTATCACTATTTTTTATAAAACGCCTTTTCCCCCAAATTTAGTAGAATATTGCTCTAATAGTTCTATTATTTTAATTTTAGACATATATTAGTATAAACTGCTCCTTTTTTTTTAGCACCGCATCTTACAGCTTGTTCAGGTCACACGTATATGTACTAATTACGTTCATGAGTTGAGGATGATTAAAGTTGAATTTAGAGGTGGTCTAGCCGCTTTTTCTTGGAAGGATAATGAAAAAAAAAATGAGGAAAAATCTCCCTCAGTAAACCCGACTGGGATTCTAACCGTGATCTCCCGTTCATCAGCAGGCCATTCCAATAAGAGAATGACGCCTCAGACCATTTGGCCGCTGAATAGGTTTTTACTATTAATATTTATTAAAATGTCTCCAAAAAATCACAAATTTGCTAATAAGAAATATTCAAGAACAGCTAACTGAGCTGTTGAGATTAAGATGTGTAGGGAATCTAGCAAACTATTTCTCCTGGGACAATCTATTATTTATTCTAGCTAAAACGTGTTTTGTTATAAAAAATATATATAATATTGACCTTAAATAATATCCCATATCATTCCTTCGTAATATGGAGACTTTAGTGGACGCGAGAAAAGGTCAATGTATTTTTACTTTTTATTGCAAAACTTTTTTTGTCAAAATAAATCAAATATTGCTTAAGTAAAAACATAGAGTTTAATTTCCTTCACATGGAGATATCAACAGTTGTTGAATATCTGCCAGGGGTATAATAATAGTATTAGATGAGAAACTTTTAAATGAAGAGAAAGTGTTGCCATTAAATCTCAGAGCATCCTTGACAAATACTCAACAACTAATGATATCACCATGAGAAGAAAATTAAACTTTGTTTCTACTGGAGAAATGTTTTATTTTACTTGTCAAAAAAAAAAGAGCTCTGTTATAAAAACTGCAAAAGAATTGCCCTTTCCTCACGTTGCGTACATTCCCACCCTAAATTGGACATTCCGAGTCATGGCTCAACACATCCTATCTACGACTTTGTCCCACCAGCCCTCGACGAATGTTCCTGAATCACACTTGTCTCTCTAGTTTCTCTCCAGCATATATCCTGCCAGGTTTTCACCCCTAGTTCCACCCTACGGAGCCATTCTCCTGTTTGGTGCTACGCTTCTGGATGAATAAGTGAAACCTGCAGGCAGACCAACATAATCCTCACTCCCGTCGCTCTCTCTTTATCTTTGAACTGCCACCGACAAAGGTGGTTGGTTATCCCCTCCCTCCCTCTATGACAGAGCAAGAATCTGCTCGTGATATCAAAGGAGAAGGAGGGGAGGAAAGGTCTACTAGCGCTCAAGTCACCTGCTTATTATATCCAAGGTCACCGTTATGGTAAGTTAGTTCTCTATTTAATATAGAATTAATAACAAACTGTACCAACCTATGGCAGAGAGATGGGTGATCAAATTCTATTCATGGATATTGAGGTTTTTTTATATAATATTTTTCCACGCTCCCTCTACGCGAATGCAGGAAAACATACTATAAATTCAACCTTCCTCCCACATTGGCCAACTGGTCTAAGGCATCAATCTCGCGATATACTGGCTTATTGATGACGGGGAGGTTGGGGTTCGAATCCCAGATGGCTCAACTGAGAGTGGTATTTCCTAAATATTTTCACACTCTCCACCAACGCAAATTTCGGGTACACTTCCTATAAATATAACCTTCCTCATCACTGAAACCATTGGCGTTAAAAGTATTGTACATAAGCGTGTGACCCGAACTGGTAGTAAGAGGTGGCGCTAAAGAAAAGTGTTGTTAATAGTAACAACACTGATCTGACGTTGAAGTGTACATATGCTCTTACTAATAAAATATGTTTTTAGAACTCATAATGACGTCACATGCCCTTTAAACCGTTGGTGTATTAACAAATTGATAGTTTTTTTAATTTAAAATTCGAACATAGTGAGTAATCAAATTTTAAGCTTCAAGTTTTCAATTAAAGTATTTAACTTAGTAATATTGCTTACAATAAATATAAATTTTTAACATTGTAAACTATGTTATTTTTCCCAGAGCTCAATACAAATACTAACAAAATTGAAAGACTAATTTGATTAAGCTATATAGACCTACTGTTTAATCATAATTAATATATGTATGTTTTACAACCGTAACCATTGTGACAACATTTAATCATATAAATTAAAAATCTTCATTTAAACGTGAAGGATGACCATTGTATCTAAAATAAAACTAAAACAATTTAAATAATGCTTTAACTCAAGAGTCATTTAAAAACAAAACTAAGTCAAAGCTCTTGGAATATATAAATACTATTTCTAGACTAGACGAAATATTGATTAAAAGTACTTAAGAAACTATTTTACTCTTGAATAAAATTTATAATCAATATCTGAACCACACAAGAAATGAAAATAGTTTAAGAATAAAATATTTGTCTCGTCCATTTCAGAAAAAAAACCTTTTGGATTGAAAGTGTTATTGACTTACAGTTTTAGACATCCAGGAAAGTGTGAGTGACACATTCAGACACAGAATGACAATGAAATGTGACAGGCAAGTGAACATGCGCAGATGTATTCAGTGAGGAAGAGAGCGATTGATATTATATACAGAGAAATACTTGAAGCGAATATGGTAACGAACGAGTAGAAGAAGACAGAAACTGTGAGTAAAGAAGAATGAGATAGGATGGGTGAAAGGAAATGGAGATTAAAAAAAGGACAGATGGGCGAAAACAAAGCTGCAAACGGGTTGAAAGAACGGAGGAAAAGACTCGACAGGAAGGAGGAAGAGAGATAGATAGAGTAAAGGGCTAAGCGAATCTGTGCCATCAGATCCCCAAGAGGCCCTGTGTCCCGCGTTTTGGAAAGTGCTTTAATAATGGTTTACACGTCACACCGGATCCATCTAGATCGGATAATCCTCAGGAGCTTACAGCTTTAAGCAAGTGTATATATGTTATTTGTGACACCCGGGTGTTATGTGCAGCGACATTTTGTGTAAGTTTGTGTCAGGCCAGGACGAGGTGGTTCCTTTCTCTCAGTTGATTGAATCTGGGAGATCTTTCTTGTGACACAAATTCCTCTCCAAAATGTTCATTAGTGTGATCGTCCTGACAAGATAGTCATACATACTTTTTGTGTATGCGTGCGAGCGCAACGTAAATAAATAGCCTTTATTATAATGGCCCACATTAATTTTTGTCGAGACGAGCATTTTGGGTGAGTACTTCGAGCTATAAACGCTAATGGCACGTTCATTATTCTGTTTAGTATTTATTTAATTTATTTTAGGTATTTAACGTGCACTTTCTGAACGGACTGATTACATCAGCAGACGAAAATTTCTATAAGCGAGAGCGAAATGGTCTACCAATATTGCCGGAAAAGGTGTAGAGTTATCTTACATCTCACAATCAACATGGGACCAACGGTTTTGCTTCCTCTCAAAAGGAAGATGTGATGCAGATTTTTATCAATGAAAAAATCGATCAACTCTGGTTCAATTAGAACCCACGAATATCGGGCCCCTGAGGTGAGCGCTTTAGCTCAGGACAACCGGGGTCAACTCTTTATTGTAATTTACCTAAATATTGAACGAGGGTTATATTATGAAATTGAACAAATGGAACTCTAATTTTATTTCTAGTTATAGCTACTAATCTATTATCAGCAAACCCATATATAGGAATTGATTCAGTACAACATGTATGATAAGGATTTGCTGTATATAACGCCATTTTAAATCTATATTTTACATTACATTTTATATGACCGTTTATTGTTTTAGGAGCAGTATTAAGTCATCTTTTTTTAACACCAAGCATAATCTAATAATCCCTTGGGTATTTAAAAATTAATAATATTGATAAATTTTCTTTTCATTCATACTTTCCTTTTAAAAATATTACATCTGTTGTACGTATAACGTATATAGCATAGAAAATGTTATAATTAAACAAATTAATAAACTAGTTTTCCTGTTTAGGAATACAATAGGTGTCACGGCTTTATTCTACTATAATTGGTATTTTCTAATTTTTTTAAATAACAACTTCAATGAAATGGTATGTACCTAATAAAATTAAAAAAGCAAATTCCGTAATATTAATAATGCTTATTAATGTATTGATGGAATGAGTTGACAATGTTCTCATTTTAATAACCAACCCATCCGGGCTAACCGCAATAATACACTAATGAGCTGGGAAAGAAGAAAGGTGATTTTGGAGTAAATGTATTCAAATTTGAGTAAGTGTACCATGAGAAACAATTATGGAACCCAAGCCTTTCCGTTAACGGACGTCTTAGACTGTGTAGCCGCCGATGTTGGTCACCAGATTGTTAATCAACGCCACGTAGATATCAAATAAACGTTAATAAACATGTTGCATAAAACATATCAAGTTTATATCCTAATGTTTGTTGATTTAGGCAGAGTACATTTATAATTTTAATTAGATCGTTATGATATATATATTATATTATATATATATATTAATTATAGACAATAATAAAGGTTGTTAAATTGTTAGTGCATTAGAGAGTTGTACGTTTTCACTACTTATGACATGAACATGTACTTTGATATTTGAACACGTTTAACCTATGTAATATTAGACTAATATCCTTGAGATAAATTACACTTAATTTGAATGTATATAACTAAGTTAATGTTAAAAATTCGCCAAGATACAAGAACAAATTTTTATATGGGCTCAAAAAAGATTTGTAGGCACTACTATAGAAGTGATTTTTTTAAATAACTTATAATTTATTCTTAATGCCATGATTACCTTTGAGGGCATATAATTTAATAAGGACTTATAATTTATAGCTTATTTTTATAAGATTAAAATTGATCTAACTCGTTGTTTCGCATCTACAAAAATGTATTTACAAACCAACATAAAAGAGGCATATCAAAAATAAGTGTTTGTTTTTTAATCAAGGAGATGCAGAAAGAACATTTTGGTCAAACTCTGGATTTCCTATATCGTATTGTAGTATATGAGATAATTTCGTTGGCCATGGCTGTCGTTGCAACATAAACACGGAGTGACATGTTAAGTTAAACTTTATGATCCCTGGTTTGATGGGATCTCACCGCATGGCAGCACTGTTGCAAGTTTGGGATTAAATGCTGCGTTCACTGTACAACCACGCAACACAAGTGAATGATAACGTGCGTGAAAAAAATGTATCGTCACAATTATACACCCAACGGCTTGGATTACCATAAATATATTCTATGTGCATTTGGACATCTGCTGAAACAAGGGTTATTCACACATGGTTGGTTCAGGGATTTTGTTTCAGAAATTTATAGACCTACTTACGTCAATTTAAGGTTTTTTGCCATATTTTAAATTCATATAAACATAGTTTGGTCTCTGTAAGGTAATTAATATCACTGTATTGTGCGTGTGATAGGGATAAAATTTGGTGTGGATTTATTAAATTCTTTGTTGCGTTTTAGTAACTTTACTTTTCTTATATTTACTCTAAAACTAGGGATATGTGTGATCATTCAATAGAGCCAGTTTCAATCGTTTTGCCAAGTCTTCTTTTAAAATAAATATTAAATTTAAAAAACTAAAATAATAATAATAATAAAAATTAGTCTAGCTCTGTGTTAGAAATATTTGCGAAATTGGTTTTCTAAGACATAAGCTTCGTTAAGGTTATATTTTACTCCTTATCCTTTACATTTTGAACCAATAGGTAATTATTTTATAATATTATATTTGTACGTTCAACATTTTATTTATTAACGACATAAGAGAAGGATGGCTTGTACAGATAATAAGAGAACATTTTCCAGAATACTCTTAGAATAATAATGAGAAACGACATTGTGAATAATCCCACCATTTCACCAGTGTGGGAAATGAGCACTTGCCTTTCAAGTCAGAGCTAGGAATGCATTGGAAATATACTTTATCTTTATCTCTGCATCCACGCCTAATATGTACTTTTATAGGAGATTTTGAAATGTACCAAAATAAATATATCATCTAATTAAGTATAACACCACACACATATGATTAATTATTAACTTTTATACTGACTGGAACAGCCAACCCCCCCTTATATAGCAAATATAAACATGTTTGTAAATAATAAACTTATGTTTAAATATTAGTATAGAATCATATACAACATATATATTTAATATAATATATGGACTTTTCTAAAATATCAAGTATAATCATGGACTGTGAACCAAAGTTTGTTTAGTAGTTCACATTCGGAAAAGTAAAGTTTCAATATGAGGTGCATGACTTTAGTTTCGTCATCAACATAATAAGTTGAGAAACTTATAGACGGGAGGACTGGGATTGTTTACCTAAACGGAGCAAAAGCCTTAGACCACCTCTGGCACGAAAGCCTCTTTTGGAAACTTCCTCTTCTGTCTTGTTAAGATTATCCAGTCTTACCTACCTCTCTAAAACCTCAGCCCCTACCCCCTGGTTTTATCATATTCAAAGTCTGAGGTGGTTCTGCCTCGAGCAAATGTGTTAAGACATCACTGACCTACTTTTTATTCAGACCATACATGTGGTCCGTATTATCACAGAGGATATATCAGGCAGAATTCGGGTCGTTTATAGTTTGTGTTTATATCATCAAGTTATGCTACCCTTTCGGGTTATACATATGTGTACGCTAACGGTTTCAGGAGTTAGAAAGGTTATATTTAGAGGAAGTGTACCTGCCTTTACACGGAAGAAGAGTGTAAAAAACCTTTTTGGACAAACTCCCCTCTGTACACCTGAACGAAATTTGAACATCAATCTCCTCGCTACCGACAGTCTAGCCCACTGAGAGAGTGGTGCGTTAGACAACGCGGACACGGAAGCGGTTGATAGTTTTTGGAGTTAGTACTCAAAATAAAATTCCAAGCAAAAATAAATGGGACTAGATTAAAAATTAGCAACGGAACAAAAAAAAAGCTAGAAGAACTTCTCCAGTTCTCCTAAATTGATTTGACATTCTTGAATATGTAGGTGAATGCTAAATAATTATCTCTAACACCAGTCTGACGTTATACGGGTGACAGGCTCTTACTGTTGAATGGCAGTAGCTGTAACTGAATAAGCACCACAAGCGACATTTTCCGCCGAGGGGAGGATTATTGATTCAGACAAATATAATTGAAGTGAAGAAAAGCTTTTACGATACTGCTCACGTGGCTACTAAGGATAAACAGACTCGAACCAATCAGTTTGTTTGGAGCTCAACTCTGATGGTTTGACACTGTTCGTTTCACTCGATACTAATCTAATATAGAATAACTCTTAACGGTGACCTTATGGTCTAGGGATAAGGCGTAAGACTTCTGTACTAGGGGTCCGGGGTTCAATCCTCGGTCCCGGCACAGATTTATCTGAAGACTTTTATTAATCACAACTTGTGAATGTATGGAGTGCCAGGCCTCCACCGTGGTTTGGATTCCACGTTAAACTTTAGGTCCTTCATTTCATCTCACAATCACTCTACCATTACACATTAGCGTAAGTGTGTACAACCCGAACGGGTAGTAAGACGTGGTGCTAATAATAATAATAATAATAATAATAATAATAATAATAATAATAACTATTAACAATATTTGAACCAGAATGTAGCAGAAGACCAAAGTTATTGTTACACTACTTACCAAGGCAGAGCACATTTTATATCAATTACTCTCTGTTTATGTACTATTAACGATATTTGAAACAGAATGTAGCAGAAGACCAAAGTTATTGTTACACTACTTACCAAAGCAGAGCACACTTTATATCAATTACTGTCTGTTGATGTACAGTCGATCATACTTCGGAAGAGCCTTTTCCTGAAGTTTAAAAAGTTACTGTGTCCACTTTTACGTATATTTTTTAAGCTAAAGGAAGTGTTTTGAAGTCCTCACTTTTAATTTAACACTTTGTGAATTTTTACATACATACATTATATATCATTGGCTTTTGTCAATGTTGATCGCTTTAAAAAAAAAATTTTTTAATCTTCCAAGAGAAGATAAGGGTGTATGCGAGGTTAGTGACTAAATGGGTTCTTATTTTTTGGTACGAGCAGCCACAATCAGTTTACATATGAAAAGGATTTGAACCACCACTTTAAAATAGCGGTGCTGGTGAACCATCACCTAGGTGCACTGACCTTGGTGACTAAAAAATTAATAAATATTTGAGAACTTCACATAAATAGTGTGCAACAATAAAATAAATCATAAGGAGCCACAGGAATAATGAGCTCAGCTAAGTGATAAAATAATTTCAACCATCAGAATTATTTTAATAAATAAATGTATATTTAAATAAACTTGACACAATAATAATAATAAGAAATATAGTACCATACAACAGTGGTATCCACCCTCAGTGGTAGTAGGGCTATTTTTAAGCGGGTAAGTTACCACCAGTTAATCCCTCGAATATTATACTGGCTAACCAAAACAACAAATAGGTTCATAAGGACCCGCAAAAGTTACATAGTTTCAAAATCAAGTATATTCAAATCAAGACACCATAAACTAGAGGGGGCCACTATATAAGTTCAATATCAACTGGGACCTTAAAGAGAAAAAAAAAATCGGTGCGGACCATTCGACGATTGACAGACCAGGATATTAGACATAGACCACTTGGGAACAATTCATGAACTAACCAACCAACCTACATGCAACAAAACATTTAGTTAGTTTGTACCAAAGGATAACACTCAAGCCATATTCCAAAACTATACAAATTATAACTGACAGCTACATTATGAAGCCTTTCACAATAAAAACCTGGATGGAATTATATCAAATATTAGTATAAAGACCCTAATCTAATTTATTCTTAAAAAGAAGAATAAATACATCTTGAACAAGTATTCCTTCCCTACATATAATACATTAATATACCAATTACACAATTTTAGTGTCTCTCGTCCTGGTCGTCAACACCATTCCTGTGGTAACCAACGTGGCTTTGGAGTGTAGGGAGCTTCGTCTAACAAATTGTATGAGAAACCCTTTCGTACAGGCGTTTCTTGACGCGCGACAAGCGTGACGCGTGTCATGGGCGTTTTGTTTTTATACAAGCAGCATATACCGCGCGTCATGAAAAGGGTGTGAAGAAATAAACAAATAGAGGCTCGGGTAGCCAGTATCTTTTATTACACTACTCGTGATCTATCCGTGCGTTTACTCATAGTGTTGCCATTTCAAGGACAAATAAAGTGGTAGACAAATGATACCCAATCACAAATAAGGAACACACACACACACTCCCTGCTACAGATGTACACTGGCAGTGAGACACACTGAGGTTCCGACACGAGTGACGTAGAGGATGGTAGCCCTGCAGTTGTGCCAATACGCGACACAAAATCCTGTATTTATTATTATTTATTTATTATTTAGCACTACGTATTACTACCCGTTCGGGCTATACGGTTAAGTATTAATTACGCTAATGGGCTAGGATTTGAGAAGGTTGGATTCAAAAGGAAGGGAATCCACATTTGCATAGAGGGAGAATGGAAAACCACGAGTTCGCCCAACCCAGATTCGAATCTCGATCTACTCCATCCTCGGAAGTCTAGCTCAACACGAAACCAGTGCGATAGCCAACTTCGCCACGAAGGCGGGTGACACAAAAGCTGACGTCTGTATGCAATTCCCCATTGAATATAACGTATCTTGGATCATCTTGCTTCATTTTTGACGCGGCGTACTCTAGTTTACGGCGATATACTTTTCAGATCGCAACGGCATTAATGTAGCGCGGCAAAGTACAAAAGCATCATTGTCTCCCGTTCATTTTTAGTTTTGACAAAGAAAATATCAGTTTTGCCAAGTATTAAAGCTTAATATAGATCTACATAATCATTAAAATAATTAGGAATTGAAATATTAACTATGTATTTTTACCTAAAAATAAAGCCTCACTGAGTCAAATATTTATAAATAATTTTTAAAAAAGATAAAATAAACAACTGTTATTTAAAATTCATCAAATAGGGTCGTTAATTGAAACAAAATAAAGGCAAATAAACTAAAATGAGAGATAGCCGATTAATACTCATTCTGAATTTTGCCATTTTCTTACTCGATAGTACTTTCATTGAGAGCTAAGACTCAAAGTATCGAGAATCGTAATATTAAAATCGATTCTTGATTATTTAGATACCAATAAGAATCGAGGGTTTCGAGGTGTCGAAGAATCAATTTTTACATCCCTAGTTTATTCTACTAATGGTGTTTATTTAACCGCCTCTGTGATTCAGAGGTTAGAGTTCCTGACCACATATCCAGAGGTTCCGGGCTCGATACCCGGTGTTCCCAGATTTGCCGTGAAGTAGTGAGTCTGGAACAGGGTCAACTCAATCTCGTGAGGACAATTGAGTAGCTACTTTAAAAAAGAAATAACGGCTTAGGTCTATAAAACTGAAGCTAGTGGCTGGAGGGTTCGTTGTGCTGATACCCCATGACACCCTCTATTGCCAAATGCTGGCATTATCATCGCTAACGGTGGCGGTCCATCGGTCGATATGGCTCACTTGCGGGATCACGCCATGGAGTTGTTTTTATAGTGTCTGTTTTTTTATTTCATATTTCTTTATTCTTAAATATAAATTTATAACATGGTGAGATACAAGTGTACTATAAATACTTTAGAAAATATCAAGACGTTTTTAAAAGTAGAACATTTTAAAAACTAAACAGTATTGTGTAGAATATTTAATAAATTCACCTTAGTAATTAATATCAATACTACTATCATCTGACCTATTTGTTTTCCTCAAGACTATCCTAGGCGTGGATTTCCGGTGTGTTTGTATTTAATAAACATAATATATACTACTTGTGCGGCAAAACAAAAAGCTCATAAAAGGAGGGCAACAAAATTAATTAGAAGATGATGAAAGTTTAAATATTAACATGTTAATGTGAGGTAAACATCACCTCTTTTAATGATGGTTCGCTATTAGAGAGCTTTTAAAAATTCAACAGAAAATAAGTGTGTTCTAGTTTTCAATTGCTTGATTATTTGGTACGTAAATATTTTGCACAGCCAATCAAAAACAAATTAAAGTACATCACTAAACCACTCCACTTGATTTGTTTGAAGAAATAGGAAAAACACATTCAAAAACTATAGATGGGTCAGGTATACTTTTTCTCGAATTCTAAGCTTCATTTTACCTACAAATACCGAATCTCAAAATCTAATCCAAATATTAAAAATTATAAGCATGATTTGTTAACTTTGGCATATTGGCATGATTCTTATTTTTGAACGATGACTTTGTTAATATTAATTACTTAGTTTCTAAATAAATAAGAAACTGTAACTAAATGATAAAATTATATTTTATGTCGATTCACATTCCGTATCAGTAATGGAGTAAAGTTAGGTTGTCAGGTTTGTGCGACAATTATGGTGGGCTAATGCCCTAGTAAGCATATTAAATCTCTAAAAATCGACAAATTAAAAACTTGAGAAATATATATATATATATATATATATATATATGCTCACAATTTAGAAATTTCTAATCAGAATTTTTTCACTCTTGAATCTTGACTATCCTTAAATATTCTAGGATTCAAAGGTTTTTTTTAAAAATTGTGAAACCTGAAAGAAACTTATTTCCCTCTTACCTATCATTCTCAACTAGCGTAGGATGGAAATCTGTTTAGCTGGGATTATGAGCATGGCTTGGAGGAGGAGTGATGGTTCACCCACAGTCATTGACCGTATCAAACGTATTCGGTCGGTGGTCTGAGGGAGGGGTGAAGGGAGGCCAAGAGGCTTGGAAGATATGAGGCCGGGCCGGTTGGCCGCTCTGTAAAGCAGGGGGTGAATATTGAATCACCCCACGCCTCACCGGGAATAATTGATGTGGGCGCACATTGGATGCACGTGCCCTGGGCGTTGATGCTTGCTTGAGTCGGGCTGGTACCCAGGAAGTTTGCTAAACTACCCGCGGCTACGTGCGCCCGCGGAAAAACAAGGATAGAGAACATTTCCCTCCAATGAGTTGGTTTTATTAACCTCCAAGGTGACCTGGTGGTCTAGGGGTAAGGTGTCGGACTTCTGTGCTGGCGGCCGGGGTTCAACCCTCGGTCGCAGCAAAGATTTATCTGATTACCAAACCCTTCCTTCACTTCTGACAAGACATCTTGTGAATGTAGGGAATGCCAGGCCTCCACCGTGGTTCGGATTCCACGTTAAACTGTAGGTCCTCCATTTCATCTCACAATCACCCTACCGTTACACATTAGCGTAAGTGCGTATAACCCGAACGGTTAGTAAGACGCGGTGCTAATAATAATAATAATAATAATAATAATAATATTAACCCCCAATGCTATGGATTCACACTTAAAGGACTGCGTGCTGGCCATGTAGTGTCATTAGCTTTCAGAGCATGGTATCAGTACGGTCAGTGCACAGTCCTCTCAATGTAAATCAAACAATGGTCTTGCAAGGTAACGCATATGGGAAGGACCTGTTTGAGATTGTTTGCACAATGATACAGCCAGCGCACAGTCCTGTTAGTTTGAATCAAACAATGGTCTTACAAGGAAGCTCATATGGGAATTACCTGTTTTAGATTGTTTGCAACCTGATACAGCCAGCACACAGTCCTGTTAGTTTGAATAAAACAATGGTCTTACAAGGAAGCTCATATGGGAATGACCTGTTTTAGATTGTTTGGAACACGATACAGCCAGCACACAGTCCTGTGAGTGTTAATCAACAATGGTCTTACAAGAAAACTCATATGGGAATGACCTGTTTTAGATTGTTTGCAGAACCTAAGCGTCTCATTTCAATAAATTATTTAGTTCATAAGTCATAATGTTATATTATAGCCAATTCGTCCACAAAGTAAATGCTAAATACACATTGTATTTTTACTTTCTCGCTATCTTACAAGTATTGTGTTCATCCAAAATATTGAACTCAAGATTTTGATGAATTTTTACGTTTCAACACCCCTCGAATCCTAAAAAGTGATTGTTTCATTTCCGTCTGACCATCCGTCCATCTGTCTGTACCTTGGAGTAGAGCCTTAACTAAAACTTGGTATCTAGGGTTCCATAGGGTGGCCCCATGGGGTTTTTGTAATTGGATATCCAACGCTAAAATTAATGAGTGGTTTACTTAAGGGTGAAAAGAGAGGGGGAAAAAAGATTTTATTTCTTAGTATTTTAGACCCTAAATGGAATTGAACTCTACAAGTAATCTTCCTAAGTCACAACGCCAATGTGAGACAGAACTTCTACAAAGTAAGTGAATCTTACCCTAAGACGAGTGACTACTTCCGCTGCAGATTATGGGGCGAAGAAAATTGTTACAAGGTTGCCTCAAAGCTTGCTATGCAACTCTTTAGATCCCTGAAATGCTGGGATAAATGTATAAGTCTCAGGAACAATCAGAGGTCAGGGTAAAGGCACAGTAATTACTCTACCCGATAAGTCACGGAAGTTACAAGGAATTTACTCTGGTTATATCAAAGTGAATGTACAGGAGTTTGTAAAGGTTATATCAAAGTCAATGTACAGGGGTTTGTAGAAGTTATATCAAATTCAATGTACAGGGGTTTGTAAAAGTTATATCAAAGTCAATGTACACGGTTTTGTAAAGGTTATATTAGCCATGGAAGGTATGTATGGGACGTATCTATAAGACCAGTATCTACCAACAGAGAGAGACTTCTCAAAAAAAGAAATTATAAATGACATTTTTGTGTGTGGTATTTATTTTGTTTGAAGTTATTTTACGTGGAAGATTAAAGGGACCCAAGAGGACTGGGCACTGCTTTTGACAACAAGCTCTCCCAAACTCTCTCCTCCCCCTCTCCCTCGCACCCCCAACCACCACCAGAAAGATGGTTTGTGCAATGCTAACTTGCAGTACGATTTCCCTCACGAGGCAGATTGAGCCCAACCTAGACTAACCTAACCTTGCTCTCATTCTCACTAGGAATTAATTTTATTTCCTACTTATTTTACATAGTAGCTAACGTTAAGCTGGCTAGCTCATACTGAATTATAGTCTGCTGGCGATTTATTGTATTCGTTTCAACTTAATATTATACCATGTAGTTCTCAATACACCTATTTACAAATCTTTCTATTCGAATCAACGAGGCCCAATCCACCCGTTTACAATGTTTTATAGTCAAATCGACAAGCCAAATTCATCTGTTTATAATTCCCTATAGTCAAATTGACAAGCCCAATACACATGTTTATAATTCTTTATAATAAAATCGACCAGCCCAATCCACATGTTTACAATGTTTTATAGTCGAATCGACAAACCCAACACATGTTTACAATTCTTTATAGTAGAATTGACAAGCCCAATCCTCATGCTTACAATTCTTTATAGTCGAATAGACAAGCCCAATTCACTTGGTCAAAATGCTTTATAGTCAATTCGAAAATCCCAATCCACCTGTTTACAATTGTTTCTAGTCAAATCGACAAGCTCAACATATGTTTTCATTGCTTTCCAGTTGAAATGACGGTGCTCAATCCACATGTTTACAATTCTTTATAGTCGAATCGACAAGCCCAATACATGTTTACAATTCTTTACAACAGAATCGATGATGCCCAATCCACCGGTTTACAATTCTTTCTAGTCGAATCTACGATGCCGAATCCCCCTGTTTACAATTCTATTCGCCTGTTTTCAATTATTTCTGGTCAAATCGATGGTATCCAATCCAACAATCTTTCATATAAATAGTGATCAATCCCACACCACCCAGATTAGAGTAAGAGTTCCTTATAAAATAACTGGTAAAACATAGTAATTAATTTTAAAATGATAGTTCACATCATGTTTGGGCCTTTAAAAAACGTTTGTCTACAGAATATTATAATAAAATACTAATTTATAAGAATACAAAAATACTGAAATAAAAATAAATGTTCATTATAAATATTGTTTTAAAAGTCATAAAATAAGGTAAACATATTTTATTCTATTTATAAATATTTATGTTGATTATTTACACGTGCTTCTGGTCTGAATATTTTTAATAAATGCTATGAAATGAATAAGTATAATATACATATTGAAAGTTAAATAATAGAGCATAAAGATTTTAGATAGAAAGAGGTTTAAATTTTCAACCAAGCCATACAACCACAGTGGGATGAAATCTGTATTCACGTCTGTATTTAATATTCTTCTAGTATCTTATGAAAGCACTCGTGTTTGAACGCAAAGTCATATACCTATTATATATTTGGTATTTCCGTAATGTCATGCCTACATGTGCATGCTTCTCCATCTGAATTATTTTTTAATCTATTTACGTATTCAATTCATTCTGTATATAACACTACGGGTACTCATTAAATTTATTTTTTCTTAATTAAAAACTGGGACTGAAAATACCAATTTTATATGTGTACATTATTTTGCAAACCTTCTAAAGTGTTTAAGAAAACACTTTAAATGTATCGGAAAAAATAAGTTTACAAATACTTTTGTTTGTGGTTACTAATCAATTGGTACCTAAACGTGTTTCGGTGGTCATATGATTAAAGGCGTCACACTCACAACAGATTGGATTGCTGAAGATGGGGAGATCTGAGTTCGAACCTTGGTTGGGTGTACCAAGGATTAAAAAAAATCCTACTTTACCTACACTAAATTGGGATCAATTTCATCTTAATTTTATCTTATTCATCCCTAAAGCATTATCATAATTAATATATATTCGTATAGCCCGAAAGTATGTTGAGACGCAGGGTGAAAAAAATAAAGCTACTTTGAAGTAGTCAAGAATCTAAAAGTTTGGTTAGACACTAATTTCAGTCATTGATCATCTTATCTGTAGGCTGGCTAGTCTTAGCATGATAGTAAAGGTACGAGGGATTCTGAGATCACTATAAGTATGTTTTATATATTAACTGGCTCAATAGCGATATCCTACTTCCCCAATTTGGTCATTCCTATCCAACATAAACGAGAACACTTACTGAAAGCGTACAGGACGAATTTGTGTACCTGCTTTGAGGTATATCAAAACCACACCATTGTTCTACTATTTCGCCTTTCACAATTATTTTGGTTTCCCTCCAATACATTTTATATATAATCTTATTACACTTTTCAGTTAACATCTAGCTAGTGTTTTCACTCAACGACGTAAGTTTGTTTGTTTTAATTATTTATATTATTTTATATTATAATAGTTTAATAAGATATATTAATTTATTTGATATCTAATTCAACTATTCATTGTCTCTTCATGCCTTATTTAATAATATAACCCAGCCTTGTAACTATTTTATATTATTATTATTATTATTATTATCACTGCTTCTTACTCACCGTTCGGGTTATACGTACTTAGGTACGCTAATTGTAATGGTAGGGTGATTGTGAGATGAAATGGAGGACCTACAGTTTAACGTGGGATCTGAACCACGGTGGAGGCCTGGCATTCACCACATTCACAAGATGTCTTGTCAGAGGTGAAGGAATGGTTTGGTAATCAGATAAATCTGTTCCAGGACCGAGGATTGAACCCCGGATCCCAGCACAAATGTCCGACACCTTACCCCTAAACCACCAGGTCACCAATATTAATATTCATCTTAACTTAATTACATAGCAGATGATAACATGGATTTATACTATTATTGATTATCAATAATTTGTATATTTGATTTTTTTCACGCTTACTCACACTTGTGTTTACTGAATATTTTTAATATGTTAGCCAATTTTTTGACTATTTACTAACTCTATTTTATTGATGTACGAGTTGATGATGTATTTTATGTTTTTATTAGTTTGCTATCTTAATATTAACACCAATGTATTCTTAAATTGTTAATTGTTTTTCAAAATCATACTATATATTTGATCACTCTATTTCAACAACATAATAGCTTTGAAAACATGTCTTATTTAAAAAACATATATATAAGTCTTAACTCTTATTTAACTACTCCTTACTTAAGATTTGATGGTTTAGAATTTAATTTTTAAAGTATAGTTAGTAGTCCCGGAGCCCCATATGGCAACATCCCTCGTTGGTTCGTTCACGAACCACATTGTTTTTGCATCCTAATCAACCTAATCTAAACTGATGTTGTAGTTTATCTTATTGTAATTATTGTTAGGAGTATGAGGTATTAATTCATGTGTATCACTAATTGATACGTGATGATTACACACATGGCTGAATTTAATACAATTATATGAAAAATGACAGCCTGAACATGGGGATCGAACCCGAGACCTTTGGATTTGATCAGCAATACTTTACCACAAATATACTCAATACACTAACTAAGAACTAGTGAAAGATGACTCTGGATACGAAATGAACTGGGATGGCGCAGTAGTAGATTATTGGTATTTAAAGTCAAAGATCCCGGGTTTGACCCCCGTATCTAGTTTGTTATTTTTCCCTTAATTGAATTATTAAAGTGGTAGTTAACAATATATGTTCGCCATACTGCCATGTTATGCAGTTGGTTTCTTCGTGCGCTTTTAATACACGATGTAGGTGCGGTTTTGATCAATATAGTTGTGCGCTTTTGATACACGATATAGGTGCGGTTTTGATCAATATATTTGTGCGCTTTTGATACACGATATAGGTGCGGTTTTTATCAATATATTTGTGCACTTTTGATACACGATATAGGTGCTGTTTTGATCAATATATTTGTGCGCTTTTGATACACGATATAGGTGCAATTTTGATTCAATATATTTGTTCACTTTTGATACACGATATATGTGCGGTTTTGGTCTATATCCTCATGCACTTTTGATACACAATATAGGTGCAGTTTTGATCCATATCTTCATGCACTTTTGATAAGAGGTTTCTCTCTTTTGCACGCTTTCAATGTTCTCCGACATAAACACCGCTCAGAAGTTGGAAGAGTAACTATATGACCAAGTTGCAAAGAGCTGGAACAGGCACAGGATAAATGATTGGCCTTAGGTATCTTTGTTACGTTAGTCCTATAATAATTAATAGGTATCACTCTCTAATAGTAAACACAGTTTCTATAAAACGTACCTGAAAAACGCACAAACAAATGCTACACTTGCTGGCCATACCCCCACCCCCCTCCCCCCATGGTACTTCAGTTGTTACACCACTGACCTCGGTATGGCCCCGCACGTCATAAGTGACACGTGAACTACACACGCCACCACCATGTAGAGTTTTGCTACGCGGGTTTCACTGTGGAAACGTGTGTCAACCTGTCTAGAGTTTTGATAGCTCGATTGGGTTTTAGGTCGGCTGGTATGTTACACTAGTTAAACAACTATATGCATGGGCTTTTGTTGCTCACCTAACACATTTTTTTTTTTAAATCTTGAAATAGATCCGACTTTTTGGCAAGCAAATCAAATTCAAAACTATCTGTATGACAGTATAATATAATATTCAAAACCATTTTACGCATCTTCAGTCAGACACAATCATAATTCGTGCATTCGCAATTTTAAGGACAGCAAGTGATTAAAACCCGCATCATCAGAAAAGTGGACCAAATGTCACGCCGAAATGGAAGCGCAAACTGAGATAAGTGGAAGAAAATAAATGTATGAAGCTACCAGCTATGAGAATACGTTTCTAACATGTTTGAAAATGTGTTCTGTTTGTTTTTACAGTCCAGCCACAGCTAACAGAATAACAAACACGTTCTTTGGAAATGTCCGTGAACTTATTCTGTTCGGTGTTCTCTTCTAGTCTAGACCCAGCTTAAAATGATCCCCAATACTGCGACTTGCTTCGACAGACTCATTGTAGGATACTGAAATATTTGATCAAAGTTAGGAGTACGTTCGTGCTGGTGGGAGAAAGTGTGTGGTGAAATATGACCGAGTCCAGCTAGTACGTGGATGGGCCGCTTTAGCAGCACTGGGGACTTGAAACGGAAGCGAGAAAACAAAATACTTAACAAAGAACAAACATCTCAAGCGTTATAAACTCTAAATTTTTGACCTCACTTAAGTTAAAGCCCGGTGATATTTTTTATATCTAAATCACTCGCTTCAAACAACAATTTACCAAAATTACCAAAGTTAATTTAAACCTTTATGGTTATTTAATTTGATTTAATAATGAACCAAAATGAAAAAAAAAATAGCAGATTAATATTTAGTTAGTATTTATTTAAAATAATAAATGAACATTAATAATATAATATATTGCTTTCATTTAAAAATATGGTCTAAAATAAACGACAAAATATTGATTGGTTTGCACTATATTTTGTTGTAAAATATACCATAGTTTATAGTTTGTATTGTGTCAAAAATAAATTATGTATATTTTATAAACTTTCTTTGATAGTTATTCTTGAAAAAATATTAACTGGTGAAATATTTTATTTTGAGCAATATGTTGAAAAATATTTCAAATAATACAAAATGTCAAGTTTTAATTAGTGAGATTAGATAATAAAATAAGAATAATTGAAATAATGGTTGTTTTAGTATGACATTAAAGAGTATCGTTGATAAGCTAAAGGACGTGTTTTTATTTTCTATGTTCTTTGCAATTAATTGTGCACAGCGTGTTGCTCTTTGTCAAAACTATTTAATTAAGGAAAAAAAGTTTTGACAAATTCTAGCACATCCTTGACATATATTCAAGATCTGTTGATATAAGCATGTGCAGAAAATTTAACTATATGTTGCTACTGGAGAAATATTTGATTTACTTTTGCCAGAAAAATGTAATTCTATAACAACTGTAAAAACACTTGCGCTCCCTTCTACCGCACCTTAAGCGTTTCCATTCTTCACTCCGTTATTCTTTCAAATACGATACATTGGCAGAACCTTGTCCGTTTACTTTTATATGACAACAATAACATGAACATAATAGAAGAAGGGAGAGAAGGAACCGGCGTGTAAGTGGTGCGTGGGTAGTTTTGGAAAAGGCCGCACAAGCCGTAAGTTTCCGACAACTTGCGAGTGGCGGGTATTCAATAGAACCATCGTCCATCTTTCTCTGTGGTCCATTACAGGAGGTAATCAGAGAGCCATAGCCAGTTATTTACTCCCTCCCGTCTTTTCTTCCTCTTTGGTCGTCACGATCTCACTGATCTATGGAGGACTGTGGGTCCAGACAATGGGGTCTTCTTCGCTCCTCACAAGATTCGGGAGAAGCACTAAAGATGGTCGCCTTTCACAAGCACTCCCCAAGAAATAATCATTATTGTGACTAATATAATTTAAGAGCAATTATTCTGATATCAAATGATCTGTACTAATAAACATGGTTTGCAAAAAAACAAAAAATCAAACAAAGAATATCTTATTATCATTTTTCATCAAGTCTAGAAAAAATTTTTTGAGATTGTAGTTTCTTTCTCATACTTCTAAAAATAGTAAAATCAACGATCATTAATTATTGATCAAATTAAATGAATATCGCCTTTGAGCCTTGGTAATAAATAAAAAATTATTACTCATTTATTATTTCTAGTTAATTAATGAAATTTAATATAATACACCTATAAAATTATGTATATATTTTACTAGCACCCGATTACAACCCGATCGCGTTAAACGCCTATGTGCTAATTACTTTAGTGTGTTAGGGATAAGAAAGGCTAAATGTAAATCAAGTGTACCTGCATTTGCGTGATGGGAGAGTAGAAAATGATCTAGGTAAAACCACCCTAACTACACCCAACTGGGATTGAACCCCTATCCTCCCGTCACTGGAAGTCTAGTCTATAGAGAGAGTGACGCCTCAGATCATGCGGCCACTGAAGCAGGTGATATTTAGATGTTATATTTCGTGCTTATCGCTAGAAACATATCAATCTATGGCCAATATGGCTGAGCAGATAAGAACTTTTTTTGATTTATTGAATTAGGCCTAAGAAGCCGCATTATCTTCATGATCAAGATAAAATTTATATACTACTGTATAAATCCTATATATTATTTCTGTTGTCAACATACCTTTTTCTCAACGAATACAAAGCCTACAGCGATGAATAAGGTATCAGTGGATAGGATTGCTTACCGACTTCTGTCATAGCATACTCAGTTTACGTTTAAACACATTGTTTGTTTGAAATTTAAATTAAAAGAAAAATATAACTTCAAGATGATTGCATTCTGACAACAAATATTGTATACAAAGAGGTATTGTAAATTATAAATACGTTCCAATGAATAAACTCTCTTTGTTATTTTGTGTACACAACACTTTGCTGAGTAGTTAATTTCAACAACCCAAAATAAGATTAAATCTTTTTTGGGGGGAGGGGGAGGTTAAATGTGTGAAAGTTTTGCAAGGGGTATTTTTTTAAATAACCATAATAAGGTGTGCGTGAGTGACGAATATAAGGCCCTAAACGGTTGCTAATGTTATCATTGTCTTAATAAAATCGTTAAGACAAAATGTATCATAGCACGCAGCAACAATTTTACGATGAAAGCTTTTTAACTAGAGATAGTCAGTTAGGGTAATAATATAGCTATAAATAATAATATCTTTCAAATTTGGTGCGATGAGTGAATGGTACAGTCATGCTTATTAGGTGATGATGTAATAAACTTAATAAGGTCGAGCTATTCCAATGAATCAGTTATATCATGACCAATATGATTTTTTAAATAAAATTAATTTTCTAAAATCAAAACTAATTTATTTTTAAGAATCAAGCTATAGATAGTATCACTGTCCAGTTTAAAACTCATTAAGTTAATGTGATTTTTACTATTGAATAAATTTGTTAATATTGATCAACACATAATTATAAAATTTAATTTATATAAATTTTAAAACTGTATAGTTGGTTAGATACGTGTAAGTGTTAAATATATGTAAGTTTAAAAAAAAAGTGTTTTTGTATGTCTTCAATAAACACATCTACATAAAGTAATCGGTTTAAATTTTATTAGATTTTTATAAATATATGTCAAACCATATTAAGTAAGTGACATAAGACTTAATTAATGAAGTTTAGAGGGAAGAATACCTTTTTGTCATAAATTAAAAGCCTTGCTTTATTCAAAAGAAATTGAATCAACTTTATTTTGGGAAGAGACTTGTAGTACATGCTATAGATAGTGTACTAGGTTAGAGACACGATTATTACTGTTTAAAATATTTAAAAAAATGTATTTAAAGAATAAACTAAGCATATAGCTACAAGACTTGGCTTTTGAATCTTTTATTATACTGGTACGGCAGATTGTATCATACTATAAAGGGTAAGGTTAAACCATACGTGTTAACAAGAGATTGGGACTGTGGACGTACTCATTATCAATTATGCTTTGAATTCCATACTCCCCCTAGTCTGCATGTTAAATAAAACCTTTTTAATTTTCGAACTATACCTATAATAGATAGCCAGCTAGAAGGGACATTCAAGGGCATAATGTATAAATATAATCCACTTTGATGACCGCATGATCTAAGGCGCCACTCTCGCAGTAGACTAGCCTGCTGATGACAGAGATATTAGTGCTTGAATCCGAGTCGGGTGTACTGAGGGTAATTTATCCCTAAATGGTTCCACACAATTTTTCACAACGTAAATACGGGCACACATTCTCTAAATTCAACCTTTCTCATCCCTAACTCACCAACGTAATTAGTACATATGCATGCTTCCTGAACAGGTAGTAAGACTCGGCGGTAAAAATAAAACAACCTAAATATAAAGTTTTAAAGAAATCTATCAAACTATTTAGATTGTTGGCATGAGGACAGATAGACATGGAGACAAACAGGATTGAAAGATCCACATTTTTGGGTCCGCGGGTTCATTAAACATAAAAATTCAACATAAATTCAAGATAAAAAATGTTCATGATCAAAATAATTTCATAGTATGAAAAAAATAAAAGACACATTCCATAAGTCCATTATATTCCATAAAAATAGTACCTGTGGGCACATATAATAAAGTTCCAGTTTCATTGGTGCGGGTTTCCTGTGACTGGTTCAGGTTTCAAATTCAAGTAGGATTTGTTGAGGTGCTTTTCCTTACTGGTTTCCCACTGTGGCTCCAAGAAGATGCAAGTACATTTCCTCTAAACTATATCCATATCTTATTTGTTCAGGTATTCTAATTTCCGCAATGGGCATTGGGACACAATGAAACTAAAAATAAATTATCAAACAACATATTTTACGGGATATTTTAAAGTATGCTACCATCAAAGTCTTACATTAAATTATTACAATATTATAATAATATATACATTAAAAAAGTAATCCGTGGCGTGAGTCCACAAGCTTGCTACACCGACCGAGAGGCCGCCACCGTTATCGAAGATAATGGTTTTCATGTGGTCAGTATATTGAAACCTCCAGCCATTAATCTCAGTTTTATATACCGGCGCTGTAACTTCTTTATTCAAGTAGCTCCTCATTTGTCCTAACGAAGATGAGTTTTAACCAGGTCTAAGCCTACTGCTTCACACACAAAAAAAACTAGAAGTGCCAGGGTTTGAACATAGGAATCTTGACATTGCTTATAATAAACATTTAGCCGAAAGTAATATTCAAAAACTAATCTTCTGTCCATTTTTGTGTTAGTTGTACATTTTTAAAGATAGTTGTAAATAGGAGTAAAAATAGTCATGATAATTATTATTATATGTACGAGAGTATTGCGACAAATAATAATAGTTTTGTATTAAATAAGTTATCTTATTATACACTCTTCTGACTAGAAATTTCAACCGGCATAAATTTATCTGTTTACCAAACCCTTCCTTCATCTCTGACAAGACATCTTGTGAATGTGAGGAATGCCAGGCCTCCACCGTGGTTCGGATTCCACGTTAAACTGTAGGTCCTCCATTTCATCTCACTATCACCCTACCATTACACATTAGCGTAAGTGCGTATAACCCGAACGGGTAGTAAGACGCGGTGCTAATAATAATAATAATAATAATAATAATATAAATTTCAAAAGCGAACAAATGAAATGTAAATATGGCTTTAAATCTAGAAAAAGAAGAAATATATTAATCATTTAAGGCCATGATATAATATATCTTCCATTTCAACGTTCGTTCTTTTAAAAATAGTTTCTTATCTAGTCTAAAAATGTTCCCTAAAGTTTCAGAGGTGTAGGGTCGTGCCTGAGTCCTAGAATGTGTCCGACCTTTATAAAGAGATATATAGTTCACATTTCTGTTCCACGTAAGATTGCCATTTATATTATTCAAGCGTGAGAAGACTTTTTGAGATCATTTTTAACGTGTTGGAGAGGGGGGAGGGGGATCTTAACCCGTATTCGCTTTCCCTTTCTTTTGCAATTCAGGATTTTACTTGGCTCAAGCGAGGTGGTTGTTTATGAATCCGTAAAATGAGCCATAAAATTGGAGAATCTGTGACGATATGAGTATCATGAAATAAAAGTGAAAATGCGAAGCAAAAATTTCGCTGAGTGAGACAGTGGGAATATTGAAATAGGAATATTTTATACACACACAAGCCAACCTTAGAGGGATTTTAATGTTCCTTTACATTTAAATATTTTAGGTACTAAAGTTGTTTAAAACTGATTATTATTTTTTAAATAAAATATATATTATTTTATCAGTAGTAAAATAATCTTTTTTTGAATAGTAACAGCAATTATGACAGTAATAAATGAAATAAATTAAAACATGTTTAGCAAACTGTTGCAAATTTTATGTGACAAATTTCCATACAGCCTATTTTGATTTTTACTTAAAGATTTACCAAAGTTTGACCCATAAATAGACAAAGGTAGTTTTGTAGATAGAGTGAAAAATATATACTTAGTTTTGAATGATTCATATAAGAGCGCAGTAAAATTAATGTTTGTTAAATAATCCCTAATGTATCTTTACATTATGTGTATAAGAGAGTAGGTAGAAATGCTAATCGACAAATAATCCTTACTGTATTATATTACTATCATTATTATTACCATTATTATTAGCACCGCATCTTACCACCCGTTCGGGTTTTACGCACTTACACTAATGTGTAATGTTAGGGTAATTGTGAGATGAAATGGAGGACCTACAGTTTAACGTGGAATCCGAACCACGGTGGAGGCCTGGCATTCCACACATTCACAATCTGTGATAAATACACGTCTTGTGAGAGGTGAAGGAAGGGTTTGGTGATCAGATAAATCTGTGCTGGGACCGAGGATTGAACCCCGGACCCCAGCACAGAATTCCGACACCTTACCCTGGTCACCGATAATCCTTACTGTAGCCTTAAGTTATTCATATAAGAGGGTAGATAGGAATTTTGTTTGACAACAAACCCCTAATGTAGCTTTAAATGACCCATTTTAGACCGTGTGTAAAACTGTTTTTATATCGTGGAATTTGTTCAGTTATATCATCTCATTTACTACTTTACAAACTTGTATTTCATTCAAATATAAATGCAAGCCACAAATTTGAAATAGAGTTTAGTTCCATTTGAGTGAATCTTATAAAGGGGATATATTTGTCTTCCCTCTCTTTAAATAACAGCAAGGATTGCGCGTACTTTATTTTAATTAATATCAACTCATATTTATGAATAAATAATTAAACTATATTGTGCCTTCGATCTAAGGCAATGATAAAGATACTAAACAAATTTCCTTTATTTATGTTGTTTTTATCCTTGCTAGTTATATTATGTTTTGTTGTTAGCTATGCTGACATCCGTATTATATGAGAAGTGTGTGTTAAACTACATGATAGAGTGAAAAACATTTATTGGGAAGTTGTCCGTGATCTTATTTGAGCTCCTTGAGCTAGATGCATGCATGGTAATACCTCATATTAACCGTGAGTTTACTTTCCACACAAGTTAAATATGGGTGACCTGGCGGTCTAGGGTAAGGTGTCAAACTTCTGTGCTGGTGGCCGGGGTTCAATCCTCGGTCCCGGCATAGATTTATCTGATTACCAAACCCTTCTTTCACCTCTGACAAGACATCTTGTGAATGTGGGGAATGCCAGGCCTCCACCGTGGTTCGGATTCCACGTTAAACTGTAGGTCCTTCATTTCATCCCACAATCACCCTACCATTACACATTAGCGTAAGTTCGTATAACCCGAACGGGTAGTAAGACGCGGTTCTAATAATAATAATCTATAATATGTATTTGTATTAAAGATGTATATACGTATATGCGCTTTTTTCCCAAAGATATGTTATTTTACAGAAGTTCTTATTAAAAAATAAATTTTTAATATTTTAATTTTTTTTCTACGCGTCTTGCTAACAGTCCGAACAATCAGTATAATTACACTAATTGGGTGGAAATATCAACCTTTATGATTTTTGGGTAAAGTGATCTCCTCAGGACCCAATATTCGTTGATTCAAACCCAGATGAGGCAGACGGATTTATCATGAGGGAGCGAGAGTTCCTTCGGAGCGGAAGTGATGCCGGGAGTCCTATGTCGATTTTGTTATGTAAAAGGACTGGAAGCTATGTGAAAATAACTCTCTTGCAAAATTGGTAGGCAATTTCATGCGCATTAATAGAAATTCAGTGGGGAGGGCAACGGGGAGCAACAACACATCCCAAACTCCCCTAATATATATGTGGTTTTTATCAGATGGTGCAGGAAACACTAACCAGCCGAAGGTCTGAGTGAATGCCCAGCTCCAGATAAATATAAGTCCCATAAAGCCAACATTCAGGTTGTTAACTTATGAAGAAGTTTAAAGATTAGTAAAGTATTATTAAGATTAACGTACCAGCATTTGCATGGAGAGAGAAAGAGAGGGAAATCCTAAGGAAAAATGCCTGCCAGTCAGTTCACTCAGCCGTTATTTGTATTCTGACCGTGACCAGCAAACCAGACTAGAGTAGATAAAGGTTTAGTCCACCTGAACACCGCTGCGAGCAGTTTTTTCCCCTTGCTTGTTTATTGTTTGTTAATATCCCATTGCAGAAAGCTGTTATCCTCGGCTAAGCGAAGAAGAGAGCGCGTTATTGTCGTGTGGGAATAATGTGGCAGAGATTGCAATGGTATCCTTTCTTAGCGATAAAAGGGTTTCCTACAAGATAAAAATATTACTTTATAAGAAAGGGGTGGATTAGAGATACCGTACTTGGTCTAATAATGTATCTTGTTTTTTCTCTTAAGCATTTTGAAAGAGATTCTGATAAAGTTTTTTTACTAAGTTCCTCGCTTATATTTTTATTTTCTATTATTTTATATAGGCTGCATACAACACTTTGAGGAATTCTTTTATATTTTGTTTTGTTTTGAAACAACTTAATTTTATATTTAGAAGGAGATAGAAAAAAAGTGATAAAAACAAATAGAAAGACAAACACGACATGGACTTGGCAATTTAAAAAGTACTAGAGTACACCACTTTACACTGCTGACACTAGTAAAACGTCTGCCACGCTCATCTTTCGACTTCTTTTTTAATGAATGAACTCAAAAGTGAAAATTGACAGACTGGGAACGGGAAATTTAACCAGGACCTTTGGCTTTGAGTGCCACTATCACTGAGCCATCATGATTAGTCTCGTATCCACGGCCAATTTTCATTAGTTGTTACGGGAGAGCACTCGCGCAAAGCCAGAGGTGCAGGGTTAGATTCTCGCGTTCTTGCTGTCATTTTTAAACTATATGATTTTTATTCAGTTGTCGGTATTGATCCTGAGGATAATCAATGCATTTCAGTTTGTGATAACTTTAAATATTGGTTTATATAGGTTAAAACAAGAATTTTGAGTTTTCAGATAAATTAATAATAACAAATTAAGTTTTGTTGTGCCTATTTTATTCGTAAGCTATATGTTCAGTGTTGAATAGAACATAATCAATTTTTTCGCAGCTTGATACTTACCATCTAGGATATCAACAATATATTATTATACTAAAGGTGCATGAATGTTCAAAGTAAAATGTAGCGGATATGTAGCCGAATTTCTAAGATGAGTGGGTGGGAATCAATTTGGTAAAACTTCAAACCTTCATATCCTCATCAGTGGTAAACCAAACTTGACGATTGGTCCACATGAACACTGATGTGGGAGAGTCAGAAACTCAAATATAAGAGAAAACTATACAAAGCATTAACTATTTAAAAAACACCAGCGTTAATTACCCTTTAGGGAGAATATAAAACATTATTGTTGTAAAATAGCCCTAGTATAATTGGTATTACCTTTCCGCCACGTGATAAAGGCATCAGGTGTGCTAACAGTTCCCCTATATATTTAATAGTAGGGATAGTACTTGATGTATCGATGTACTGACTGTCCATAGGCCAAACTTTTATGCCTACTTTTAGTCCAGTAATCTGGTATTTTTACCTAGAAAGTTTTGGAGAAGTCCTGATTTTTGGTTCCTTAATGTTTTTTGGGGTGTTGATTATGAATTTCCACTTTGCCACCTCAAAATATTTCGGGAAACATGAAAATAATTCAAAAAACAACAAAAAACTTGACAATTTTTGGTTTTTTGCTTATAGCGTGAAAAATATGCACTCTTACAGAAAATGTACCGTATAAAAAATTAAACTAGAGAAAATTCTCCACTATTTAGCTTTGTATAGTTTTTTTTTTCAGACAAATAGTTTAGGCGTAAGTGCGCGCTGAAATAGTTTGTATATGTTTCCCTCGCCTCGTATCCGTCTCTCTGTCACGCGATCTCTCTCTTTCTCCCGCTCCCCTCCCTATGTAGATCTTATAGTCATCTTGACAGGTATCTGTACTTCTCCTAACGTTCACTTACTTAAGCCAGGAAAAGGCAAAGTCCCTCAGACACTATATCATCCTCTAAGTGCAGTTGACAAAGCAGTTGCCGAGCATATATTGTTTTTACATGCCATGAGTGGGTGTGACACAACATCAGCTTTGTTCAATCAGGGTAGGATGAAATTTCTTCATACTTTGAAGAAGAATCCTGAACTGATTAACATTGTTCAGGTGTTTAAAAACCCTGAAGCTAATAAAGAGGCAGTTGTCGATGCGGGTGAACGTTTCCTTATTGCATTGTACGGTGTTGGTGGGAAAAAAGTAGCTTCAATAAATAAG
>CABFVX010000005.1:169703-231689 GCA_902151425.1 Timema shepardi | reverse complement strand
TTTAATAACCCACTTTCGATGGTTTTACACCTTAGTCATACCTTTATACACTCATGTTGAACTAACATAACAATTTTTTACTTCTTTACTTTACTTATTTTCTAGATGAACGAAAGGCTCTGAAGGAAGAGGACAAAGACATCGGTCAGCCTGGACCTTCAGCAACAAAGCGGCCCAGACGATTTTGATATTATGGTTATTATTATTATCCCTACATATTTCCCTTGCATATTGTATTCCTACTATTTTTTTTATCACGACTGTTTTTAGTTTGTCACTGTAACAGTACTTATGTTAATAAAAACCACATGTATCAACACGAGTATACGTTATAGCCCTATACCTATAAACACCAAGGTACTAGGTATAACAATGAAAACTGTAAGATATTCACATATTACTAGTTCTTAATAAGAATATCATCAAAATAGAGCTTCATCACGAGAAAGAAGCAGGTTGCGCTTGAATGATGAACACTGAGCGTTGTCACTTATTCAAATAGTTTCAATGCGCGTTTGCGCCTTAACTATTCGTCTGGCAAAATAAAACATACAATGTTAAATTGTAGGGAATTTTCTCTAGTTTATTTTTATATATAGCAATTTTTCTCGAAAAGTGCATAGTTTTCATGTTATAAGAAAACAACCAAAAATAGTCAAGGTTTTTTGTTGTTTTTTGCATTTTTTTAATATTTACAGAAAATTTTCGAGGTGGCAAAGTGGAAATTCTTAATTAGCACACCGATAAATATAAATGAACCAAAAATCAGAACTTCTCCAAAACTTTCCAGGTAGAACCCATTTCGAGCACTGATTGACTGGACTATTTGGAGTATATCAAGGTAGGTGCATCAAAAGAAAACAACTGTTTATAATCTCTGAGCCCCATTTGCCAACACCACTCGTTGATTCGTTCACGAACGACACTTCTATATTTCAATTTCAGTCGAATTGTGTTTCCATCCAAACCAACCTAAACTAACATATCCCTGTAGGTTAGTTTATTGTAATTATTGCAAAGAGGAATGGGTTGTTTACAATACATGTTTATCATATTGCCACATTATGCAGTTGTTGTTTATTCCATATGTACTTTTGATACATGGTCTAGGTGTGCTTATGATTTTTTATCTTAGTGCTCTTTTGATCGTTCGATGTTCTCCTGATGTATATTTGAGTCTGTTAGCATTTGTCATTAAATATTAACCTCAACGTGCTCCCGAAATATTCGTGTGTTTAGTACCACATTTACTTAATTTAGACTTTACTAAATGTTGTATATGTGAATGCGTGCGTACATGTAGTGTATTGTAATTTTAATTGTAATTGTATGTATGTATGTCATGTGGTAATTGTTTGTATGTAATGTATGGTAATTGTATATATGTAATGTATGCATGTAATATATGTAGTGTATGTATAATGTAGGTTATGTATGTTATATATGCTATGT
The DNA here is from genome assembly GCA_902151425.1 of Timema shepardi. Classification (NCBI taxonomy): domain Eukaryota; kingdom Metazoa; phylum Arthropoda; class Insecta; order Phasmatodea; family Timematidae; genus Timema; species Timema shepardi. Next base: position 230,237 of record CABFVX010000005.1, on the reverse strand, counting down.
TTTTTCTTAATGTTATGTATTTTATGTATGTTATGTATGGTATATATGCTATTTATGGTATGTATGCTATTTATGGTATATATGTTATTTATGGTATGTATTGTATGTATTGTATGCATTTATGTATGAGTATATGTACTTATTTATTATTATTATTATTAGCCCCACATCTTACTACCCGTTCGGGTTATACGCACTTACGCTAATGTGTAATGGTAGGGTGATTGTGAGATGAAATGAAGGAGCTACAGTTTAACGTGGAATCCGAACCACGGTGGAGGCCTGTCATTCCTCACATTCACAAGATGTCTTGTCAGAGGTGAAGGAAGGGTTTGGTAATCAGATAAATCTTTGCCGGGACCGAGGATTGAATCCCGGCCGCCAGCATAGAAGTCTGACACCTTACCCCTAGACCGCCAGGTCACCACAACTTAATTAAGAATAAAAGTTTATTCGACAGGTGCCAACGCTAATCGTTTGTAATTATTATTACTAAATAAGTATTAACCTATGATATAAAAATTAGGGTTTGAAAAATTTCACAATTAACATGATCCAAGAATGATTTATTTTTAAATAACTGGATGTATATACTAAGTATACTATTTTATTCAAGACGATTTTGTAGCTTTCGACATTTCGTTTAAAGGAATGTGTTGTAAGGATATTAATTATAAACACACTGACATGAAAGTGACGTCTGAAATTAATTTTGTTCTCATTCCGCAGTACCCTCTCTCTTCTCACTTCCCTTTCCTTAGGTTTCTCCCTCCGTTTGAAGCATCTCTCACACTTAAATTACATCCCTTATCTTGTGACTACTCCCATCCCGTCTAGGAGTAGTTAAAGGCCTAAAGTCGACGCTACTGGTAGGCTTGCAATGCTAAGCGGAAATACTTGCTTAGTCCAGGATAGTGGCTTCAAATGAGCTGGATTAAATTTTAATGTTCAACCCCTTTAAAAGTGAAAGAAGAGAGGGCCAATCCTTTTCATGGACGTATTGATGTGAAACTTGAGTGAACAATAAAAAACACAAGAAACGTTTCCATTAAAACTTTGAAATGATGTAATTACTTGAAGACCAGCCCTGCTCTAGACTTCCGATGGTACAGTTAATTTCATCGGGTGGTAATATAAGGGTAGATCCTGGAGGAGGTGAAGGGGGCAGAAGAGGACCTGATCTCAAGGAAAGCGGAATGATTAAGAGGCTACTTTCTGAAAAGAAATGTTTTCCAATATACGTTTTAATTACTTACAAAACTGAACGTATCTGGATAAGAAATTTTAATTGAGATATTTTTAAGCTTCTAATTCATATTGAAAAACCATAAAATGATTTATTATACAAAACAAAATGTCTTAAAGGTTCAAACCAATAGATGTATTCACAAAAATAATAAAATAAGTATTCTGTTCTAAAAGTACACCATATAATGGAGGAAAATAAAGTTTGTTTGAGTTTTAGGAGGATATTAAAAACTTTACTATAATAACAAAACGGGGTAACTTTATATCTGTGTAAAATTTAATGTAAAAAAATAGACTTCCTAGAATTATACATGGTTAACTAGATATAATACCTGACTGCATAATGAGTTGCATATATACATTAACCACAAAATCAATCCGATTATAATCATTGTTTCTCTTGAAAATAACATTATTTTAATTAATTCTTTTACACTCTTCATTCAAGTGTGGAAAAAACATTAAAATTACGAATAAATGTCTTAGCATAATAGCATAACATAATTATTTTTTCTTCATAAACAAATGTCTTATAGGGTTGTGTAAAGTGTCTGGGGTTTTAGGTTTTTTTTCAACCATTTGCTTTATATATATTAGTTTGCCATTGTTTATTTTGTTAATAATTAAATACTATTCTTAAAACCACTAAATTCATTATAGTTGTAATAGGCTTGCAAGTGCCCAATATTTATAATATTCAAAGATATTAAGTAACATTTTATATATCATTCTACCAAAATCCCCCCTTTAGTTTATTAGCAAACATGTTGATATAATAAAGATACTGAGAGTCCTAGATTTATAGTACATTATTGTTTTTGTATATAAAATGGACTAGTGTGAGTTTATTTTAGAATAGGAAGGTATTATTTTGCTTGGGAAATATATGACGTCATCACAAAACCCAAAGTTTAATATTGAGAGAGAAACATGGGCTTAAAACATTCAATCGAATCAGTGTAGCTAGTTTTTTTAGTTCAATTTTTTTTCCGAGCAAGAGTCTGATATTTAAGGTTTGTAGTAGAACGTCCAAAACATTTGAAAATATATCAATATTTATTTTATTGTTTTGTGAAATTTCATACAATCTCCATAATTTCTTAAGACACTGAAAATTTCCCATATCTTCTAAGTTTGCCAGAGGCCTTGGTAGTAATTCATAAACTATTTTTAATCCCCAAATATTTTCATATGAATTTAAATATACGACGTTTCCATAATATTAGAGATAAATATAATATTAATTTTAGATTAAATAACATTTTGTATTGAGATTTTTACTTAATAAATTATTTTATATATATTTCACATATTTATCTAAGGTAAGTGTAAAAATTGTTTCATTTCGTCCTGACATATATACCGACGCATTTCATGGGGTAAATAAGAGTTGTGTGCACGTTTGGCCATTCTATGGGTACTTAGTACCCTAATACAGGTAGTCAGGGTTCAATTATCTATAGTATTGATTGGAGATGTTGTTTTTAAAACAATATTGGCCCAGCGTAAAATTTATCTTACTTTTATTTAATTCAGTTAGATGTTTTAAGTTAACTGTCACTCTGATACCAAAGATTACTATTTTTAATATGAGTGGTCACGTATACTTCACTGTGCCATTATTTACCTACGAAAAGCTCTACCAGTTTTTATAAAGCTGAAGTAAACCAAATCAACTAATGTTTTTCACTCCCACACTTTACCTGGTATTTTACAGTAGTTGACAAATATACAGAATACTATGCATTTTAGACTAAGAAATAAATAACTAAACAATTGTAAATATAGTAAAGCCAGCGCTGCATATGGGGCATTCGGCAAATCCTGAGTAGAGAATGTGTATCATTCTGCAAATACCTCGTAGTGTGGATGGGTGAATTATGACTAATGTTTGTTATTCCACGAAAATTTGTCATCACTCGCTGATCCCCAAACATTTCCCGCCAGTTGTCGGTAATCTATCACACATTAAAGGGAATGAGCTATTCGCCTTATCTCGAACTTCTGCCCCGTCCACACATTTGTATCTATGTATGTCAGTAGTATGGTGTGTTTACTGTGGAAATGGAGTGGCCCAACGTCTTGGTCCTGTGATTTTTGGACCATTATGAAAACTAACCTGCTAAATGAAACATAGCCCATGATTTGCATAGTAATAGGAATTAGATTTATGGTTGCTGAAAGCGTATTTAACAACAATTTAGCGTAGATTGTTCTGTTAACGACTTTAAGAAGAAGAAAATTTATTTAATGGAAACGTTCAGAACGTATCTAAATAAAGTTAAAGAAAGTAGAAGAAGTGGCTTGGATAGAGATGAGATTTACATGCTAAACTGGTTTGAGCTCGAGAAGATGGCGGTTTTTTTTAAATGCCACTGCAGCAATTTGTGGGTCTCAACCATAAATATTTATCTCATCCTCCATGTTTGAAACGAATATCCGCCGTTCCCGACCGCAACTTCTTGAGTCTATAGTGACTCAGAGGTTTGTCAAATAGGCGCATGTATGTAAAAGTGTGCTCATGATTCGACGAGCTGTTTGACAATCAGTTCGTGAAGAGGCGAATGTTTTCCATTCGGCGAATGCCGCATGTTGAGCGCCGGCTTAAGGACCACCCTTAGGGACGTGAAAACGGTGCGGTCACTAAATTTGGAGAGCCCCACGCTTGCTTAGGCTACAGAAGGAAAACACAATTTTAAGTGGGAAATTCTCTCTTGCGCAGTCGTAAAGTAGACTCACTTTATAGGCAATGTAGAAAATATTATTAAAGTTTAAAATCAAATAAAACATAATCGTGTGGTTTGATTTATTGGACGAGTAAAGCAAGTTATCCGCTATAAATACACAGATTTGCATTTGTCTTTTTATCTGCGGTGGATATGTTTCACCATAACTTTTGAATATATTAACTGATTTAATTAAAGCTTGACATAGTCACATATCAAGTTCATGGGGGTCTAATGATGTGTTAGAGAAAATCAACCCTTATATGTATAAAAGCACGAAAATCACGTTAATTATTACATTTACCTATTAAAGCATTTCCAGATAGCCTATATGGATAAAAATTAGTATTAAAATGCAAAATACTGTAATAATATCTGGCAAAAATTAAAGTCGTTTTTATTTTCATATTGGAGGAAAATGGGAGGCAGTTAACTGGGGGCCCCATAAACCAAGTTTGCCCAGGACATTATGTCTGCCAAGGGCAACTCTTATCATTGGTATATTCAGATAAACCCACAATACAACTATTTTATTTATATAATTCATATTTAAATACAGCCCACATCAGTGGTCACATGGTCCAACGCGTCGCTAGGGTTTTGAACTAGATTGTCGGTGATGGGTAATCGGGGTTCGAACCTCAGTCGGATATATTGTGGGCTTTCTCTAAATGATTTAACATTCTTCCTTCACTCAAATTAGGGTACCTTTTCTTTGAACCTATACCTTCCTCAGCCCTACTTCATTAGCGTGATTAACGCATGAGTACAGCCCAAACGGTAACTTCTATGTGATGAAGATAGTAATAATAAATCAATTATGATAAAATAAATTAATAATTTTGTTAGGACAAGTGGCTTCCACCAAAATAACTTATTTAAATAATAAATGCTTATAATTAAATAAGTGGTTCTCTAAATACGTTTGGTGTAGTCAACTAGATACAAATATATATATATATATATATATATATATATATATAAAAAATAAAGGATGAGACCATATATTTTGGATGAGCTAACGGTAGAGCACATAGTTGCCATGACAATATAGACTAAACAAGCTGATGAATTACATTAAAGAGAAAACCACAAGTAGATTTATTTATAGACACGGTATACTATATTAACTAATAGGATTAAAAACCATAGTGAATATATTTAAAACTGGCATTTTCTACCAACAAAATATTTGTACTTGTAGTGATTTAAACATTTGTACATCGTCGTAGTAAATAATATTTTGAAATTGAACTTTATAGTAGGCCGACATAATATGTAAATATATTTAGTTACTAAAGAATGTAAAAAGAGTTTGAATAATACTTACGTTTAGGATTTTAAAAAATGTGTTATGTACTCATAGAATATTCTAACATTGCATGATTTGAACATATTTTAAATATTTATTTTAAACTTCTCCCCATTTGAACAAATATTTTTTTTAGAAATCACGTATCTAGATTATAGATAAAGATTTTTTTTAGCTGGAATACTTATAATCAGTATTCTATTCATTAGCGTTTGTTAAAATAGGAATATTCAAAATATAGGTTGCCTATCATTAAAATGTGTTAATATTATAAAGGTCAAATTTAAACCAGAATCAAACTATTGACTCATAGAGCCACATATGAAGTATTGCTACAGAGTTTGTACTGCACATACACATTGCCTTGAGTATACATGCAAGTTTCAGAGCACTAGGTCTCGACACACACACACGCACACACACACTTTTATTATTTTATATGGTACCAGCCAAAATACCAAGCGATGAACGTAGCCATATTCTACTTTCTTTCTAATGATACCTCGGGAATTCGTAATAAAAAAAATTAGGCATGGAAGCATCCAGTTTAAATTACATATGGCAGACGATAGGCCCATGTTGAGATTATACATAAAAATTAGAGACAAAACTAAGAGTTTATGATTAATAAAAATAGCCTTATGCAAAGTTATAACTCCTAACTTAAATGTTGTATCGTTAAAGCTGCAAATAAAATGTTTATATTAGAAATATATTATTCATAGTGCTTTTTACATTAGTTTTTATTTGATCCATGATTATTAAATATTAAAATATTGCAGATAATTAAATTATTATATATGAACTGTGTTATACTTTTCATTGTAAAAGCCATATTGTAATAGGTCCTTTGTTTTATGTAGGTTTCTATCCACCTTTACTTTACCTTCTTGCAAATATGATACATTAAAACTATTAGTGATTCTACATTTTAATAAGACCGATTTTAATTTTTAAATCTGCTTCTATATATTTATAAATAAGAAATGTATAGAAGCAGATATAAAAAGTGTTTTATTAAAATGTAAAATTTATTGTGTATGTATAACATAAAATAAACATAATATTTGAAAATTTAAAATTGGAACTTTGGAAGATGGGTGTGGAGGTACATAATTTCAAATGCTTAACTATGTGTTGAATTTGCTATGGGGGCTGTTGAAATTAAGGGAGGGAGGTTTCGAAATTTCCAAAACTAAAAAAAAGTAAACTACTTAGGAATATCTTAGAACCAAATTTAAAATTCAATTATTGAGTTTTATTTTTATCCTTGTTTATTTGCACAGGTGGTTTTAACGGAGTACTATAAGGGGTAGGAACAAGGAAGGCATATTTGAGGAAACGCATTACGGTCTAAAATAGAATTCTTAGCCTATATATTTATCATATGGATAAAAATTATAAAAAAAACTTTCCTGAAATTGTATGACAATTTAGAGAGGATACGTAAGCAGATGATTATAATAATCACACTAACTCAGTTTCATGAAATTGAGTTGCTTATAGAGCAATGATTATCAAACACTTTTGTTTATATTTAATAACGTGCATATGACTTGGCTAGACATTTATGCGCTCTCATATACAAATATAAGCCCTTATTGGTTATGATTTTGTAATACATTCACCAATAAGGCGAGTAGACTTTTTAATATTTAAATATCTACCTATCAGTCTCCCCGTGTTCATTCATATGCCTCGACGATTTATTTTATCAATTCGACATAAAAAGATCAGTTTACATCACTTGTAAAAGTGGTAGTTGGTCTACATATCCTTGAAGCGGATGAATATTGAGCCGTCGTTAGATGATTGTCAACTGTTAAAAGAGAAAAAAGTTATCATGAAAGGAGTTCATTATCGTACAACTATATAATGATTATTTTTGATTTTCTTCCGAGAATATAACAAAATGTTCATCGTAAAAAATGGTCCAATATTTTTCTTAGTTTTCTTAGCTTTACATTTTAAAAGTTTCATATTAAACAATAATTTTAATAAAGGAAACTATTATATAATTTAAACAATTTATGAGAAAGTCTTCAATCATATTTTTTGGGATAAATTGATATTAATTTTGTTATAATTGTACTAATAACAAATATTTCACTAATTATTTTAAAGCTAAGTCAAAATCGCAGAAAGCATTATTAAACCAGTATATTTCAGAACATTATCTGCTTAAAGTTGAAAACTTAGTTCAACAAAAAGACTGCGTAAACAACACAAGCTTTAGGAAAAACATCCAATTTTTACAAATTTATAATTTATATTAAGTTGATTAAAAATCAACATATTATTGTTTCCACCATTTTGACTTGAACCTCAGGTGGAACGTCATCTAGTTTAATTTATTTATGAGGGAAATTGACTAAAAAAAAGATAATTCTAAACAGTGTTTGTGTACATACATCAGTGGTCACGTGGACAAGGGCAACAGTATTGTCTTGTCTTGTCTGGTCTGTTCTGGTCTGGTTTGGTTTGGTTTGGTTTCTCAGCGATGGGGAAATCATGCTGTATTCTTAGAGGGATTTTCTAGGTAAATTTCCTTAGATATTTTCCCACATCACGCAAATGTTGGTAAATTTCCTCTAAATACTGATTTACTTATTCCTACCCCACTATTGAAAATATGTGGACAGCCAAAATGGGCCAGAGAGCTTGTAAAAGAGGCCTATGAAACAAAATATCAAGAGACTGAAATAATAAATAAATGACAACTATATAAAGCCCGTAAAGCCAGGTATCATGCCCATATTCAACGAACACACTTTATCACCCCACACTCTTCCTTTTATCTTCCTAATTTTCTGTGACGGGAAACAATAAAATGGAAACAATAAACGACATAATCAAAAACTACGAATAAAAAGAAGGGAACATGAAGCCAGAGTTACTGCAAGTAGTGACATAAAAAATGTAAAATTGGAAATGACATCATAGGTGTATATTGTGAAACAATTTTGTTCTGAGCCCTTCCATTTAATAACTGAGAAGGAAACAAACATAGCATTTACACTTGCAATTATTTTTTTTTCTAATATGAAACCAGCTTCTAAAAAAAAAAGATCGTACTGTTTTTTTTAAACTGGAAATACTTACACATCAACAGACATTACTTATTATTGTCATCGTTATTTTTACAAACGTGATCCACACCCTTACTTTTATTGTTTTAACTTTCCGCCTACGTTTTATAACAAAGCATGAAGCGATATTATTATTCAACCCACTTCGTCTGCATGAGAACATTTATTCATTTTTTTTCAAACCTTTTTAACGTTAACAGCCGTTACAAAAATAAAATCGCACGTTAGTTTTATATTATATGTTTACACTTATATTTTCATTCCAATACTTGTTGATTAATTTTTAGTTAAATTTAATCACACTAGGTTAAAATCATATTCAATTATTATAATAATGATACCTGGGAATAGTAATTAAACTTCAGACCTTTAGATTAGCTAGACAATTCTCTACCACTGAGATATCAATAATTTGTTATAAGGTTATTGACCGAGCATATTTAGATACTGTTTTAAATCGACCGTTTTGAACTTCGTTCTGCTAGGGTTTAATTGTTTGTTCCACCACTTCTGCCAAATACCTTAACCAATTTTTACTAAATTTGGTAAGGATACTCCCTTAACCTAGTCCAAACAAAGTATGTATATAGTTTTGTTAGTTAGCCATCGGTTTCAATATCGTGGCCACTATAAGATGTTTAGTTTAATAGTCCATCCCAAATGATTTATTATTATTATTATTATTATTTAGCACCGCGTCTTACTACTCGTTCGGTTTATACGCTTAAGTACTAATTACGCTAATGGATTAGGAATTGGGAAGGTTGAAATTAGAGGAAATGAGCCCGCATTTGCGTTGAGGAAGAGTGGAAAACCATTTAGGAAAGAAAAAAAACATTCACCCGACCGTGATTCAAATTTCAATATCCCCGTTCTCGGCAGTCGAGCTCAGCACGACTAGCGCGTTAGCCAACTACGACACCAAGGCAGGTTCCATATGAAATTAATTTATAACTTTAAGTGATCGGTCGTCCTTCAGGCATATTTTTTTTAATGTTGACATCCATTGCATGACAGACGTAATAAGCCTCTTTAAAACCGGTTATTGTATATGAACATAATATACTATTGAATATAGTATTCATTCCCCGTCCCTCACCCTATAATTTGATCCCCAAAGAACAATGTTAACTTCAAATCCAAAGAGAAATTATATGAGATACTTCATCTTGAAATTCAAAGTAAAATCTTAAGACTGTAAGTGACTATAACAACATCACATAATTCTTAAAATGATGTATTTTTTAATGCGTATTAATTTGTATTTAAAAATTGTGGCTATGCTATTATAATTTAAATAGTTATTCTGATTCATAATTAATGTTCACACCACTTTAGCTATACACATAAAATAGAAGCTGTATATAATGTGCTTGCAGGTTTATTTAGAAATAATTTTCATAATAATTTTGGTATCGTTATGTCTACTGTTGACAAAACTTCTAATTTATTTTATTTAAGAATTTTATCATCAATTGTATGTTAAGTTAACTGTATTTAATGATATTACATAGTAAAAATACTGCCACACACTAAATAAGAAAAGAAGTAGTTAAAACTCTTTCTATACTACTGCCCTAAACCTAATGACATCATTACTGGTGTGAAGGTTTGTCTCTAAATATCTCAAGATCAGGGCTAAGTTTCGGAGATAAACTTCAATGGCTGCATGGTCTATGACACTATTCTCACAGTGGACTAGACTGCCGATGACGGGAAGGTCAAGGTTCGATTCTCGGTCAAATGTACTGATGGTGGTTAAAAAAATTGTTTTCCACTCCCACTCACGCAAATACGAGACACTTCCTATAAGTATGACCACCTTGATGCCTACATTCATTAGAGTAACTAGCACATAAATGGGTAGTAAAACGGGGTGTTACAAAAAAGTTTCAGAGGAGGCACAGAACAAAGAGGAATCATCTCTACTTACGAAATTAGTCATGGTTTTCATATTTTCACGATCCATTTTATTTGTTCATTCATTGATTTATTTATTTTTATTTCTTCCCCCTCTTCATTGACATTGCTTTTTTGTTGCGTTCTCTTCTAGGTTTAATTGTATCAGGCCCTTGGGGTTTGAACACTCACTTGGTATTTTGCCCCTAATGGCCGTATTTGTGTCGATGCAATCCATCGATATAGCTCTACCGCGTCCGGGGATAAAAGTTACTTTTAAATGCCTACAGCGTTCAACGTTAGAAGGAATGTGAATTTTAAAATTTAGCACGGCTGTGGATCGACAGTAAATACTTTAATTTCATTTACGTTGATAGCGTCCCATCTGTGTTTTCTAATTTATATTAGGATTTACTTTTATTGGTTAGCCTCATCCTGCCTTTATATAATATAATAAATATATATGTATATTATGTATAAAACTCAATAGTGTGAGCCCACCAGCAAGTTATACTGACCAAGTGGCCGCAGCCATTAGCGATGATAATGCCAACATATGGGGATGGATGGTATCATGTAGTCAGCACAATGAAACCTCCAGCTCGAGCTTATAAGCTAGAGCTACTACTATTTTTTATTCATTAACTCCTCATTTTGTCTTCACGAGGCTGAGTCCTACCCCGTTATATTATTATTATTATTATTATTATTATTATTATTATTATTATTATTAGCACCACGTCTTACTACCTTTTCGGGCTATATGCACTTACGCTAATGTGTAGTGGTAGGATGATTGTGAGATGGAATGGAGGACCTACAGTTTAACGCAGAATCCTAGCCACAGTGGAGGCCTGGCATTCCTCACATTCACAAGTTGTGGTTAATACACGTCTTGTCAGAGGTGAAATTACCCCGTTATAAGACCATTGATTCACAGATGAATTTTTGAAGCACTGGGGATCCAACCCGAGACCTCTGGATTTGTAACCAGGAACTCTGACCATTAGACCACAGAGAGGACCATTATGTATATATTCCACAATCATACAATATAAAACATTATTCGAAACGATAAGGTAAGAATATTTTATTTGGTTTAATTCCCTCTTTGAGGCACAAAACAATTCAATGTCAAAAAGCTAAGATCATAAATACGAATATATTTGTTGTCGTGTAATTTTATCTATAAGTTTCCATCATTTGTAATGTTTTCTCATACATGTAGAAGTTAACCATAGTAAAACACTACAAAATATGAACAAATGGACTATATATTTATAAAAGTTATTTGTTATATAAGTGTTTAGGACTACTAACCTTTTAATAAATATCATTTATCTAACTAATAAATATATCTGCATTTACATACACAGATACATGCGAAAATACCATCACATTTCGTTTTATACGTAAATGCTCGCTCTTTTAATGTCCTTGTATCAAAAACTTGGAACAAACTAGATTATTTTGTCTAGTAAGCTAGATTGATATAATTAAAATACATGAGCTTTAAATAAGTGTATGAATGAGCAGGATAATGTATTTCTGCTTATTTGAATTTTCCACTATTAAAGTTTGTTTCTTTTTCAATAAATGTAATTATTTATGTTGTATTCAACCATGGTTAAGTGTAAGAAAAAGCTAACACCTTAACTTCACCAGATAAATAATAGTAATTATTATTATTATTATTATTATTATTAATTGATACTTTACATAGCAAAGATTGTCAGTATTAGATAGATAGGCTTTTTTAACTAACAATGGCTCTAAAAAATTGTGCACATCTAAGTTAAACTACTTCTAGGAAAAGTTTCACTTTTAACAAATATAAAAATAAATTATTTATAGAATTCCGGGGGTTTCAAAACATGATATAAAGTGTATACACTAACAACGTTATCAAGACCATTGTTGTGGTACTAAAGGATATTATGTGTATATATAAATATTATGTCACCCCTCGTTTCTGTATGTTCACTCGTGTTTGGGCCTGGAGTCTGTCAGGATGTCCTTGGCCAACGATAGGGGGAGGTGATATAAGTGGCTGTGTGGGTTCGTGATTGATGTTAGATTTGTCTCTAAGAATGTTTATTAATACTACTATACTATTACAAATGTGAAGTTGAAAGTGGAGTTAAAATGAAGAACTTAGAAAATATAAAGAAGCGAGTGACAAAACGAGGTGTCATGAGGTTTACCAAATTGCCTGTCTGACTGATAGGTGGTCCCTTCATGTTCGCCGAACCTGGTTCCCTGGGTTCGAGTGGCATCCCCTATTGGTACTTGATGAAACCGATGATTTATCCCGTGTGGCAGGCAGCTTGACCTCCTAGATTAACTTATTCTGTAGTCAGCCACTCTAAAACCTTCCATTTTAATTGGACCACCGTTCTGGTTTCAAGCTAAGGAATACTGACACCACCCTTTTGGGTCAGCTACTCTAGTTTATTTATTTAACAAATTATCATAACAACCTAGTAACATTCGTTATGTCATTGGCCACTCACAATATACAATGTTTACATAAACATGCGTTTCAATTGAGGCCGTGTGGTTACACTAACCTAATCACGCAGTTCCCCTAAGGGGTAGGCAAGAAACTGTACATATAGCTCAAAAAACAACCTCGTACTTAATCCACCCTCATTAAGTTTCTCCATGCTTTTATTCTACCTTCGCTTCAACAACATCCATACACCGAGTCATACATGCTATTTTACTCTTAAAACTTGTAATGTTTCTTTTTTCACACATTTGTCTACCATAATTAGCCACATATTGCATGACCTACCTATCCTTTCCTTTTGATTCACACACTCTACTTCATATATTTGCTTCAACACTCGCTCCAAACTCATCCTCTCATCATACCCAAATATATAGACCTATAAAACACAAAGCTGGTTGAAATATGCTAATAGGCTATACTTATAGAAATAAAAGGGTACCTAAAGTTGAATTAAAATGTCTATGAACTATATATTTAATCCCATTTCAACCAACTCGATTTATCTTACACGTATGCTTATCCAGGTCATAGTAAAAGGGAAAAGGAGTATAGAATGAATGGAGATCTACAGTAAAATTTGAATCTTTAAGATATCAAATAAGTAAATTAGGGCTATAAAATGTGTAAGATATTATAAAATAAGTTTGATGATATAAAAATAAAAGGGTGATTTTGAAATCAATTTTTCCTGTGTGGTTATAATTTGGTTAGAATTTTCTAAAATATTGAATCCAACTGAGTATATCATGAGATAATCCATCCATATTTTATGTATGCGAATTATAATAACCAAAACTTCATAAAGTCGACACAAAACCAAAGTTGAATAGTGGATAGCACTATAAATATAGTGTAAAGAATCAAGCTAAGCCTTTTAAAAAAATTATAATTTATAAAAATTGTATGTTTTTATAAAACTTTAATTTGACGTATTCATTAAAAAACGTATTACTAATTTTTTTATCGTTTAAAAAGGTCACATTCACACAGATAATTTATTTATTTTAAGGGACTTTTAATCAAATTTGGTGTACGTATAGTTGTACTTTAGTACAAACTTATACATGTTTTTATTTTATAGGAATATTTTGTCTAGTCTAAATGGACAACGTTAAAAATAAGAAATTAGTTATCATGTAGTCGAAATAAACCCAATAAAATACAATTATCAAAATGTAAGTTATTTAATTTTTCTAGACTTATTTCATTAATATATTGAAAAACTAAAATTGCGATACGTTTTATAAGAAAGTGTGAACAACATATACCAAAATACTCGGTAAAAATAAAGTCCGAAAGGGGAATACAAGTCTATTGGCTGGGCGCTGTGTCTTTAGTGGACGTCGATGTTTTCAACAACCCAGAGAAGTTTCCGTTGACTGACAGAGCCTGAGAACGAGGTTTCCGATACTTTTAAATCTCCCAAACGCACCCTCGCCAATCTGAGGTTGAAGGAAATGTTGGGTGTTGACAAGGAAGAAAGGGGAGGCAGTTTGGTTCCTAAAGACAGTCCAAGGAAATTACATTACACACACACACGTGGAGTAGTAAGCGAGCAAGCTAACCAGTCTCGCCATCCAACGTCTACAGCCAAGAACCGCACACACAACATTATACTCAGATTGGAAAACAGTGAGTTTTTATAATATTTTTCATGTATCGTTATTGATCACTAGATTAACACCTCACCACCTGGTCCATCAACTCCAATTCTCTCCAAAGGACCTAGCACACATTTATACCTCTTATACTATAAACTAGTATCACATGAGGTTGGCTGATTCTGTTGATCAATTTCACAGATTTTGAAATTAAGAACATTAAACTGTTTCAATTCCTATAATATTGGTTCTAGGCTCTTAGTAGTACTTTTTTAATTAATAAATCCATACATACAATGAAATATACACAGTTGAATATTTAACTAATCTTGTTATAATATACTATGGTTAATTATTAAATATTGTTTTTAGTTTTTAAAAAATGTGTTACTGACTTGTTCTCATCCCTAAAACTATTATCGTGTAGATCAAACCGGAACTAAGACGCGATGCTAAAAAAAGAGAGTTTTACATTTACATCTCTTGTTGAAGATGAATTTGGAACTGACCAACCTTTAGTCAAATATGCTTCATGTTTTGAATTTTTAATGTTAATATTTACAAATTTTTCTTTCTAGAAAAAAAAATTAGCCACATATTACAAATATTTTATAAATTTAACGCTTGCTAATATCACTTTTACATTAATTCATCCAGCATTAAATGATTAAGTTTAAATGATTTTAATAAATTTTAGTCAAATTACTAATAAATATCCCCACAAAAAATATGTATAGCTTCGCGCCCTCAAAGATATACCTGGATATTATTTATATGACTAAGTGAGGCAAATCAAAGAGATAATTTAAAAAAAAATCAAGTTAATAGATAATTTATCTAATCAAATATATCTTTAACAACTATATGTGGGTTGAATTTGCATAGTCTCGTCAGAATATAATATTGACCTACTTATAAGGTTTTGTAAGCAAATTCTGGTTTTAAAGTTTAATCGTGGTGTATTTTTATTTCTTCTTTAATAAGCTGATTTATGATCACCATTTTAATTCTTCCCATGCAAAGGTATCACTATAAAATCCACACTTATAACAGCAACCGTGAGATTCTTACACTCTGAAGCCTCAATTTACAATGTATCTGACAAGCTCTTGCCGGCTTAGTTTGGACACTTAACGAAATCGATTGAATTATGTACACCACTCGGCAGCATCTCAGCTTCACCTCAACTACAGCGTAGTATTATTTGTCATTTTTCAGCGATATTTTAGTAAAAACAGTTTGGCACAGTCTTCCAAAACTCAGCAATAGCTCAATACTGTTTTATAAGACTCAGCACAATTTCAGTTACACCTCGACAACAGCTTGGCATTGTCTTCCAACAGTCGGCATCATATCGGTTATATCAAAACAACAGCTTGGCATTGTCTTTCAACACTCGGCATCATATCGGTTACACCTTGACAACAGCTTGGCATTGTCTTCCAACATTCAGCAATATATTGGTTACATCTAAACAACAGCATGGCATTGTCTTCCAACATTCGGCATCATATCGGTTACATCTTGACAACAGCTTGGCATTGTCTTCCAACATTCGGCATCATATCGGTTGCATCTAAAACACAGCTTGGCATTGTCTTCTAACACTCTGCATCATATCGATTACACCTTGACAACAGCTTGGCATTGTATTCCAACATTCGGCACCATATCGGTTACATCTTGACAACAGCTTGGCATTGTCTTACAACATTCGGCAATATATCGGTTACATCTAAACAACAGCTTGGCATTGTCTTCTAACACTCTGCATCATATCGGTTACATCTTGACAACAGCTTAGCATTGTTTTCCAACATTCGGCAACATATCGGTTACAGCATCGAGTCTTACTAACCGTTACTACCCTATGTGCTAATTAAGCTATTGTATAAAAATGTGAAATGTCACATTTAGAAGATGTGTATCCGAATTTTCGTAAAGTTAATGGGAGAACATTTAGGAAGACCACCTTCATAACACCCAACCGAGATTCTAACCTCAATCTCATCATCATTGGTAGTCTAGTCTACTGAGAGAGTTGCGCTATACCACGCAGCCACAGAAGCAGGTACACTTATTAGACATCAAGTTAAGTAACTATATCCGGTTGCATGTAGTCATACGGCACGTCATGATAACTGCAACTTAAACTTTGATATTATTAATACTTATAAAATAACACTAATAATATAGTAAAATATAAACAATATTGACCGTAAATAAATATATTTATATTTCCTTAACGTCCATTTCTATGAAAATTCGACTGTAGCTCTATATCATCGTGGAGTTAGTTACTTAGTGACAGATAAACCGACAGTAATATATATTAAATCAATCGAACACTACTAGCAACGAGTACAACACCGTTAATTACGGTCAGTGCCAGAGAGTTATTGGCGAACATTTGTAACAGTAAGCTGATACATTCACTGTGTTTACTTAACGATTACAGCAGCTGTGATTATCATAATCACCGCAATAGCTGTGACAATCACGACAGATAACGATTCCTTCAGAGGGTAGGCTACCCGTGCGCCATGTTATATGAGAGGGCTCGTTGTACGCCGATAAATCACCGCCACGTGTACAAGCATTAAAAACCTGTATATATATATATATATATACACGCAAGGATGAGTTATTAGTTATAACCCGCGTATTATATCAACACACCGCATCCAATAATTACTATCCACCGTAGCAGGCGGATATTGCCGACCAGTTAACCTGCATGTCACAAGAGGGGTCACGAGGTCATAGTTCCGCCCCCCTTTCTGATGAGAGGACAATGATAACAGGTTATCGCTCATCTGCTTCTTCCTGACACGTCACGTTAGTGATTGATCTGAAACTATGATCACCGCAGAGCCACGTCGTGGAGTATTGGTCCGTTGGAAACTGTTCTCAATCTTGACCGGCTAAACGTTTCAAGAAGATTCATAAAATTGTATGAAAAGAAAACATCTATTAACATTTAAGAAAACATATTGTATAGGTTTTTGTTGATTTAACGAAGCTGATAGCTATATATTCTTTTATATTTTAAACATTATTATTATTATTATGTGTAATTTCTGATAACGTTTTATTTATTTTTAAGTATAGTATATGTTAAATGTCATTTTACTTAGTCAACTATAAATTCTACCCACCTCTGTGGCGTAGTTGGCTAACGCGCTTGTCGTGTTGAAGCTCGACTGCTGAGGACGGGGAGATCGAGGTTCGAATCTCGGTCGGGTGAACTGGGGGTGGCTTTTCCTAAATGGTTTATCACTCTCCCTCCACGCAAATGCGGGTTCACTTCCTCTAATTCAAACTTCCCAAGTCCTAATCCATTAGAGTAATTAGTACTTAAAGCGTATAACCCGAATGGGTAGTAAGACGTGGTGCTAAATATTATTATCAACTATAAATTCTGAAATTGTTTTATTTAGTTTGGTTATATATAGTTTCATCTTTTAATGCAACACCGTGGTAGAATATGTTAATAAAGAAAGAATAAACGATCAAATTTTAGCGGTCTTTTTGTAACTATTATAATGTAACAAATATCGATCATTTTCAAGGAAGCTATGTTAGCGCGAACTGGACCTTGAAGTTCTTCGGCACAACTAAGTTTAATTTTATTTTAAGAACCTATGTTTTATTCGCATGACGTTTATAATCTTAATGCTGTATGACTAAAACTATTATATTAATTCTTGTTAATATTTCTGTTCCTTTGTATGTATATGGTGTAATATAAATTGTTGTTAAATTTGAATAATTTGAATATTAATAATTGGAATTTTCCCAAAGAGTTTATTATAGGTATATGGCTAAATGAAACACATTTTAATTGTGTCTTTATAATATTTAAAATAAATTTTATCAAGTGTCTTTTTTCTTGAAAAATTACTAGCAAGTGATCCTATGCTAAAAGTTAAAAAAACAAACTAAAATATAGTTTGAATTTTCATTTATAAATATATAGTGTTTTCTAAAGGAGGCAAAGTCCTCGAGTGACATTTTTAATATTGTAATTTGTGAAAATCTATACCATATAAAGGTCAGAATTTGTAAACATATCTGAACATATATTTTCATTTTGAGGGGAAAGTTTCAAGATTGGTGAGACCTGAACATTTTATAATACACTGCTCAATTGTGTCATTATATTAATTTCGACATATGTTATAAAAGCATAGGTCCTCGAACATTACCAATATACATTTTTTTAAATATAATATATAATATGATTACTACTAAGGACATAAAGCTTTCAACAGTAACAATAGATTGTAGTCATTTCATCTATATGAGAACCATTTTTTCTGTCGAATTCCTTTTATTAATATTTTGGAGATTTTGGATTGACATTTTTTTAATTAATCCAAACAATTTAATTTTGTTGTATGAAACTCAAATGGGTAAATTTTAATATTTTATAATTATAGTTTTATTTTTATAAATACAATTTTATATTCTATATAATAAGGAGGCATATCATAGGTAGGCTTGGTGATTAATATTTGGATGATATTAAAATATTTATAATCCATCTTAAAATTGATTTGTACCATTATTATTTGAACATTGTACCCTAATGTCCATGTCATCTGTGGGGCTTACACTGACTACTGGTGCATCACTGAGGTAGGTATTGACTCACACTTAGAAAGAGAACTGAGAGAGGTAGTGAGTGTTTAATGAATGAATTCGTTAAGGACACAAGTGAGGTCCAGGGTTCTTGGAAAGGGGGTATCTTGCACGACCGCTGAGTGTACGTCACTTATGAACTCACTCTCCATAAAGTCAACTCTCGATAATTTGAGCAAAATTTTCAAAAAATAAAATTGTATTTAATCACATACACCATCCGTATGCTGACAGGATATAAATGTTATAGAAACAGTGTAATGCAGGGGGCTGGTGGAGATCTTGCAACATAGCGCTACTACCCCTCTCGTATCGCCCCCGCACACACAATACAGTATTTAGATAATTAATTTGCAATTACTATAGGCCTGTTGTAATCTCAACCTTTTACATTCCAGTATTTAGCTGTGTTATTTGCGTATGTGTCATCTCTGGTGTGTATTGCTTACCTCGTATAATATTAACTTAGATAAAGTAACAGTTTTCATTCCTCAGGCAAAACTTTCTCCACCTTCTATGAGACGGACTTTCCGTACCTCGGACAGACCCCCCGCCCCCATCCTCTTTAATACTAATTATCGAAAGTTGACTGTATATATATTTCCTACTAGCAGTCCCACACAGTATTGCCCGTGACCCGCTGTGGTATAAGAGTTATATAAGCCCTCCCCCCCACGCTGCCCGTTACCCACTGTGGTATAGTAATTATATAAATCGTATTTATTCCATATCCCGTGGGAATTTAAAAAATTCAAGCCTTATTCCTTGTCTACATCATAAAGGGAACCTCTGGGCAAAATTTCAGCTTTCTAGATCCGAGGGTTTGGGCTGGGCGTTGATGAGCCAGTGAGTCAGGACTTTTCTTTTTGTATATATAGATTAATATTTTATGTGAGAGTGGCACCCAAAACAAAATTGCACATACATTAAATTTATTTAATTTATTCAACAACCAATTATATTACAGTTTAAGATTGATATAATAAATAATATTGAAATTAAAAGTTTGAGTGAAAGGTTAGATATGCGGAAATTTTAAAGATGAACTTGTTAACTAAAATAAGAAAAGCTATTTTTCATTGTCACACAAAGCTTAAGATTAAGGACACATTACTCACAAGCTATGCCCACTTTCTCGTTGTATTAGCAGTACTAACTTTATATTTCCTGAACATGATTTCCATCAAAAAACAAACTAAGAAAGTTATTCAACTTAGTCTATATCCTAATAAATAATTAAATAATATTTGTTTACTGTGGACTTTATTAAATAATTATTACTATTGGGTTAGCTAGTTATAATTTTTTGCTATTCCTCTATATCATTACTTAATGAATACATTTTGTTTTAATTTTCTGTAGACAAAAGCCATGCATTTATTATTTCGCAAGCCTTGTGCTCTGTATTTTATCAGTTCTAGCTTGTGGTCTCGACTGTTGGATATAACTTTAATAAGGTAAAACAAAAATGAAAATGAAATTATTAGTATTACTACTATTGTAGTTTTAGATGTGTTTTAGCTCAAGAAGGATCTTGCTTTCCCACCATAATCAATCGAATTCAAAACAAAAGTATTTCATAGAATGTCAGTCAACTTTCCTCAAAATAAATCTCTACATCTCAACCCTATCTACTTCGACCAAGGTATCAGTTTATTGTTGGAAATGCAGTGGATTTATTGCATGCTAGAATCCCTAGTAGTTTTTAATTTTTAGCCAATAAGATTTCAAAAGCAAAATCATTATTATTATTATTATTATTATTATTATTAGCAACGCGTCTTACTACCCGTTTGGGTTATACGCACTTACGCTAATGTATAATGGTAGGGTGATTGTGAGATGAAATGAAGGACCTACAGTTTAACGTGGGATCCGAACCACGGTGGAGGCCTGGCATTCCCCACATTCACAAGATGTCTTGTCAGAGGTGAAGGAAGAGTTTGGTAATCAGATAGATCTGTGCCGGGACTGAGGATTGAACCCTGGCCGCCAGCACAGAAGTCTGACACCTTACCCCTAGACTGCCAGGTCCCCCTCAAAATAATTATGGTGCTCCATAAGTTTTCAGAAAGTAATATATTTACAATGCTTGTAATCTAATTTATCATTGGGGAAATGTGGTTTTCCCCTTTCGCAATGATGAATAACGGCGGGGGATGGATGGTGTTTGTAAGAGATCTAAGTTAGTTTATGAGTCGTGTTATGATAGAATCAGTCGGTTTGGATAGTTCACGTTGAATGTCCCAAATAAAGTAATGGCAGTGATCAGGCTGGTCAAAGGCATCAAGCTCTGATTAGTCAGGATTACCGGTGACCTGGCGAACAATGTTTTAGGGTGTACTGTCTGTAGTGATATGTCACTTTTGTTTTTCCATCTTGTAATAACTATTGTAGATGCATTCATTTATATTAATCATTTTTAAACTTGCATATATATTGAAAAGGATTACTTCTTAACTTATATCTATTTTTTTTATCACCACGTCTTACTACCTGTTCAGGCTATACTCATATATCATGATTGTTCCAATGAGGTAGGGTTGAGGAAGGAATCATTCTAGAAGTAACAATTTAGAAAACATTCAAAAATCTTATATATTAAGTAAGGAGTGTTTCAATAAGAAATAAGAATACTTTAAAAAATATTAACATAACCATATTTTAAAGTCTTATCCTTTCTTACTCTAGAAGTAATCTACCCGAATTAGCGTGGACGGAGAGTGGGAAAGCATTTTTTTTTTAAACTCTGTAAGACCAACTGCGATATTAACCCCAATCTCTCTACTAAAAGTTCGTAAAAGAGGCTAAACAGACTCTTCAATTACGTCTATTATCAAGTGCTGCTTGTTCGACAGATCCATTACCATCCAGTTCAATTCCAATTATAACTTTTCTCTGCAGCATTTACAATTTTCTTGTAGTTTATCTGTTTCTATAGTTAATCCGGATTACATCCCCTCCAGCTGCCTTCCTCACCCAACCAACCATTAGTCCGGATTATATCGGTTTTACTGTATCTCAAATTAGTTTTAGTGGCTCACTAATAAAGACAAGTGAGAGGGAGTTTTAACTCACCATCTATTATAAAGAAATAATATTTTGTCACACGTAATTAGTGGTGAGCTATTTTAGAATGTTGGAGACTAATTTGAAACCAAGAAAAATAATTATGAATCCAAGGCAGTGTTTATTAAAGTGTTTGTTATGGAGGAGCAACAAATGGAAGATACGCGCACTGAGGGACCACCGGGGCCCTGGAAAAAGGGGAAAGCTTAAAAGTTAGGGTGGAGAGACGTTAATTATAAACCAAGTCATTTTACAACTAAAAATGCAAGACAGCATCTATTTTAGCACCACGTTTTACCACCCATTCGGATTATATGTTTTTGTACTAATCTCGCTAATGGGTTAAAGGTGAAGAAGACTGAATTTAGAGCAAGTGTAACCACATAGGCTTTTAGAAAAAGAGAGAGTGGGAAACCATTTAGGAAAATCCCAACCTCAGCGCACCCATCCACGATATAGAACCAAGATCTTCCGTCATCGGCAGTCTAGTATGTTGCAAGAGTAGCGCCTTAGACCATACAGTCACTGACCCAAGTAAGGTGACAAATAATTTAATAAATGAAATGTTGAGCAATAAGATCATATAGGTGATTTACATTGAATTAATAAGTAATAGTTTGATTTTTTTTAAACCTAATCATTTTTGATAAATAATTGTTCAGATTTGTTTACTTAAAATGGGTACATATTTCTTTTTCTATATGACTTGTGTCTGCCAAGAAAAGAACTACAGAATAACAGGAATATTTCATATTTAAACTTTTACATTTCAAATGTTTGTGTTATAGGTATGTGATTATCTTTACCACAAATGGTCCGAGAACAGCACTTTGAGAAACACTGATATAGGGTTTCTATGAAAATGATCAAGGTTCCCAATAACCGTCTATTCCATTCTATCTCAAGGTTTCTCTGAAAAATAATGAAACTACATAAAATTATATCTGCTTAACTGAGGAAAATGTGAGGGAGTATATGACCAACATTAATATTAAAGTGTTGTATCTTCTTTCTTGTTGATGAGTGATATAAACCAGATTATTTTTTCTATAACGTTATGGATTTTTCTTACTTAAGAGCTTGAAATTAAATTAAATTAAAGATATTACGATAAAAATCCTATACGTTTACGTGACATTTTATTGCGATTCATCGGGATTGTGAGACTTTTAAAAGAAGGAAACCTTCAACACCACAATAAATAAATACTGAATGTTCGGAAAATTGGAAAGAAAAAGTGGAATGTATTATATATTATCTTTACCTTAACGACAGAAGATTTCTGGATTTCCTTTTCTTTTTTTTATCAGAACTTACTATTCTATTTCCTCGCTTATTGTATAAAATAACAAATGGCTCAAAACTCTAAAATCTGATTCAATTCACTATCACTTTATGAATTCATTTATCTTCAAATGGAAAAGAAATAAGAGAGTGAAAAAAGTATATTAAAGGGTATTTTGTTGGTTCCATTGAAAAACTGTGTTCTTAAAAGAAAAACAAAGAAAATGGTCCTCCAACAATAAAAATGAATCCTAAGCATTTTAAGTCCTGCCTCTGCTATTGGTCTATAGAAGATATTTAATGGGCTCAAATTTCCTTACCTCGCTTAAGATTATATCTCGTGTAAATGTATGCTTACAATAAATTTAACTTTTGGTGAAATGGTAAGGTTTTTGAGGATATTCGTATTCGTATATTTATTACTAAAATATTAGAATTTTTGCGATGCACAAACAAGTGTCGGGGTGATGTATTTCAATATTTACCATATTATGTATGCATATTTTGAGCTATCCAGGATTTGTCTTGAGATCAGTGTCGTTCATGACTCAGATTTACTTGGAGAAGGAAGTGCAAAACTACAACGATAAACAGTTCCCCCCTCGATCCACAACTAGTGCACCTGACTGGATTTCTACCCCTTGATTTTCCCGTCAACGCTGACCAAATGTAATGTGAGCCTAGCGCCTTAGGATGTTCGGCCACCCCTTAAGATCCTAAAAACTAGTATAAGCATTGATGTGTCTACTTTATATATGGAGCTTAAAACCATCGTACTTGTTCTGCCATATTAGAATGTTTTTAAGTAGTTAAGATAACTTTGCGTATCTATGATCTACAGAAGATTGATTTTATAATAAGTATATGGAGTTAGAGGTATTTGAAGGCATAACAGTTTGTAGGTTAGTTCTTATTCTATTTAATATATTAAAACTAGTTAGTAAAGCTCCAATAAATTAAACTAATGAACCATGTGATATAATTTATTTCATATTCCATAATAATTTGAATGATTATATCATCACACATTCCATATTTATAGGCCAAAAAAACATGTTTGATAGGAAATAGATTCCCACGGCCTACGACCAAACAATAACATGATTTGTTCTATATGATATTTAAATCTCAATTATGTAATCATATCATCCAATCAAACATGTTATTCGTAATAATTACAAATGAACGTTTTGTTTGTATCGAATCCAATTATTTGTCTCTATAACTCATTTCAAGAAAGTTGGGACATGTTTAGTGTGTCTCCAAATGTAGTCCCTCGGGGTGTTGTGGTTCATTTGTTAGCTCTTTGTATAAACATCATTAGTACCCAAATTGTAACAAACTTACGGACCATCAATGTATCCCTAAACACTTGTTAAATGTAGATGTTAAACACGTTCATATATTTAATAATCCCTTATACATTCAAACACAAGTCTCATACAAAATAGAAGTTTTTCTCGTTTTTAAAATGCTCTATTTAACTTGACTTAATATGAATTTAATTTAGAAATTCATTGTAAAATGTAATAAGGAAAATCTGGACAGTATAATATATTAATAAAACGTTGATGAAATATTTTAATTCAGTTTTTAATATAATAGAATACTACTGAAATTAAATATTATCTTATTAAACGCAATTCTCCACAGCTTCTTTAAATTTAACTCTTTTTTATTGTTATAGTCGCTTACTTATAGGTAACTAGTCATTTTTCCTTTATTAAGTATAAATATAAATTTATTTTAGCATCATGTCTAACTAACCAATTGGATTTTATGTAACTAAATGTGTCAAAAAATACATAAAATGCCTCGTTATGTAAGAAATGGAATAAAAAATGTCAATTGAGTTTAAAAAAATACCTCATGGACATTAATTTGAGTAATTCAGTTTCCCACCTCGATGGACGCGTGGTCTAACGCGCTACTCTCGCAATGGACTATACTGCCGATGACTGAGGGATTGAGGTCCGAATCTCGGTGGGGTGTCGGATGGTTTTTCCAAACTGATTGGTTTTACTTTGATTGAGAGAGAGAATAAATCATTTTGATGTGTGCGTAAGTAGACATAGTGCTGTTGCACACGTACTGATATTATCGGTGTCGGCGCCGGCGCCGATATCGTTGTTAGCACCGATACTGGCGTGGGTTGTTGCACACACAAAGACAATATTGCTATGGGTGCTTGAGAGACATAGGCAATTTTGTGGATGGTGGCGAGCAAACAACACGGCTCCCTGCTCTGCGCACTGATATCGGTGTATTTATCGAGGGGGCCGCCGACATTGCTCCGACATGTCGGTAGTCGTCACGATAATGCTGTCGTGTCGACATCGTGTGTTAGTGCTGTTGCACACGTACCGATATTATCGGTGTCGGCGCCGGCGCCGATATCGTTGTTAGCACCGATACTGGCGTGGGTTGTTGCACACACACCGACAATATCGCTATCGGTGCTTGAGAGGCATAGGCAGTTTTGGGGATGGTGGCGAGCAAACAACATGTAGAATAGGTTTCTTTTGTTGTGTTTGCTTCATCTCCGGAGGAGACGACGCCCAAACCAGAGAAGAAGAGATTTTGGGTGCATCCTATAGTAGCCGCAAGGACTCTTGAAGGCACTTGCTATACTCTTTTTGGGAGATTCCCAGAGGATGAGGGGAAATTCTTTAACTACCTTAGAATGAGTACTTCTACATTTGACTACATTTTGAATCGTTTGGCTCCTCACCTCCAGCATCAATGCAAGAATGCAAGATGACAGCTGCAGACTAGTGACCACCTGCTCTGAGCACTGATATCGGTGTATTTGTAAAGGGGGCCGCCGACATTGCTCCGACAAGTCGGTAGTCGTCACGATAATGCTGTCGTGTCGGCATCGTGTGCAACAGGGCCATAAAATTACATGGAATCTCACTACCACCGATATCGGCGCCGACACCGACACCAATATTATCGGTACGTGTGCAACAGCACTAAGAGAGTGCAAAACACTAAGAGAAACTGAGGAGTTGAGCCGCGGTGGTGACGCACGTCCACCTTTGAGGAAAACACTTGGCGAACTAACAGGAAACGCGCGTAAAAATACGAGAGAGCAATTGTACCACCCTTACAAAATATAATTAATGAAAGAAAAGGCGGTAAACAGAAAAATGTGATAATTACATAAATTAATAATAAATGAATATAAGAAATATTTAATTAAGTAAACAATAATGAAATTGATACTAAAATAATAAAATATAAATAAATAAATACTAAACATCGATTTTACACTCTCTCTCCATGCAAATTTTTCTACACTTTGTCTGAATAAACATTCCTAATCCCTAAAACCTTTAGCGTAATTGGTACACAAGTGTATAACCCGAACGAATAATAAGATGCGATACTAAAAAAAGTTATTCAGATTGAATTTTTATTAGTAATAATTTTTTCGTTCTTAAGGGCCTGACTGCTGGCAAATCCTCAATAGAAAAGTGGTAAAATGATATGAAATATTCCAAAATTCTAGACTTGATTACAATATGTAAATATCATTTTTACAATACAATACTATTAAAATGTGTTCACAGGCCAACTTAATCATTGACATTTATTTAATAAATGAGCATAAAACATATATTTAATATTAGTATTAAAAATAAACGACGCTGTTTCGGTGTCGTAACCTCTCTATTGCCTTTTTTTCCTTTATGTAACACAGTTTTTAAAAAATACTTACGATTGTTGGCATATTGTTAATGGTATGGCCAGACTGGCAAGTGCGTCAGCGAATGCGTGATTGGCAGATTGACTGGATCCTAGCTTATACGTGAAAATGTATCTGTCAAAGACACTTCACGCCCCTCTGCCCCTAGAAAACTCTTACAAAATTAAAATTACATGTTTATAAAAATGAAAACCCACCTCGGTGGCGTAGTTGACTAACGCGTTAGTCGTGTTGAGCTCGACTGCTGAGGACGGGGAGATCGAGTTCGAATCTCGGTCGGGTGAACTGGGGGTGGTTTTTCCTAAAGGGTTTTCCACTATCCCTCCCCGCAATCGCGGGTTCACTTCCTTTAATTATACCTTCCCAATTTCTAATCCATTAGCGTAATTAGTACTTAAAGCGTATAACCCGAATGGGTAGTAAGACGCGGTGCTAAATAATAATAATAATATAAAAACGAAAGAAATTAGGAGTGGTGATTCTTATTTGTAAAGGCCTACTTTTATTATAAAATGAAATTACCAACATATCAGGTCTACACACACACACACACACACACACACATATATATATATATATATATTATATAGTTTATGAGCTTGTAAATTAAAAAAGGCCGTTAGTAACAAGTGGGCTAAGCCTATCAATGATTATAAAAAAAGTCAAATATTATGTCAAATTGAGAAGTTTTCCTATCAATCAATGAGCTAACATACAAAATATAGCCCAGCGCCTGTAGATTAGACCAGTGCTACCCAAACTTTACCGTGTGGAAGACTGGTACTATTTTTCAGTGGTACTGAGGAACCAGCCGGGTGGAAAGTTAATACCTTGTGGGGAAGGTATTAAAGAAATTATTTTTTTATGGTAGCACAGTTTTATTGATATTAAAGAAGAAACCTTGTTATAAAACTTTAGTGGACACATGAGGTAATCTTAATTTTGCCAATTCTTTTAACTGGTGGTTCTATTATGGACAGCCACTCGCAATGGACAGTGAATATCGACACTTTTACGATGATGCATCTTAATTACACTCATAATAGAGAAACCAATCTGGCTAAGGTAGGTCAAGGCAAATGGTAAAATAATTTTTATTGCAATTTCACACAGATCTGGGAGTTCTGTTTTCACTTTTATACAAAAAGATGCAAGTGAAGTGGCACTTAAGAAATATTTTTTCAATTATTCGTTAGAAATTAGGCCAATCAGGTTCTCACCTATATTAACAGGATTCTCATCATTCCATGTTATAAATGAATTTAAAATCCATCCAGTCAGTCCCTATCCGTGGACCTCTTCTGGGAGTAGAAATCAAACCGCTCTAAGTTAGTCAAATGATGAAAAATGACATTGCGCAAAGATGTCACATCAAGAACCTCATCTTCTTCACTAGTAGTTTCAGCCAAATTTGAAACATGTCATAGTAATCCTTTGAAACTCTAGTCTTCCATGTTTTTAGCTTTTTATTAAACCCATCTATCTTGTCAGTCATTGCAAAACAACGAGAAAGTCTTCCTTGCATGAACGTGCTGAGTTCAATGAAAATGGAAAATACAGTTGTCAAATAGGCAAGTCTAGTTATCTAATAATTGTTTTGAAACAGTTCTCACTATGCAAGGTTTTTTTCTTTTAGAAATCTGCAAGCTCATTCCTCAGCTCAAACACTCTCGACAGGACTTTACCTCTTGACAACCAACGTACATTTGCATGTAATAGTATCGGTTTATAGTCTGCCCCATATTATCTTGGCATAGTACCACACACAGTCTCGAGTTTAAAGAGCTTGCTTTTACATGGATTACAATTACCACCCCTTCACTGAGTAGGTTGTTCAGCTCTGTCGACATTTTATTTGTGGTTAGACTTTCTTTGTGAATAAAACAGTATGTATATTTGCATTCAGGTGCCAACACCTTAATCTGGACACTCACTCAGGAATTTCTTCTTGTCATTGTTGCAGCACCATCAGTACATACGTCTACACAAAACTTAAAATACAATCCACATTTACCGACAATGAACTTACTTAACACCCTGAAAATTTTAGAGCTTGTTGTGTTTGTTGGCAGTGAAACGGGAAAAAAAATCTTCCTTCAAAATTATAGAGCTTCATACTTATAAGTTATAACGTACATACACCACCAAAATTGCCATTTTAACCACATTGGTGTATTCATAAAGCTGTAAATAAAAGTACTTTGAAAATTAAACCTGTTCTATGAGCTGTTCTTCCATATCGTATCAAGATCATTAATTCTTCGAGCTATGGTATCATTTGAGAATGGAACCTGAGCAACTTGCTTTAACTTCGTTTCACCTATTTTTTCGAGGCAGACGTCATTAGTACAAGGCTTTCACATATTTTGTTTGTCTCTATTTCTTTGGCGTTAGTGGCCCGAAGGGCGACTTTATATGAGGTGCGCGTGGCATTACTATTTTTATGTGATGCATAAAATACATTTTTCTGTAATGTTTTAAAATCAACATACTTTCTCTGTTAAAAAAACTCCTTTGAATTTGAAGTCACATATTTGTGTTTGGTGTTTAAATACCGTTTCACCTTCGAGGTCTTCATCACATCGTTGGACAAAACGTCCCCACAAATAACGCATTGTGTTTTTAGTTTACCATCTCTACCATCATTCATGGCAATAACACCGAATTGAATATGCGTATAAGAGGGATCATTCTTACGAATAAAGTAAGACGAAGATGCGGTTATATTTTCTTCAGTTTTCATTGGTTGCACCAGATCATCACCTGATTTGGAAGAATCAGACACAATTATATTCTCTGTATTTGTATTCAATGATTATTATTAAAACAGGACTTGTATTTTTTTAAACTGCTCGTAGCATGACAGAGAGCGTTTAAATTATTGGAATAGAAAAAATTGTATTGGTTGCTGGGCATGGGCTTGCTCCACCCAGCCCACGGACCGAGAATTGTCCGTGGATCACCGTTTGAGTAACACTGGACTAGACTGTTCCGGCTCGAGCGCGCACTTGTAAAATAGAACCATAAAAATAGAACATTCTATCTTTCGAGCGCGTCGCTCTCTTTCTCCAGTCTGGCCATCTCATTACAACCAATGCGTTCTCTTTTATTTCTTAGTCTCTAACTCGCTAGCCCAGTCTGGCCATATAAAAAGACTTTGTGATTAAAAACAGAATATTTAGTAAAACTGTCATTATAATAAAACAAATTTTTATATAATGTACTGACGTAAATTTATTATATTTCTCGTATTGATAACCAACTATTTTATGGTTTTAGATTTTAATTATTCAAATTTAAAAAATTTCAATTCAATACGCCTATTAATAGTATTTTGTATATGATTAATAAAAAATGCTCAGGAGTCGGGTTTGCCGCCTATGACTATGGTGAGGTTAGCTATCTCGGCTGACTGTATGGAACGGGGATTAGTTTATCTTAAATATGTTATCACTCTCTCTTCACTAAAATAAGAGTACATTTCTACTAAATTATATCCTACTCAACCTTACCGCACATGTGTAATAACATACAGATAGTTCGTACATGTTATAGGACGTGGTGAAAATTTTGATATCTACTCAATAATTTACAAATATAAAATGGAAATGTTCTCTCAAGTCGAATAGTGAATATAATTATCTTAAAGGTTTGTATCAATTGTGAACCTATATTACTTCACTGTGAAACAACTCCTGAATGTCGATCATATATTGTGTTGATAACCTGATCGTAACACGTACCATATCCCATCGTCAGCGGCTAATGAACGATTATATATTCGCTCTCCTCAGAAGAAACTAGAAATTTCCCACAGACTCTAAATTAAGTTTCCCTTTAAATGAATCGGCCCAGAAAGTTATTTCTAGTAAGCAAATTAACTTTACTTCCTTTATCCAGTTAGTGTCTTCTTTGCTCTCATTGGAGGTTTATTTTCTCCAGACTAGAGAAGAAAATTTACTTTAGGTATGAGAAAAAAAGAAAAAGAAAAAAAACTTGAAGAAATAAAACCTTTCATCCCAGAAGAATGGGGACTTTAGAGCCAGTTGAATTAACATGAATGAATGCTCCTTGTTTGTGAGGAATGAGTACGTCACAAACCGAATACCGAGGAATTCTGCCACCCTTTTGAAATGGAAAGCGAATGCGAGAAAGTCATTATATATACAAGAACATATATCTGCGTTATCTTTCCTGAATTAAAACCAGTAAAATATAGGGGCCTATGCGACACGCTACCCAAAACCATTACTTTATTGGTAGACAGCCAAAGTCATGGAGAGATGAAATATTTGAAAGGTCCTTGCTTCACTACAAAAATGCCCTACACTCTCTGGATCCTGAAATGAATTTGAACAAGCCAAATTTTATTCGGTAAAGTTTGTGATTTAGTAATGTATTAAAAAGAATTATTATTAAGTGTAATAAATTTATCAAATTGGATAACCTTACTTATTATATGTTAACTGCTAATTTAGTGTGGTCTTAATAATAGGTTGTGTAAAGTAAACATTTGATAGTTTAGTTGATATTGATTTATATTTATTTATTTTTTATTTAATATAAGGCTTGGTGAGAACAGCATTGGAGAGTCTTAAAACAAAATTGGATGGTATTTGTTCAGAATGAAGCTGTGTAAGATTAACATTTCTATGTGTACGAGCACTTGACGCAAACATTGAATGTATCAAGCATTTAAAACGGTTTTCACAACAATACACCTATAAGTGAAATCAGAATCCATTGTATATAACCTACCATCTAATGAATACTATATCAGCTATAACCACACTGGGATTCTGATCATCTTCAAGGAAAAAAAACGATCATCCTCCTTAACACGAGAGGACTTGTACGAATCTTTATACTGGACTGATGAGAACGAGGATATCGGGGTTCGAATCTCATTCGGGTTCACTGAGGGTGGTTTTTCCTAAATTATTTTCCACTCTCCCTCTAAGTAGATTCGTTTAGACTCCGCCCTCTAAAAATCTTTCTTCATCCCTACCCCATTAGAGTAATTAATCATATATACGTGTAACTTGAACAGGTAGTATGGCGTGGCGACAAAAAAATGAATTGTTTATTATATATAGCTCGATCTATATATAGTATGTACCAAGGTTCTCTGTAGCAAACTATCGAGAAAGCGGGAGATGAATAAAGGGGGAGGAGGTAGTCAATTAATAACAGAGGACAAAGGAAGAGAGATGAAAAGTGAATGAAATGGGGAGAGGCGGGAATGAACACTGATGAAATGTAAGTGTGTTGAGAATGTAAAGAGGGGGGAAGGTAAAGAGAGGGGAGAAACATAAAGGGAATATAGGTAGGGGCTAGAAGAGAGGATATAGACCAATAAGTTTTAATTTACCATTATTGATAATGGAAATTTAAACTAATTTAAAGTTATGGGATAAAAAAGTAAATATTTTTTAATTTTTAATTTATTAAAAGTATATAACGTGCAAGTTCTAAACCAACTGATTATAGGCACACGACTTATAAATTAATCTAAATATATAACTTATACAACACCTAGCCCTGGCATTTAATGTATCAATGTTAAAGAGAAACCCCACATTTTACCGATGATACATTTTTCAGCCATCCCAGTAACCAAACCCGGGAACCTTTGCTCGGTATAAAGACGCGATATCAACTAAGCTAAGGTGTTGGACGATATTATATAAATACAACCGTATTTACTATGAGTATGAAGGTAACCACAATCATAAAATAATGTTCTCCAGTGCACCCATTCCGATAATGAACCCCGGCATCCCAGATAAAGTTAGGTAAACATCTAGTCACTTAAATATACATACATTAAATCAGATTTATAAAAAATTAGGTGCATACATTGTTTCCTATGTCAAGTTATTTTAAAATAAAATTTAATCTGAAACATATATATTTACTTATATTCCATAAGCCCATGAGTTTTAAATAATGTGCGTTTGTATGTGTATGTTTTTATAGTATGATTATTATGGTTGAAAAAACCGTAGTAATTAGTTTATAAAATAATTTTAATATATTCATACATCAAGTCATGTTATCTGCAGCTGTCAACTTTGATAGATATTACCAATACATATAGGACAACACAAATATTATAGTAAAATGCTATTAATGTTGCCCGAAAAAAAATATTTGAATTTTCTCTACTGTTCTTTTCACCAAAATCAGGATATGTGCATGTGTAAATGTATATGGGCAATATAAATAGAAATATATAAATATATGTATGTGTATGTGCAATTCAAATTATAAACGAAAAATAAACAAATCATAGGAAGCCACAAAGCTTACCGCACACTGGATCGGAACGAAACGCACAGGAAATTTTTGACTACCTGAATTTTAATAGAGGCCTGGATCGAATCGGAAACATCAACGTCGGATCGGAATGAATCGGACTGCCCGGAGGGAATATTTGGACGGATTCCAATGGATTCCGAAGCCATGCTCTTGCGACCTCGGCACTGGACTATTGTATTATCTACATTCACGCTCAGCTTACACCTGTTGATGTTTGTTTCCTGATTATAGGCAATGTTTGCTTTAAAAAAAATGTTTTTAGAAGAAGAAATAATCAATTTAGTTCAACAGTACCCTATAATTTGTGATATTGTTAACAAACATTAGTATGACTTTTATGAAGGAAAATGCTGGGAGGAAATCTCGGAAATTTTATGTTGCATTTACTGTGCGTAGTGAACTCAAAAGTTTTTCTGAAGCTGCTTCTTCCTCTGCTTCGGCAGCCATGCACACAACAACCCCTATCAGCTGCTCTTAACTGCCGATATCACTATCACCTGCTCTTCACTGCCGTTATCACTATCACCTGCTCTTCACCACCAATACCACTATCACCTGCTCTTCACTGCTGATATTTTTATCACCTGCTGTTCAGTGCCGATATCACTATCACCTGCTCTTCACCACCAATACCACTATCACCTGCTCCTCACTACCGTTATCATTATCACCAAATCTCTAAAATTGATGTACCCTCTCTACTTGTTGTCTTTTTACTGACAATAATTGAACCGGAGAACGGACAATATTAATATTTAGCACCGCATCTTACTAACCGTTCGGGCTATACGCTTTAAGTACTAATTACTCTAATGGATTAGGAATTTGGAAGGTTGAATTAGAGGAAGTGAACCCACATTTGCGTGGAGGGAGAGTGGAAACCCATTTAGGACCCCCCTCCCCCAGTTCACCCGACTGAGATTCGAACCTTGATATCCCCGTCCTCAGCAGTTGAGCTCAACACGACAAGCGCGTTAGCCAACTACGCCACCGAGGCGGGCGAGAGTGGACAAAACTCGTTCCCGTTCGTGCGGTTCCGATACCGAACGTTCCGTTCTGTTCCAATTCCATTCGGTGCGTGGCAAGCTTAAGACTGCATTTTCAGTCTTTTTTAACTTTCTATATCGAAATCTATTGACAAATTATTGTAATCGTGTGCATTTTCGACCTCAAGATAATGAAAAATTTGATATTTTATGTGTTCCCTAGATCAGAAAAGTGGATTTTACAATTATATTAGTTCCTCTGTCTGTGTGTGTCTGAAGCTACAACAGAAACATTTAAATACCTTTCTTTCAAACTTGTAAAGCAGTGATGGTGAAGGAATCCAACATTAATGTAGCCTACTGTTTTTCTACACCGTCTTACCATACATTTCCAAGCCATTAGGCATTCATTTTATTATTTCTTTCACACTTAATATTTAAATGTTTATGATCGTAGCTTGAAGAAATACTGTGATTTTAATTTATATAAAAATTTAGAGCTATTTTTTTTATTTGTATTTTTCAAAACTTGCTATGGCAATAGTTATTCTTTTTAAAATGTATTAATCGAGTGTAGGTAGTACCGATGGCTGCAGATTATTGCACTAAAATGTATTCTGAGCTTTTTATTGAAATCATTTATATATATAAAGCACTCACTTGACTTTTTAGTTAAAAGTATACACGTCAAAGGCTATCAACTTTATAAACATTTTTAGCTTTTGGTGTTTAATTTGAATCAAAACCTATATTTCCCCCCTAAACACCTTGATGAGAGCTTTAAAAGGGCCTCTCTCCCAGCCATCTATTTGTTGCACCAAACCCCTCAAGTAAAATCGAGTTTTTATTTTAGACCAAAGAGAATGTACTTAATGTAATGTATTTACCGAGGCACAATTATTACAAACAAATCCTGGTTTCCATGGTGATGTAAGCAAAGAAAAATAAATATATACTAAGCACCGCGTCTTTCTACCCGGTCGAGTAATACGCTTAAGTACTATTTACGCTAATGGGTAAAGAATTGGGAAGGTTGAATATAGAGGGGTAAAGAATTGGGAAGGTTGAATATAGAGGAAGTGGACCTGCATTTGCGTGGAGGGCGAGTTGAAACCATTTAGGAAGCCCCATTCAATTCCCCCGTGCAAGATTCTAACCCCAATCTACCCGTCCTCAGCAGTCTAGCTCAACACGAAACCTGTGGGTTAGCTAACTACGCCACTGAGGTGGATAAGGAAAAGATAAATAATTCACTTGGAAATGTATGCTTTACATTTGAGCTTTTTTTTTTTCTGGGATCCTGGACCTCTTACCTTAAAATTAAGTGTTCGTACGTCAAAATTGGTTAAAACGTTTTCTCGTAATTTTAATTGCCGGAAATGGGATTAACAAATCATATTTAAGTTGTAAAGTTGTAGAGGGAAAGGAAACTGTGAGAGGTTGAGAAAATGTTAGAATGAGTGTAGGTGTATTAGTATGTGTGATAGATTGAGATTAGTGAACTATAATGAATGAGTGTAAGTGTGTGTGTGTGTGTGTGTGTATGAGAGAGAGGGAGAGATAAATAGAGAGAGAAAGTGTGAGATAGAGAGTGTGAAAGAGAAAGTGAGATACAGTGTGTGTGAGAGAGTTTGTGAGGGAGAATTTATGTGAAACAAATTGTGTATGGAATGAGTTTGTGCGAATTAGAGTATATGTGAAAATTGTTTGTGTGTGAAATATATTTTGTTGGAAAAAATTGTGTGTGTGTGAGAGTGTGCGTTTGTGAAAGAGAGGGTGTGAAATAAGGTGTATTTGAGAAAACGTGTGTGCGAGAAAAAGATTGTGTAAGAGAAAAAGAGTGTGCAAGTGAGAAAGAGTGTGTGATAATGTGTGAGGTATAGTATGTGAGAGTGTGTTTTTGGGAGAGAGTGTGTGGGAGAGAACGAGTGTGTGTTTATGTGAGAGGATATAAGGGGTACAAAAAACATTACTTTGAGATATTGTCGCTCAAAGTCAAGTGGTAGCATAAAAAATTAGATGTATTTAAATATTATTTTAGAAAATAAACACCCAAACCAATAATTATATCATAAGAAAGATGGGAAACATTTTTTAGCACCACGTCTTAGGTAACACCCGTTAGAGCTATACACTTATGTAATAACAACTCTAATTATTTTAGGTGGGTATCAGGAAGTTTTTATTTTTGAGGAAGTGTACCCACATTTGCGTGGAGGTAGGGTGTAAAACCCTTTATGAAAACCGCCTTAAATACACTTGACCAAGATTCAAAGCTTATCCTCCTCGTCATTGGGTGTCTAGTTGACTGCGTGATTAGCGACCTAGACCATGACGCCACCGAAGCGAGTGAAATATAACTGAATCTATTGGTATTTTGATAGTATATAAAAAAATTGTCACTGAAACTCATACCTAAACATTTATAATGGCTACCTAAACATATTTCAAGATCTTTTTTTAAAAAAACTATTATACATACCAAAACATGTTTAAACATAATTGTATCGTTTCAAATTTAAAATTCATGTTTAAAACTAAACGTAAGAAAATATTTTCAGGAAATTAACTACTTATACCTATTAATTTGCAAATTTTAGTTAAGATTGTAGATTTAAATGCGAAATAACGATAGCATTCCTATAACAATAAATGTTTTCCCAGTATAAAAAATTAATTCCTTAAATCAAAGAATGTATGTAAAAGATGTGCTAGGACCATTTATAACGACCATTTGTGATCAGAGGTAAATAGTTAAAATTAAAAAGAAGGAAATGTATCAATGCAAACAAAATTATATATTTCTATGTTTATTAGGTCTATATATACATTGTTGCCATAATTTTTATATTTGATGCATTGAACAGCTTAGTTGAGCTATCATTTTTAGTCAAAGAGAATAATTTTATCTACAGTATTATTTAATATTTTGACCAAGGAGAAATATTTTGTTTACAAGTATAAAACCACTATCAAAATAGAGTTTTCATGGTGATGTAAACCGAGAGTGAAAAGCCTGAAATTTCTCTGGGAAAATAGGGTATTTGTTGGAAACTACTATTTTTTGCGATATCCTGAACTCTTAATCTTAAAAATGAGTGTTCATTTATCAAAATCGGTTAAGTTGTTTTCTCACAATTTCAATTATTGGAAAATCTCTTATCATATTATAAATAAAAGTAAAGGTAAATATTTAAAGACAAAGAAGAGGAAGGATAAACATAAACAATGCAAAACAATTATATATATTTAACCTAATATCGTCCGTTAGTTTGGAAAATGTACAAATAATTTCCATAATCTTTCTATTTGTTATTCTATATCACTATAGTAAGAGTTAAGTTTATATTATTTGTTGTCAGAGAAATATAGTTGACATAAACTTTTTTTTTTGCGCCATAACACTCAATTAAGTGTTGAGTTGAATTTACGTTTTATTCAGCGAGTTTCAAAGATGTAACGTTGAAACAAAAACCATACAATTTTAAATAATTATAAAATTAATTTTACTGTATCATGAAATATTTGTATCTTGAAATACATTTTTTATAAGCCTATCTTTTATAAATCATCTACAGCTCAGGTTATTAGGCTTGGTCATGAAAATGTCCTGTGGGATTCTTCCTTCCAGGATGTTGATTAAAAAGTCCATGGAAGCATATTATGTCTATCTAAAACAGTAAGGAAAACAAACATAATTTTAATAATCTAGTGGATGTTTTCTATGCGCATTAAGTATAGTGACTGTGTAAACTCGTCACATAAATAGGGGGAGGGTTATCAACAGTTAACAAGAGGCCTTGCAGGGAGAACTATCCATTGTCTTCCCACATTAGCACTTAGACTGCTTAGGTGCGTCAAGTTATGATGCAACCTGCTTCGTAAAATATCTTTGAAATCTCCACGTTGGCAACGTCGTTAGTTCATGGTAGAAAAAAACTGGCTAGCTGTCATGTAAATTAGTTTTACAATTAGAGGGAAGGATAAAAAAATCCAAGTTTAGGAAAAATATTTTCTATGTGTTTATTGAAGATCTTTATCTCTCACTTTATCTCATCTTATTATCAGGACAAGCAGCCCATCTTCTCAGTTACAACTGGACCGTGATTTTATTGCTTGTGACCTTTAATGATTTTCGATTTGAATGTTTTAAGTAATAAAATTTGGTTTCACAATCATATATGTAGTATTTTACAAGGATAAATATTATCATATATGAAAGTTACAAGGGAAATAGGGGGAAAGTGACATAACACACATTTTTCTGAACAGCAACATTTATATCGCAAACCCTATATATACCCCAATAAATATTGGTCTTTCAAATTAATTTTAATATGGCAAGTACTCTACCCTATAATTCATTAGTAAGGTATTATTAGTATTTAAAAGATGACAGCATTAATTCAATTTGAGCTAGAATTGGAACTATCCCCTATTTCTCTTTTATCGTTAAATATCAATATTATATATGATTACATATGATTGTAGCTATATATAATATAACTATCTAGAAGTTTGAACGGATAAGCCGCATCAATACTCTATCAAACAAGGACGTTTAACATTGGACTGACTATTATTTTAATAATTACTCCTCGTACAAAAGCTAATTATGGTGACCCCAAACAAATTATGGCTAATAATAACTTGTTTAAACGTGTATGATAAACGGAGTAGGCCTAGTTAAAATAAAATAATTAATCGACTAAACAGAGCACTGATCGTAATTAGAAAAATGCAATTTAAGTTATCATACAGAAAATTAATATTTTTTCTTCTTATTTGAAAATACAAAGACGTTGTTACAAATATTAAATTTTCCCAAAACTTCTACTAAATTACATTTTTGTACATTTTGATTAATCATTATTGTCCTGATAGGGGTAAGGTGTCAGACTTCTATGCTGGCGGCCGGGGTTCGATCCTTGGTCCCGGCAAAAATTTATCTGATTACCAAACCCTTCCTTCACCTCTGACATAGACATCTTGTGAATGTGAGGAATGCCAGGCCTCCACAGTGGTTCGGATTCCACGTTAAACTGTAGGTCCTTCATTTCATCTCACAGACACCCTACCACTACACATTAGCGTAAGTGCGTATAACCCGAACGGGTAGTAAGACGCGGTGCTAATAATAATAATAATAATAATTATTATTATTGTCCTGAACATAATGGTACAGTATGTTGACGCGTTCAAGCCTCTCATGGTGCTCGGGATTATTGGCTATAAATCAGTTTGTATATTGATTGTTGAAAATAGTTTTAATAACATAGTTTTTGTTTAACATATCTCTAAGAAGATTCCGAATCCAACAAGATTCACTTGATTCAAAACTCAAGGAAAAAATACTCAAAGACTCCGTTGATGATAATGCCGCCCTTGCTTGTTTCTTTAAGCACCAAGAAACTCGAAACATAAAAAAAAGTTGAAGGCGTATTCTGTAGTAGATTTGTATTCTTCTAAATCATCTCACCATCCTCAATCTACACAGCCTTCTATTTCAGTATTGGTTTGACTAAGGTTATAGAAAATGTTCAAGTTGAGTGCTCCTTTAATGTAGCGTGTCAGTCCTTTTAAGCTGGGGAGACACGAGCGTACAATTCAACGCGCGCATCTCTTAACGCACGGTGTAACGGACGTACATTTTCTACCAACGCATTTAATCTACAACGCACGTCAATGACGTCATGGCATGTTAACGTGTGTTGAAGCAATACACTTGAGAACTAGTAGGAAGCCACACTTGCGTTAAATTAACGTATATTAAACAAGTCCTTGAAGTAGTGATATTGTTTTTAATGCCTAGCTTTTAGACTGAAATATTCATAAGTGAAGAAGAGAAAAGAGAATTACTATGGAATACTGCAAGTGAAGATCATAAAGAAAAAAAAGAAGCATTCAGCATGGGTTGAAGTGTGTTCATCTTTATTTGGGGATGTTTTGACAAAGTCAAAAATTAATGAGTAAGTACATTATAATTTAATATTGCATAAAAGTTTGATTTTTAAATTAAATTTGCTGTATTTTTAAATTATCATTATTTATTATTATTTAAATATATATATATTAAATTATTTCATACTGCCATGGTAGTTCCCCATCATTACTGATAAAATAATTAAAGCTTCACGGTAGCGATTGTTAGTTCAGTTGACATTTGTGTTATAATCGCCCTGGCAGTCCTCAAATTCACAAATGGTCAATGTATCATCAAACTTATACCCATCACGTTCACGAACATTTAACAATGTCAACAGCAAAATCAACGTATACATCACTGGGCCTATGAAATATTCTACATTTATTGGCTATTGCCAAATGTACATTTTACGTAGCGTCTAGTCCTTAATAGTCTATAGTTGAAAACATTCTTACTTCTTGGTAAGTGGGTACCGGAGTATGGTCAAAGCAAATGTGTTGACAATATAAATGCTTCATCTCCAATTAAAGCAAAAGGTACAGATATTTCCATATCAGGTACTCGTGTCAGTGCGGGAATCATGAGAGTTTTCTGTTCTATTTGTTTCCAAAGTGATTAATTCCATAAAATAGTGGAGTCTGCATCCTTACCAAATGATCCCACGTATACATAAGTGAAACTGTAGTTGTAATCAGCAATACCACAGATTTTTTTTTATAGTTCATGTATAATGAGACACTTCTTGCAGGCTTAACTCTTATGTGTTTATCGTTGACTTCTCCTAAGCAGTTGGGAAAATTAGCTCTATCTTAAACCCTCCTGCTACATTTTCCCAGTTGTTTTCATCGTGTGTAGGTATGCGTTTCTCTTTAATTACTTTCCAAATATTTCTGCACACAGTCCATGCTATTTTACTTTCAGTAGATCTACCAATTCTGTAACTGTAGTGTATGTCTTTAAAACTGCATCCATTGGCAAACTATCTGAAACAAATTATTGTTGTAGTGCAAGATGTAATGTAAAGGTGGAGAACAATCAGAGATAACTATGTACGAAATCTCAAAAAACAATCATTATACTACAAGTCAGGTACCGGTGCCAAGAAAGTGAAAAGCTATGTCTACGGGGAGCAATGATCATTTTTGGAAAAAAAGCATGGATCCACGGGCTACAACTAGTAGTATTGAAAATGAAAATGAAAATGAAAATCTAGGCAATGACGAAGCAGCTAATGAACATCCCAATAACACGAAGTCAGACAATATTTATTTAAGTCCTCACA
This sequence comes from Timema shepardi, assembly GCA_902151425.1. Classification (NCBI taxonomy): domain Eukaryota; kingdom Metazoa; phylum Arthropoda; class Insecta; order Phasmatodea; family Timematidae; genus Timema; species Timema shepardi. The sequence continues at coordinate 188,623 of CABFVX010000005.1, read as the reverse complement.
CAGCCACTCCGCTCCCATCAAATAAGTCAGCCCCAAAAAAAACGTAAACCAAGGGACATAGAAGATAAATTGCTATAATTTATGCAATCCTACAAGCCGAGAAAGAACACACCCGAAGAAGATGAAGATCTTGCCTTTTTTTTACTCGATTCTTCTTACAGTCAGGGGCCTTGATCCTGACCAAAAATTTACCTTTAGACTTCAAACAATGCCGTTTCTTCAGAATTTAAAAAAATGTAATACCAGAGAAGCACGCTTACCACAAAGCGAATGTCATACGACTTATTCCCCAGATCTATCATTATCTCCAGCGAGTTCATATTTTTCGCATTTTTCGCTACAAGATGAGTCTTTTTAACTAATGAACCCAAAGGCTTACTATTTACCAATACGTTTTTTCCCCCCTTGTGTCATTATTATGTTCTGTATTATTTTTGTTTAATAAAGTTAATGTTATTACCAGCATCTCTTCAGGTGATATTGAACTCCTCATATTTGTATCTTGATACCTTATGTGATCTTTTAAACTTAATAACAGTTCATCAAATGAGCTTGGAGACATTCTAAGATAGTTAACAAATTTATCAGGATATGCTTTAAGACGTGCATAAAAAGTGTAATGCTGGACATAAAGATATCGTTCACTATTTATAGGATGAACCCACATCCCCCTCTCTTTGCGTTTTCTTTTTAAATATGTACACAATACGCGCGTGTGTCCCCAGCCTTAATGTTTGCAATAACTCTAGGCTACACCCAATATCATTGCTGAGGGAACTGTAGGTCTTATGAAGAAAATATTTATCTTCGCTCGCTCTCAGTCAACTGTTGCCAAATCTCTCCACTCTCAATTATGTCTGAAGGTAGTGTGCTGGGGTAATAAGAAGCTACTGGCAACCTCGACTGACCAGCGGTGCGAAACTTGTCTTATATTTGAGGGGAGATGGACCATACAGAAACTAGATAATGACAACGATGTTTCCCAATAGCAACCATGTAGTTCCGTTATACCATGGCTACAAACATATTCGCCACCTACAAAGGTACACACACTTACCCCGTTTTACTGGGAGACCAGCACCGTGTTTTGATCCTCCGCACACATCGGCACCAGGATTGTCCACCATCCACATTAGACAAGAATGAAGTTACAGAGTGCTACATAATCCGGCCCACCTTCCTCGAGGGGAGAGCAACGCGCAGGTGCTCTACGGGATCACGTGTGTTACCATACCCCCCCCCCCAACTAACGCTCTTTCAGCACCGTGCTCAGGCGCTGAGGAGAGACTAACGCTATTACCTGCTGAAGATGACATCATTGGACTTGATATACTTCCTACCATATTTTCCACACTGGGAAAATTTGAATATAAGTTTGTACTCAGCATGTAGCTAGCACTATTTGATGGCATAAGTATAAAGGAGCTTACAACATGTAAGTGTACATTATGTTAGATAGGTTTTATTATTATTATTATTATTATTATTTTTATAGGAATACTGAGGAATGACTGACTCTGAATTCTTGTCAAATTATGTAGGGATTCATTATTTTTGGAACTGCTTCGGCATATTTATTTATTTGTATTTTACTAAATTTATTTATCAGATATATAGATTTGTTTAGTTTTTGGGAATGTGATGGCCTTATAACTCTCAGTTCTGGTTATGTTATATTATTTACAATAAGATAAAGTAAATCAACCTTTGCGTGCTATGTTACACGATGGTTTGTTTGGCTTACAGTTGTAGTCTTTCTTAATGAATATAATACTGTTTGGTACTTCTACGCGAGTGGGAAATGAAGTAAAGGATTTTGATATGTTCAAAGTTTATATTGGAGTAAAATAGTAAGTTAGGATGATGTTATGCTTGTATTATGTAGGATACCCCCACCTCTCGGGTGTTAGATGGGAATAATGACTTTGTTTGTAAACATTGTAGCCTGGGGTATGGTTATGAGCTGAAATTTAATAGATGATATGTAAAAGTTAAGGGAATATGACATGTACTAACTTTTTAACAAGTGTAATTTCAAATATATTTATATGTGTATCATTGAATGGTTTAGGTATGTTCATTAGGCGATAGGGTGATTACCCGCTGTCAATTCTTTTTGAGTATTGTTCACGAACATTAACTCCTTTGCATTTGAATAGGTCCTGTTAAATTAGTAAGCGTAGTCTTTAATCTTAACAATTACATTTAGTACGCTGTAATCTCATGATATTATTCTTTTTACTTATACACATTAATTCTCTTCATGACAAATATTGTTAGATTATTGCTAGTGCACATTGTCAGCAACCAACCATATATATATTATTAAACTTTGATTATTATATCTGGTAATAAAACGGCCTTCAGGCCTTTATCAATTTTATGTCATTTGTTATGCTTTTTATCGAGAAAACCCTGACTTCCTTTAACTCAAATGGTTGCACACTTTAATTCTCTGAAAGTTAACTCTGCTAAATTTGGATTACTTACTTTTACTGATTGGGTCTGGTCCAAATAAAGATCCCTAGGGATCTTATTGTATATTCCTTGTATTGCAACCACCTTCTCTATTTAGAGAAACCGTTGACTGTGAGCGATGATATCCAGTGTAGCACAACCTTGATAGCGGATCAGATATCGTATTTCACTGATGCGCATACGTCTGTTCTTGACACCAACAATCCGTACATCAGACATCCGATTAATTCGTGGCATCTTGCTTCCAGCTCTAGACTACGTAACTAGTGAACAATATATCTCGCTCCCTCCGTGTTATTATCGTTACACAGTCTTAAGATTTCGCTTTGAGTTTCAAATTGAAGTTTCTCATATGATTTCTCCTTGGGTTAGAAGTGAATATTTCCCCCTGGTGATCAATTAAGGCTGGGGTTGTATTCATGCATAACGCATAGCTAATATTAAATAGTGTATAACGCACAGTGTACAATTTCTAAGAATAGTATAATGGTTAGTAATGAAAAGTAGTGTTAAAGTCTTACTTAAATCGATTGTATTTTATTCATAGAAAAAGATCGAACCTCTTTTCACTATAATATTATGTCTCTGAAAATACTTCAATAAAGAGTTACTTCAAAAAACAAAGTTAATTGAACTGTATATTTTTAAATTTGAAATTAACCATATTTAAGTTTCTTCTGTACTAATAAATCAATTTCAATGTTTATTTGTTTGTTTTTTTGTTCTGATTTCAATATTGTCATGGATCTAATAGTAGCCCTACTTCTGAGTAACGTAATGAAGAATGTAATATTTCTCCTTTATTTTCAATTATATAGATAATCAGTTTAATTAAGGTTAAAGCAAAGAAAATTCGTGAATAATAAACAAGTATGGCTGCCATTTGCATTTCAAACAAGAAGGTGAATACAGAAGTTAATTATTTTCTTCTGCTTGTATATTGGCGTTTAGTTGGTTATATCCTCTCGTTGCATTCTCTTTGGATGATATTTCTCAAGTTCAATGGTTATTTATATTTCATTCTATCTATAACGAATAATAATTAAATAAACTTTATGGATTTTATACTATTCACTATCCGCTTTGTATCGAATAAAAACGCTATATTTTAAAATAATGCATTTCAACTGCTTGCGCACTATGTGCTATGCACTATTTGCTATTAGCTATGTGTTATGAATGAATATAAACCTAGCCTTACACAGAAAACCAATAAATGCTATAACCAAAAGTACAATATACTTAGAGATAATAATTATTCATCACTCAGCTTAAGACATCAGTCTCGAAACATATGCCTAAAAGTACCAAAATATACCCTAGGTACTCTAGATCAGTGCTACTAAAATTGTGGTCCGCGGATCAGTGTTGGTCCGTGGGCCGGTGGAAGCCGGTCCATGGCCGGCAAACAAGTTTTTTTTAAAAGTTAAATCGATTTAAAATCTCTATGCCAAGCTACTAACAGTTTAAAAATAATATATGTTATGTTTTAATAACAATCATTCAATCCAAATACAGAGCATTAAATTGTTTATGATCCTTCTGACTCAGGTGGTGGAACCAACTAAAACTGAAGAAAAAATAACCGCTTCATCGTCCAAAATAAGTCGCTCCTACTTTACTTGTAAAAATTAACCCTCTTATATCCAATTGGATTTTATTACCATGGATGATGGTGGAGATGGTAAACCAAAACCGCAATGCGTTATTTATGGAAACTCTTTGTCTAACAATGTGATGAAGCCTTAAGTGAAGTTGAAACTGTATTCAAAATCAAAGCTAAAGATGTTACTTTAAAGTCGAAAGAGTTTTTTAGAGAAAGTGTGTGGATTATATTATCCGACAAAAAAACCTATTCGTTGCATCACACACAAATAGTAATGCTATGCGCGCCTCATATAAAGTCACCCTTCATGTTACTAAGGCTAAAAAAACATTTTAAAAAATATGAAAAAACCTTGTGAAGGGTTGTATTAATGATGTCTGCTTTGAAATACTAGGTGATATGGCGGTGAAAAATGTTGCTCAGGTTCCATTCTCAAAAGATACTATGGCTCGAAGAATTCATGATCTTGCTGACAATATGGAAGAACAGCTCATAGAACAGGTTAAATTTCCCAAGTAATTTTCTTTGCTGTTTGATGATCCATTATCAATGAAGTGTTAATAATTGTAAACCATGTAAAAGCAAGCTCTTTAAACTAGAGATTGTTTGTGGTACTATGCCAAGATAATATGGGGCAGACTATAAACAGCTACTATTACATGCCGATGTACGTTGGTTGTCAAGAGGTAAAGTCATGTCGAGAGTGTTTGAGCTGAGGACTGAGCTTGCTGAATTTCTAAACGAAAAAAACCCTACTTGGTGAGAACTGTTTCAAAACAATTATTGATAGTTAGACTGGACTATTTGACAGATATATTTTTGTTCATTTTAAACTAATTTAACACGGCCATGCAAATAAGAAAATCTTCTTGTTTCGCAATTGCTGACAAGATAGAATAGTTTAAACGAAAGCTGAAAACATGGAGAACTGGAGTTTCAAAGGATTACTATGACATGTTTCATTATTTGGCTAAAACTACTAGCGAAGAAGGTGAGGATCTTGATGTGACATCTTTGCGCAATGTCATTTTTCATCATTTGATAAACTTAGAGCAGTTTGATTTCTACTGCCAGAAGAGGTCCATGGATAGGGACTGACTAGATGGATTTTAAATCCATTTATGACCTGGAATGATAAGATGCCTGTTAACGTAGAAGAGAACATGATTGACCTAGCTGCTAATGAAGAATTGAAAAATTATTTCCAAAGTGCTACTTCCTTTGCTTCCTTCTGGATAAAAGTGAAATGATAATTCTCAAATCTTTGTGAAATTCCAATGAAAGCTCTTTTACAATTTGCCTCGACCTACCTTTGCCAGACCGGTTTATCTACTATGAGCGTAATTAAGAAGAAACATAAACAACATTGTAATATTGTGAATATGCACTGTCCATTACGTGTGGTATTGCCCATAATATAGTCGCGGCCTGATAGAATGTGCAAAAATAAGCAAGCTCATTTTTCCCATTAAGTGTTATATCATGTTTTTCTTTAAGATCAATAAAACTGTGCTTCCATAGTACTTTTAATACCTACACCAAAAGGTATTAACCTTCCCCCAAGCCAGTCCGTGGGTGCCACTGAAAAGAAGCATACTGGTCTGCCACACGGTAAAGTTTGAGTAGCACCGCTCTATATCATTGCTTGAAATTATTTTCAAATCACTTAAGATCAACTATTGAACGAAAAACAATTTATCAAGCTGCCATACATAAAATGATAAACATATTGAAAAAATATGCTATGTATGGTTTGGACTAGGTTCAAAGAATGTGCCTGCAAAATTTCGTTAAAATCGGTGGAAGAGTTTGACAGTTATCACGTAACAAACAGCCGGAGAGACATTCAGACGAACAGACAAATGCCAAAATTGAAAAAGAACCTCACTACTTTCATTCAAATGTTTACATAAAGGTATTTACTGTGCATATAAATAAATATAAGCTCATTTTGTATGCATATATATATACATGATTAGTATATGTATGTGCTTCTAATAAGTGAGCTAGGAGTGAAATAGCGCTGACAATTTTCCCGGTGTGGTAATAAGGTTTTAATCCACCACCATCTACAAGTATATTTTAGAATCTTACATACACACACATAAAAACCTAAATACATGCATTACATCTATATTTACATTTTCATACATACACACACACACATACACACATACATACATACATACATACATACATACATACATATACATACATACATACATACATACATACACAAATACATACATGCATAGGCTACATTACATACATACATGCATACATACATATATACATACATATACATGCATACATATATACATACATATACATGCATGCATGCATACATACTTATATACATACATACATACATAATACATACATGCATACTTACAAACATACAGGGAATGCCAGGCCTCCACCGTGGTTCGGATTCCACGTTAAACTGTAGGTCCTCCATTTCATCTCACAACCACCCTACCATTACATATTAGCGTAAGTGTGTATAACCCGAACGGATAGTAAAGTGCGGTGCTAATAATAATAATACATACTTACATACAAACCTACATACATACAAACCCATGTATACAAACCCATACATACACACATACATACATACATACATACACATACATACACAAATACATACATACATTACATAAATACAAACCTACATACATACAAACCTACATACATACAAACCTAAATACATACAAACCTAAATACACACAAGCCTAAATACACACAAGCCTAAATACATACAAATCTAAATACACACACGCCTAAATACATATAAACCTAAATACATACAAGAATACATCCATGCGTATATACATTACATACGGAATATATATTATACACAATACATATATACATTACAAACATATATGCATACCTAATCACGCCGTTACCTTTACGGGCTAGGCTAGAAACTGTGCATTGAGCTAAAAAACAATTATGTTTACTAATCCAGCCTCGCTAGCTTTCTCCACACTTCCTTATCCTGTCACACGATATATATAGCCTGCCCCTCCCTTTTGATCCACAAACACTCTACCTTCAAATATTTGCTTCATCACTCAATCCACACTCATCCTCTCAACGTGCCCAAACCAACTTAAGACGCTTCTTTCACAATTAACTATTGGATTCCTTTTCAAACTATAATCTTTCTGCACCCATTCATTACTGACCCTGTCCATAGTTCCCTTAACTAACTTTATCAGGCTGGAAATCATTCATATACAATTTCTCGCCGCAAACTACTTTGACCAATTTTATTTTGATGAAGGAAAGCCTTTAGGCCTCCAAACACTTTTATTATTAATTATGGTTTAGACCTCTCTCCTATAGCTATACCCAATTTTGAATTTTTCTCAAAGTCTGTTTACTGTTGTTTTTATCAATATTTAAATATTTCGTAACATGAAAGTGATTTGTGTCCATGGTTTTCTCAGATTATCAGAATCAGGATATTTTTTCCAGTTTCGGATGTTGTCATAAGGATGGTATGTTCCGTAGTGTGAATACCAAATGACTGCTCTCTTTATTTTATTTTACATCCATTACTGTTTTCAGCTTATGGTATTGGTCAGTTGTTTTATTCGTGCCATATATTTTCCGCATCCAGCTTTCTAGGCCCACCGTAGCTTCATATGCCTTATAATCTAACTTAAGATTAGGACAGGCACAACATCCAGTCTCCAGCCGTTAATTTAGCAAAGTGAAAGTTTAAGCACATATTTCACCGATGATAAATTTTTCTGCTATGCCAGAAATTGAACACGCGTCCCTTAGCTCAGTAGACAGACACGCTACCAACTGAACTGAGGTGAAATGACAGCTCTCTACGAATCCATTTGTATGTTTCTTCAAACATCTTGGATTTTTCAATCTTTCTTTTTGTTTTTCATAAATATGGCATGCTCCGTAGCGTTCATAACCCAATTTTAGTTATCTAGGACACAGTTTTTATATTTCGTCCGTAATCTTAGATCCACCATATTGGATTTTTCAAGTTTCGGATTCTTCTTATAAAGATGGAACGTGCCATACATACATATAATACATATAAAACACTTTAGCTCTCTAGAGAAAGGGGGCTAAGATCCCTGTAAAGTCATTCAGACATCACATGGATTGTATATTTATGTTTCTATATACATATATGTGTGTGTGTGTGTGAAAATATTAGTGAGCCTTAATGACAGTTTGCTGAATATTTGCTATTTAAAATGGTAATAATGAAGGATGACCTTATATAAAACACCATAACTTACCTTTAGAATGGATAGAAATCTTGTCTGGGGGGTGTACCCCAACTTCAGGACGCCATAACAAAGAGTGATAGAGTTTTTCTTGTGTTTTTTTTAGCACAGCACCTTACTACCCGTTAAGGCTATACGCTTATGTACTAATCATGCTATTGGTTTAATTTAAGGGATTAGGAAGGATATATTTAATATGTGAACCCCAATTTGCGCGTAGGGAAAGTGGAAAAACATATGTACACCCAACCGAGATTTGAACCTCGATCTCCTCATCATTTACAGTCTAGTATCCTGCGAAAGTAGCGAACTAGACCATGCGGCCACCGAAATGTGTAATGCTAGTGTTAACCTATAACTCGGTCAGTAAGAAAATAATTTTGGTAAACATTTTTACATTTTCTCTTCCCCTCATTCTGATTACCAAACCCTTCCTTCACCTCTGACAAGACATCTTGTGAATGTGGGGAATGCCAGACCTCCGCCGTGGTTCGGATTCCACGTTAAACTGTAGGTACTCCATTTCAGCTCACAATCACCCTACCATTACACATTAGCGTAAGTGCGTATAGCCCGAACGGGTAGTAAGACGTGGTGCTAATAATACTAGTAATAATAATTAAATCAATTTAATGCGAAGTTTGACAATACTATTGTCTGAAGGCAGACATGAAACGAAGTTTTGGGAATGGGGGATATGGGGGGAGGGGGAGTGTTGTGTCAATGACTCATTCATAAAGCGTCTCCAACTATACGCAGGAAAAATAAAATAAAATTAATAACCGCAAACGCTGTCAGTAAAAAGTGTATTTTATTATGAAAGCTGGAAAAAACTCAAATTTACCATGCTTTTTGGTGATTGGTGGCAGGGTTACCCCCCGGTGGACCTAAACCATGCAACCACAGAGGCAGATTATTCTAACATAAATAGAAAATAATGTTTAGCTAGATTCAATTAAAATAATTGCACACAAATTTTACTTATGCAAATCAATTTCATGGCCCATTGATTCGACACATCTACTCACAAAACTCGGTGAGGTGCAAATGGTTTGCGTGCCGTAGTTTGTCCTCGGTAGTATGCAAACACAAAAAAAACAAGTGAATAATATAGAATGCCGTCACATGTAAACAGTTCAATAACAGTAACCTAGATAAGACATGACGTGGAGCAATTGACGTGTAACTAAAAAGTACGTGACAAAATCACTAACATTAAATTAATCAATCAATTCCAGGTCACATCTGTTCTCATTAAACTTTTACTTATTTAAGTAGCCAGGTGTATAAGGTGTTATGCTTGCATGAATAGCATCCGAGGTCGGGGTTTAGCACCTTGCTGAGTTACCATGGGGGAAGGGGGGGCAATGTGGTTAATTAATATTTTTCCAGGTAGAATGTCATTTAATTTAATTGAAATCTACCCTTATCATTTCCTTTACTTAGGGAAGCTAGTTTTAAATTTTGATGACAAGTACTAGGTAGCACTATAACTTACTAGAAATAATGTATCCCCACTCACAAAAGCTTTTTTTTAATCAATGATTTTGACAGTTATAATAAAAATGATTATTTGATTTTTAATATGGTTAATTTTTAGTTTAACTCAAGATCTGATGGTTTAAAGAAATTTCAAATCATATTTTAATAACATGAGTATTGAGTAGTATGAGCGTTTTCGGCAACAAGTTATCTATATTTATAACATATTTTAATGATATTTTTATTTTATCTTAAATTATTCAATAAATTAATAAATTTTCAAGTTTAATGCGTCAATAATGTCACTTGAAGGTTTCAGGACAAGTAAAATAGGATTTGTACTGTTGTAAACTACTAAAGAAATAAATTTTAATTTCCCTTAAAGTGACAGGAAGTAAAGAAGAAAATTTTGGGAGCTGAAGGAGGAGGCATAGAACAAGGTGCATTGGTGGTCTAAGTTCACTTACAAAAGGAATGAACCTGTCGTAAGCCAGAATACCTATTAATAAATTAATTTATAAATTAATTTTATACATCAACTTATCTATCTAAGTCTTAACTTTCACCTAATAATTGCTTAAGGTAGTGAAAATTAATCCTGATTAAGTCACAATATATGATTATCTAAGGGCCATATATAATTTCAAAATACAGATTTGGGGTTAAACCAATCTACAATCAAATTATCACATTGTTTTGTTTTAATGATAGATGAATGATGAATGAATATAGCCTTAAAGCACTAAATATATTTTTTTCTGTTACGTAATATGTATCTAAGTAATAATAATAATAAATTATAAAGTCCTATCTACAATCACTATTCAGATTATCATCAAGTTATGCCAAAAAAATATTCATTCATATTATTTTAAGGCCACTCAATTTAACGATCTATTGTCTACAAAACATAACCATTTACAGTATATGACATGTCCTAGTTAAATTAAAAATAAATATAATTTCAGGGCTAGGGAAGATTAACGTTAAATATTATAATTTTTATTGATACACAAAGAAATACACATACGTTTATATCTTTTTTTTTAACTCTGTGATAGTTGTTGAAGTGCACTTTTTGAACCAACTTATTATAGAAGCACACGACTTAGAAACTAACTTTGCTCTAGGACAGTCAGTCCTTTCTTTGATCATTTATTTATGAGTGTAAAAAAAAGTAGTACATGTGTAACTATTGGTAACAAATTTACCCGTGACTGGAGTTGATCCCGGAACTCTTAGCTCAATAGACGTACGTTCTAATATGTCACACGCTATATTCGCAATGTTAAATAATGTTTAAAGTCCTTTAAAGTTTATATTAACGATAGATGTTCAAAAATGGATACCATACCGCAATTAGTAGAATAACGTAATAGGGTTTGTCGAGAAAGCAGTGGCAGGTACTCTTACTTCCACTACTCTAACATCACGTCTGTACTTAAGATCAAGAATTGAAAGGGCGAAAAGGGTTTAGAAGAACACGTGAAGGTAAGCTCAAGTAGGATTTGAAACCAGACACTTGCCTTCAGCGAGAACACTAAGATAAGTTTCTTGGATGAAAAGGAGAAGGTAGTCAATAGTGTAAGAAGCCTACTTACTCCTCAGTATTAAACACTATCAAAGGCTCTCTTTATGAGCAACACAAGTGGAGGAAATAAGAACCACGCTATGAGTGGCGAGAATTCAGTTTATTTCGAAGTGAAATGTGACCCCGTCGGAGAAAAATAACACGTTCAAGGAAAAGTGAATACGTGTGTCGGAAGCAGCTAGTCGTATTTATGATGAGAGGGTTTCAAGAAAGATGTTGGTGGCTATAAGATGGAAAGAATGGGCTTTGTTATATGAGTAGTGGAAGTAAAGGCGGTATTTTTCCTCTTCCATGGCCGTGGATTCAGATTTTTTGAAGTTTTAGACAAACATACGCAATGGATGTAAAGGTAGTGACTATCCTTTATCATATAATGTGTGTGGTCGTGTTTGTTAAGGTTTTGTATGCATGTGCGATGTGCGTAAAAATTGTATTTCCCCCTCCTCTTCCGTAACATTGTGTTTTAGTTCTTTGAGGTTTAAGACAATGAATGCTCATTGAAAATAAAGGATTTTCTATTATGCTTCTGTATGTGAGTTTTGGGGTTTCTTGAGGTTTACGCAAACTGCACAGATGAAGTAAATAATGTATATTTACTTTTCCATACTCTCATTAAACCTAACAACACAATTATGGTGTGGTTAAGTTTAGTGAGGTCTTTGACATGCATGCACCGAGAACATAAAGAATATTCACTTCCATATTTGTAGGGTCGACATATTCGAAATTTAGGAAATAAAGTGCGAATAATAATTATAAATAAATGGTACACAACACAAACCTTATCTCACTTTAATCTTAATATAGAGACATTTACTAGAAACTAGAAAGTATTGTGGAGATAAAATAATATGCACTAATGCAGAAGCACTCAACCAAAGAGCATAAATAAAATAATATACAATATTACAGAAACAATGAGTAAAGAGGAGCATCTCTGTTCCTCAAAAAGCAGAACAATAAATTTAATATTTCAAAGTGCTCCTTAAAAATATAAATATGTCTTCTTATTTCTCAGGGGCTCAGGGTTTATAAAAGTAATTATTTTATACAAAAAAGTGTTAGTTAAACTTATATTTAAGAGTACTTCAGCTTTACAATGATAAATTGTTTCGTATCTCAAATAGTTGCGGAGATATGATCAAAATTGGAAATTTCTACAATGTATAACACCCTAAAATTCATTTTCATGAAAAAATAAAAACCATCGTTTTATTTCTACAATGTATAACACCCTAAAATTCATTTTCATGAAAAAATAAAAACCATCGTTTTATTTTTGTGATGTTAAACAGTGTCTGGATATAAAATTTAATTAAAATCATTAGAACATGTTTCGATAAACTTTATTCTTTCTATTTTCACCTTTCAGTAAACTATACTTAATTTCAGGGTTGGCTATATAATTAATAAATATCCTCGGGAGGGAACCTTATGAAATCGCCAGATATCAAGTTTGAGCGCAATCGGTAAAGTATTTTCGATTTCATGCCAAGATATAGACAGACAAACAGACAGATGGCATCGCGAAAACTACTTCTTGGTTTCAGGGGGTCAGGAAACGTCGAAATCTATCAAAATCTTGAGTTCGATTTTTTTTTTATGATCCCAATACTTCTTTCTTCGAGGGGTCGTGAGGAATTGAAAAGGTTACCAAACATTATAAAAATCAGTTTGAGAATATAGCTATCAAAATTAGTTTTTTTTTACTATATCAAACACGGCCTATTTGCTTAGTCTTGAAATAATGTTCCCTATTTTATTCTATCGTCACGTCTTACTAACTGTCCAGGTTAAACGCATGTACGATAATTACTCTAGTGGGGTAGGAATGAGGAAGGAAGCATTTCAGAGGTAGTATAAGTAGTAAAGTATTTGCTTTGAAGGACAGTGGGACATTATTTAGGAAAAACCACACCAATAGACACGACTGTGATTTAAACCCCGATCTTCCCGTCATCAGCAAGAAATTATAACACAATAATGACACCTGAGATCATTCAGCCACTGAAGAAAGTTGCTTCCTATTCATTCGAATAAATCACAGAACATCATAAATATGATTGCACAGTAGCAAGAAAAAATAAATAGATTTACAAGATAACGTTAAAAAAAATAGAAAAATTCATAATTCATTTTGACAAGGTATTAATTAGAGTATTTCCAGCTTTATATCATTAAGAGATGATTTTTTTTGCATAAATTAATGAAATAATATTCATAATTGAACAATAAAACGTTTATCGAAATGTAGTTTAATTGAAGGGGAAAAAAATTAAAAATTCAGTATGTGTCCATAGAAAAAACTTCAACCTAATAAGCTGCTTGTTATTTTCTTAATATTCTAAACACGTTTTTATTCAAGTAGATATTTTAAAAGTACAGTCACGTGAATTGGAGGCCTTAGACAATTTTTTCTCAAACTTTTGACCAATTATAAAAGTTTTAATATCAAAATACATATTTTAGATAAAATATTTTTTTAACATATAGTGCTTAATTTTTTTAAGACATTTTCAGTGATATATATATGAGCTTAGATGTCAAACATTAATTTTAAGAACATCATTAAAAGAAAATAATGAATTTTATTGGTCCCAGAAAATACCTAAACATATATAAAAATTATATTGATAATAGTCGTGACTGCAGGGAGATAGAGTGGTTACTAAATTTGCCATTTCTTAATTCTAATTATAAACCTAAATTGGATATATATATATTTATGGATAAATACCGGGATTAATATTCCATGAAATTGTAGACTTGACAATTTAAAATACTTAAGATTGAATTAATGTTTTACTTTACTTTTTACACTAAGATTATCACAGAAAAAGTATACGTAAGAGACGTCTGTCTTAAAATGTGTAAAGAATATCATTTTGAAAGGTCATAGTGGCATTCTCAAATACCTCTGTGATGACTTATTATATTTTCCTTCCAATTACCGTCAAAAACGAATAACAAGGAGTCAATTAAATTGCTTTATTAATTAATCATGCCTATAGAGAGCTATTTAATAAACGACGTCAAAAAGGAGAATATTAGCTCGCGGTCACCTTTGATCTTTCCCAGTGAAATTTAAAGCATTATAAAAACCATCAGAGCGGATAAAGATGATTTATATTTTCTAATATTCATTGGGCTCTAAGTTCTAATTATTTCTTTAAATAGTCCTATTTTATTTTATATGCAGTCCCTGTGTTTTTGGGATAATGTTTTGAACATTAACGGCTTTTATTATATAAAATATTATAAGATAACAGTCTAAGGTGGTAGATGTTTAATAAGTATCTGAAGAATAAATGTTCAATTATAGAGAGAGAGAGAGAGAGGATATAAACTACAGTAACTAACCTCCTGCTCAAATTCAGTGAACCGGTACCAGGTACAAACCACAACCTAATGGATATAAGCTACCAACTAGCCCCAATTTTCTTTTTTTAATATAGCTACACAGTAGGGATATAATCATAAACATAGCAAAAACTTACGTAAATATGTTAATAACACTAATTGTTTTATTTAATCCTTTCATACATAATAATATCAAAGAAATCCTTCCACTTTCGTTTTTGTGCTAAAATACTTATATTATTATTATTTAAAATAGAAAAATAGCACCCAGATACGAGAATCGACTTCTGGATCTTTGACTTAATATGACCACTGAGCTATCCAGGTATCGTTCCGTGCCAAGGGCACAAACAAAGCAATCCTTCTCTGTGGCCAAGGGTCATTCTTCCGCCAGGGGCACAGGGTCATTCTTCACTGGTATGTTGGCACACTAAGCCGATTTTCGTGTCCAGATGAAATCTTTCAATCTAAAGATATTTCGATGCAGCTATAACCGTACTTAACAACTGTTATATCTCGTCTATTTAATCATATACACTATATGTTTTACATAAATATTATTGAAAACTTAAATTAAGTGTTTAGGAATCAAAAGGTTATTTAAAAATAAATGAGTCAGTATTTGCATGGAAAACGAATTAAAAGGATATTTTAAGACGTACCCGCTTTCCCCCAAAACACAATTTTTTCTCCTACCGATTGTCAGTAGCCTTATTTGGTGGCCACATGGTCTAAGGCATCACTCTCATGTTAGACTAGACTGCCAAGGACAGGGTGGTGTGGTTTTGAGTACCGGTCGGGTGTAGTGAAGTTTTTATTTCATAAATGGTTTTCCACTCTCCTTCCACGCAGTAGTTGGTACACCTCCTCTAAAAGTCAAACTTAATCATCCCTTACTAAGTAGCGTAACTAGTACATATAAGTATTAACAAGGATTAAGAGATGGTGTTAAAAAAAATTGTCAGTTCACACGGTTTGGGCTCAACACATTCTAAGTCCAGCCTTCAAATTCAGCCATAAAATAAATAAAATACCTAAAAATAAACTTTACTTTGCACCACACATACTTTATCTCTTTTTATCTTAAAATAAAGATACATTTAACAAAACCTCATTAGATTTCTCAACGATATTATGTACATTGTAGCATCAACATTACAAACAAGAATATGAATAAATAATATACACTGACATAGAAACATTGAGAAAAATTTAGAATCTTTGTCCACCAAAGAGCATTTCAAACAATTTCACATTTCAAAGACCTTAATAAACTGAAATTTGAACCATTTGATGACAGCTTGAAAACTGGAATCTGCTTAGCATGTTCCAATTTATCAAAATTATATTTACTAAAAATCAATGAAGGGAAGTAAAAAGAAATTTAAGGAATCAATAACTAATGAAGGAATGTAAAAGTTTAATATGAATTATTGTGAATACTAGTTTTTTTGACTATTTTTTGTTGCTTGTATAAAGGTAGAATCAAATTAGTAGGGATTTGAGTATAGGACAGAAGATTTGCAATTTTAAGAATATAAACAATCTAGATTTATGTATTTACAGATAATAAAGCAATCAGAGAGTCGGTAAACTAGTTGATAAATTTGCACTAAATTGGTTTATGGTCTGAAAAACAACTTTCTTAAACTCCAAATCTGGTTACTGTCATATTGCTGAAAATGACATCAATCTGCGTATCGTTGTTTGTCGTTGACTCGTCAGATTTCAGAATGGGTTTCAAACTATATTTGCTAATTAATTCCAACAAAAATAATATTTATGTCCAATAATATTATAATTAATCTTTCTTAGAAAGTATAACATCAGATATGTCAAAAGTTTTTTTTATTTAGCACCACGTCTTACTACCTGTTCGGCTTATATACCTATGCAATAATTACGCTAATAGATTAGGAACTGGGAGGGTTGAATTTAAAGGAAGTGAGCCCACATTTGTGTGGAGGGAGAGTGGAAATCCATTTAGGAAAAAGCCTCCCCAATTCACCTGCTAGAAATTCGAACCTCTGTTTCCCAAGCCAAGCTCAATACAAAACTAACGCGTTAGCCAACTACGCCACCAAGGCGGGTAACAATTAATATGGAAATTAGTTTTATGTGTCAGTGTGCCCTATTATATATACATACAAATGCTTGCTAATAAATAATAAACTATTGGTTTTATAAAAATCTATCCCAGATTAAAATATTTTTTATTCCCAACGGTACTACAACTTTCCTCGCAAAACTCTTTAGTGCCAGGGTTACCGAACAATACAAAATTATTATAGAACTACGTTTCCCAAACTGGGATAAGCGTACCCCCAAAGGTAGGCTATAGTATACGTGACATAGCACTAAATTTTGTTATTTATATAAAATAGTAAGTCTGATAAACAAACTATCGCATATCGTGACGTGATGCAATAACTATATAAGTATATTTTTTAGCTCCTTGTTACGGCATTGTTAAGCATATCATTAAGGCTTTATTAACATTTGGAACGACCGTTCATACTTAACAAGAGAGCAGGTAAAACCATCACAACGACCAGAATAAAGGTGTTAATGAACAAAATGAAACAAAATTTTAATAAAATGAGTTTTTTAATAAGCTAATCAAACAACATGGCTATTAGCTAATTAATTTTAGAAATAGAAACATAAAAAGTTTCTTAGAGGAAATGCAACAGCATTAGCTTGAACAAGGGAAGGTAAAACTGCCGCGATATAGTGGAAGGTAAGATAATGTGTTGAGTTTGAGATAGGAGGTCAAACGTTGAGGTAAGGGGTAAGATACTACTCATACTTTTAACCAGCTACAACTTCTCGGAGTCACAAATATTTTAACCATTGGGCGGCGTGCTGGCAAAATGGGAAGATCTTATTTAATATAACAGAATGGGTTGTGTTTTGTTTGATTTTTATGCTTCAAGACTCATATTTGATCATGATGATGATCATGTACTTATAATGAAAGTGTAGGGATGAGGAAGTATTAATCTAGAGGAAATGTAAGTTACTCGTATTTAAGTGGAAAGATATTGGGAAACTTTTTTTTTATAACATTTTTGGTACATCCGGCCGGGATTCCAACTTTAAATTCCTCTATCGAAAAACAAAACTACATGAGCCTAGCGTTTAGTCTGCGTGCCCAACGATGGAGGCCACAATGATAACTATATTGTTTTTTGAAAACTAAATAGGGATTAATGTTTATAGTACCGACATAGTAGCCCAAATTTTAAAAAAAGTTTTCAATAATTATAGTTGGACAGCTATCGATAGATATTGTACTGTCAAAACATTATATGTATATTATTTAAAGTTAAGAGAAACCAAATTAAGATCATTTACTTTAAATTACGCGTTAAAATATTTTTCCCGTCACTCCAACAATAAAACTACCCTTACAATAACTCAACAAAGCTCTCTTGTTTCCCCGGAGATGAACACAATAAATCAAACTGTGAATGGTCGAGTTCGAGGAAACTAGTGTAATTTAGCGTATTGTATAAAAGCTAAATATAGCCAAAAAATGATATCGTACATATTGTACATATTGTTTATACTCCTCTTGGGACTAATGATCAAGTGGATCCAAGAACTAGTCAAGAGCATAAGAAGCGCTTCCATAACCAAACATGACTGTGCCACGGTTAAAAAGCCAAAAGGTGAGCTGAACAAGCTATTTTATAAGTGTACACTTCTAAAATTATGACACTAATGTTGTACTATATGTTATTGTCGATATTTATATCGGAATATGTTATATTCTTTCAGGGCCAAACAATAGCCGAGTTGAGACACCTCGTGGGACACCCAAAGGAGACCAGAGAACAAAGACACAGTCTCTTATCCATCAGACAAGAGAGCCAAAAACCCTCATCCCTCCAGCTCGGAGTGTGTCTCAAGAGACATCGCGAGTGAACATTGCGAAACCACATGGACAACATTCGATAAGAGGGCAGCCAAGAAAAGGTGCAACACTGTTATTTCCAAGGGTCACTCTTCAATGGGCTGATGAGTGTCTCCCCAACAAGGCTCCATCACAGGGAATTCCTCGGGCATCACAGGGAATTCCTCGGGCATCACAGGGAATTCCTCGGGCATCACAGGGAATTCCTCGGGCATC
>CABFVX010000005.1:121653-159706 GCA_902151425.1 Timema shepardi | reverse complement strand
ATACATACATACATACATACATACATACATACATACATACATACATACATACATACATACATACATACATACATACATACATACATACATACATACATACATACATTCTTTCGACATCTTGAAGAGAGAATTATTTTGATCATGGAAAAAAGAAATCGAAATCGATATTTTGATAAATGTTGAGCCTTTGAAACCAAAAAAGTGTTTTTTGCGATGCCATTTTTATGTCTAACCGTCTGTATATCAGACTAGATCCAAAACCATTTTAACAATTGGGTTAAAGCCTGGTATCTAAGTTTTTCATGAAACCCCAAGGAAGGTTTTTGGAATTAGATATTTAACCTTAAGTTTAAGGGTAGTTTATTGTAGAATAAGAAGAGATTATTCTAAATTCAACCTTCCTCCTACCTGACACATTAGCTTATTAAGTACGTATGCGTATAGCCCAAACGTTCTTTTATATAAAATAATATTAAAGTGGTTTGAATTCATAGAAATTATAATTTAAATTAAAGGTGCACTGTGTGTTGTTTTGTTTGTAATATTCTTTGCGTTTTTACTAGTTATTGTAGATACAGTATATTTTGAAAATATATAAATATTATTTATTAAAAATTATATTAGCATACAAAAAATACACATATGACATTTAGGTTTTACATGTACATTAATCAGTATGTCCTCGCAAGAGATCTTACACACTTACTAAAGAAGGAACATATATTTAAGTAAAAAGTTTACCTTTTATTAAACAAATTTCCAAGTTTTTTTAAGTACATGTAAATAGAATAAAAATGAACTTTTAATATTAATAAGAAACGCAAGTTTAAATTTAATTTAGTTCTTCCAAGCATAGATAAATTTCAAGAAACTTCATTAATGCCTTTACATAGTTCCTACATATTCAAAGTTTAAAAAAAATAATTTTGTAATTTTTATCTCGTGTTATTTTGAACGTAAAATAAAAAATAAAAAAAACATTTTCAGCATCATTATAAACGGTTGAGTATGCATATATAATGAAGAATAAATATAAAAATAATTAAGTACGTATTCTTATACAAGATTTTACATTCATTCATTCGAAAACAGGTTAGTAAATTAGTGAAATATCAGTGTGTTATTTTAAATTAACATTTTTTAAGTCCAGCTTTAGAAACACCCAAACAAATACAATCGCCGAAGAATCAAGAGGGCAGTTAAGTCAAACTTTACAAATATTTAATTAGTTATGATAAGTGATAGATTCACGTGCTACTTTTAAATAACGTCTCTAAGTTCAATTTTAGAAACAGTCGAGCAATTAAAATTTAAAAAGTGACTATTTTTAGTGAACTTGATTTAAATTTCGTTGGAGATCACCCTGTTAATATATTAGTAATAATTATATATCGTAAGCTGGGTAAACATTGACGATTGTTATGATGCTCAAAAAAAATCATACTTTCCACATTATTAACATACATTTTATCTTAATGTGTGATGGAAGGGGACGCGAGAAAAAGCCACGGTTTTTGCAGTGCTTTTGGAAAAACATTCTTGGTCAAAATAAATAAACATTTCTTCAGTAGAAACATAGAATTTAGTTTTCTTCACAAGGTGATCTCAAAATTTCTTGAATATCTGTCAAGGCTATCCTGGAATTTAATGAAGTTTTGTATACATTTACAAAGTTTCTCATACAACGCCACAATGCTCAATAAGTATATTCAGGAACTGTTGATAACAACATGTGAATAAATATAAACTCTTATGTTTGCACTGGAGCAATATTTTATTTATCTTATCCAAAAAAATATTTTGCCATACAAACTGCAAAAACACTGGCATTTTCTCACGCCCCCTTCCAACTCACCTTAAGGTTTTATATTTACAGAATGAAACTATTTGTGATAACATTTATTTTAAAGCGTGCATATTAAACTTTTATAGTTTAATTTTTTTTGTATGCATTTGAATGGAAAACAAGTTTAATAAATGTGCGCATGTAAACATGATCTACTGGACTCGGAAACTATTTATATTTTATTAGAGGTAACAAACAATTATCATAGCTTATTTTATATTTTAGAATATTGTCAACAGTATTCAAACAAAAAGCTAGCTTATGACATAGCTTTCTAATAACCATAACATGACATGCATGCCTTAATCGAACGCCAGAAAATGTATTATTTCTATAAAGGGACAGCCATATACACACGTGGTGAATTTATGATTTTATCACCTACACCCTGGATCAAATGTGGACATCTTAGGTCAAGTTTTAGATCCAACCCATGATCCTGTGTGGCCCGTGTACTAAATAATTAACCAACATAATATAACATGGCCCTATTTTTCTTTTTTAGCCACCCTGACATCTCGGCTATGGAGATGGACTCTAATTCACATATAGGATAATGTATACACATATGTGGTGGGAGATTATTTGGGGTGATTTCATCACATTTAATTGCTCGTGGTTAATATTAATAATATAAGCTGTATTGCATGTGATAGCCTATTTAAAGGGAATGCCTCAGAAATTATGATTTATATAATTAAATCCATGAGGTGGCTGTTTTTCCAGAGTTTATTTTGAACTTCCCGAAAAGACACAAATCTGAAACCTCGAACACTGAATAAGTGCTGTAGCTATTCTTAAATTTATTAAAATAAAAAAAGTAAAAATTATGAGTGAGGCCTCGTGGGGTATTTAGCATACCGCGATCACGTGTCTAGAGCTATAGATATAGTTTCGTCCTATGATATTTATAAGAAAAGCCTGGAACTTAGAAATAACTATCCCGACAATCTAGCAGAATCATGGACACAAATCACTCTGCCTTCTGTTGTTTTTTAATTAAAAATATATTAAAACATCAGGAAACAGATTTTACATGAAATTCGAAATGGCGCATGTAAGAAACAAGCCTTTCCCCCATAGTAGAAGGATAGCAGGGAACCACACTTAGAAAGAAAATATTATCTTAGGTTACCCGGTAGGCATTCGAACCTCATCCCCCTGAGCCATAGTGAAACAAGCCACCGCATATCTAAAGTACATGCGTCATAGGAATGTAGGTAACTGACAACCAGAAAAAGCTATCAAATCTACTCTCATGTGTACATTCAAAAAACCGTGTGATCTTAGAGACCATATATTATAAAGTTGTCACGTTTGGCAATACAAACTTTCCCACAAACATTTTTTTATATATTTATGTCTCTTTTAAATGTATTTACATTATTTAAATGAGAATTTGTGGAAATAATCGTTTGGACGTTTATTTTTTGTGGAAAAGGCTTCTGTATCTTATTTAAATATGCTTTACAAACGAGAGCTTCTAAAATTCTGCCTTCGCTTCACAAATTAATATGAGAAATTATCTAAAACTAGTCTGGTAGAGGACGTTGGCTGTATCCATGCACATGTGTCTAAAAAAATAAAATATTTTAAGCTCTTTTTTTTTGTATGGTTCTTTCTCTAAAGTACAAAATATTTTGTACGGTGCACCTCACATACTTTTTCCCACTTTTATCTTAAAATAGACATTTAGTAAAAACTCGTAAGATTTGTGAAACAAAATAATAGATCTAAATATTGTTGTAAAAACACTACGCCAAAGGACATAATAAAATAATATACATTTTTACTTACTCTATGGCATTAGGAACAAGGAACACTGTTATAGAAAAATTGAGACAAGAAAAAATTCTTCGTCAACCTAAGAGCATAAAAACTAAATTTATTTTCAAAGACTTGAATTAAAAAGTATATACGTTTGTTTATAACTAAGAAAAACTTGGTTTTATAAAACTACATTTTAATTAAATTATTTTTATCTTTAATATGCGATACATTGACTTTACAATGATAAGTTATTTCGTATCTCAAATAGTTGCAGAGAAATGATGAAGATTGGAAAATTTCTTCCATATAAAGTACCTTCACACTCACAATCACGAGGAAATGAGAATTTCCATTATTTTTATAATTATAAACAGTATTTAGGTGCAAAATTTAATCAAAACAATAGAGCGAATTTCTAGAAAATCGATTTTTTTCTCTTTTTTCCCCTCAAATTTAGGGTTAGATATTTCATTCCAAAAAACCCTCATGGGTGGAGGGGTGACACTATGAAAACCCCAGATACCAAGTTCTAGCCGAATCTTGTAAAATAGTTTCGGATCTAGCCCAAGATACAAATAGACAAACACACAACATTGCGAAAATAACATTTTTGATATCAGAGGGTCATGAAAAGTCGACATTTATCAAAATTTCGAGTTCGATTTCTTTTGGTGATCATAATACTTTCTCTCGGGGTCGTTAAGAGAAAGTAAAAAAAAACCGTTTGGTGGCCAGTGGGAATACAATAATTTGTGTGAATATATTAATTTTTTATTTATAATATGTTCTATTAATATTTTTGGTTACTTTAATAAGTTTCGGAAAAAGTCAATCACACAGTCCTCCTTGGGAATTATTATTAGGAGCAATTATTGAACCATTTTAGTGATAACACAACCTAGTATTATTAATAAAATAGTTATTTTTACTTAAGTTAACATTAGTGACGTTCAACGAATGTTTGCAATAAAGATCCTATGATAGTTGTTAATTTCCACTTACTATGTCTACCGTGTGGTTTGTTTTTGCTAGAAAACTGTAATTCTCTCTAGTTGGTGGTGTATCTATCCCTCCTGGTACTGTTAAAGAAACACACGGACGGTGGTGAGAATTGCGTGAACTCGAACAGATATGAATAATATTATCACTCCACCAAGAACTTCTCAGTGACTGGATGGAGTATTACGGCTCCCTCCCAAGATCTGATACAACACGAACATTGGCAGGATCAAGGCGTTAGTGTTTTTAGCTGCCTTGGGTCACGGTAGACGAGACCGGGGTTTGAATCCCATATTTAATATGTGACTCTCCAATTTTTACACATCAAATCGCCATGCAAATGCCGACGCCTTTCATATGAGATAACCTTCTGATCCTCACTCTTTAGATTAAATCGTTAGCTAAGTGTATCACATCTTAATACCCGTTCAGGTTATTACCATATTTACTTTAATGTAATAATAACAAGGTATAATTTAGAAGAGATGTACCCTCATTTATGTGGAGTGGAAGTGGTGTACCATTTAGGAAAAACACTTTAGTACACTAATTCGGACCTTGAATCTTCCCACCGATGCAGGAAATTTGTCAATAGCTCATTTATATTATACGAGAAAAAATAATATGATGTTTGTAAACTTTTCATCTAAAACCAGGCTTCATTAAAATTAGTATATATATGAATATATATTTTTTACTGACCATTGGCGTAAATTTCCCATCCTCCTAAACAGGTTGTGTTGGGTTGGTTTTATTTATTTAATAGCTGTTTGACACAAGGTAATATAGTGATATTAGATTTATCCGTAACAGTTTCTGATTTCATACCAATAATATAATAAATATAACACAATCAGGATTCAAACAAAATATCTTAAATTCATTTGGAAATTGACTGAAAATTAAAATCTCAAAGCTTTTACCTAAAAAGAGGATAACAATGATTGAATATTAAAGCATTTAATAGAGATATCTAAATTATTTTTTTAGAAAATTTATAGACCATGACACTCAGAAATTTGTAAAATTAAAACATCAATTTATTGATTAATTCAATACAGATATATGAATACAATATAATTAAAAAATACGTTTGTATACATCTCCTATTATTAAGTATTTAGATCATTCCGAATAAAATCAATAAATATCATTTTACAGGGAACAAAGGTCTTAGGACTCACTTAAGGAGCGTGCAATTTTGAGCACAGGACAATTACAGCACATCATATTCAACAATAAATAACACTATCTACATATAGTATAATCGCAAAAAAACTATATAGAATTATACAGCACCCAACACCCAATGACACACACACTACAACTATGTTCAACCAAAAAACACACCACACAACACAATATGTAGAATCACAAAGCTCATATATAACTAGAAAATACACTACATAGAACCACACAACACACTATGTAGAATCATATAACACACTACATAGAACCACACAACACACTATGTAAAATCATACAACACGCTATGTAGAATCACACAACACACTATGTAGAACCACAAAGCTCATCTATAACTAGAAAATACACTACATATAACCACACAACACACTATGTAGAATCACACAACATACTATGTAGAACCACACAACACACTATGTAGAACCACAAAACGCACTATATAGAACCACACAACACACTATCCAAAATATAAATATATTTTATTTTATCTTTTTCTACATCTATATCTGTTCTGGCACTAGAACGTATAAATATGTTAAAATCTACTTAAAATATCCAATATAAGGAAAACGAATATAGTAGATTTACTTAAGAAAAATTAGAGCACCACCTGTCTGAATCTAGAGTAATAAAGAAACACATTGTTAAGCCTAGTACGGTCAATGAATGGCCATCTTGAATCAGAGACACAAGCAATACAGCCATACGTGTTATCAGTATACAGAGAGTGATGGTTATCCTAAATCAAACACACAAAAATATTACCGGTTCTGATACAGGCAATAGGCTTCACAAAAATGAATATCTAAATGAATATCTAAATACCTTTTTTTTAAATCAATGCATGATTTTCTCTACAAATTTTTAAGTCGTTCTTATATGATGAGCGTAGCCAATAAAAGCCAACTAAATAATTACAATGCAGAGTCAAAAAAATATCAACTTTTCAACATAAGGTACTTCAAATTTCTACATATCTTAGAAAAGAAATAAACTTTTCAAATCAAATTTATAACTCTATGTTACGATAGTTATGAATACGTAAACCCTTATCAACATTACTATGTATTTATATTTATTTAAATCTATGCTGCTCCAAAACTCAGATGGTTTCCCTAAACTAAATAAAAAGTATTTTAAACAGTAGGCCTACATTTGGGATCAATTCAAATGATATGCGTAACAGAGTAATAAATCTACATATGCATGTGATATATGAACTTGGTCGTTGGATATGCAAATCAACCGTAATTTATTATGCAACTACGCTTTTTTTTAATACCCCTGCGCCAATGTAAGTGGGGAATTGGGTGTAGAGTGGGAGGGATTGAACAACACGGGGAGAGGGGAATGTATACAAATAAGGTAAATGTTCTAAAAACGTGCCTGGAGATATTTTCAAATGATATAGTATTATTGGGTGTCCAAAATGGGGAGCTGTGCGTTTTACTAAAAAGAGAAAAATTATCACATAATAATATTCGTACACTATTTTCACGTGCTCGTGCCCATTCTTTCATATAAGTTAATTCAAATAAACATAAATTTTACTAGTGATTTCCATAATGTTCTTTAGAGATGAGCTTAAAAAAATAATACTTAATTTAAAAGTCAAATTTTACAAATGAGGGCCTTGAATAATCAATATTTGAATAACTCACTTCAAAAATTTTTGTTTTGAAGCTTTCGTAGCTAGTATTTGAAACAGTGAAGAACCCATATATTTACTTTTGTGTGGGCATAAGATCAAGGCTGTGTGGGAGGAGATAAAAGGACCCATTTAACGATCAAAAACCAAGAAAATATAGTAATAATAAAATTACCCATTCCCATTGCTGAATGGTCTAAGGCGTCACTCTCGTGTTAGACTTACCTGCTTGCTTGCTGGTGATGGGGAGCTAGGGTCTTGAATCCTGGTCTGGTCTACTAATAGTGGTTTTTCATCATGGTTTCACGCTATATTTCCAGGCAAGTGCGGGTAGATTACCTCTGGAATACTTCCTTCCTCATCCCTGCCCCATAAGAGTAATTATTATATGTGCCTATAGCCTTAACAGGTAGTAAGATGAAGTGATAAAAAATAGCAGTTGAAACTATTTGGAGGTTTTTTTATCGTTGCTTAGGTAGCAATATTTTTAGCAGCGCATCTTACTACACGTTTGGGTAATACACGTATGTACCAATTATTCTAATTGGTTATAAATGAGTAAGGTTGAATTTAGAGGAAGCGTACCCGCATTTGCATGGATATAGAGTGGGAAACCGTTTACGAATAATTACCCCTAGTATACCCAACCATCTAGTTTATTGCGAGTGACGCCTTAGCCCTTGCGTCCATCGAAGTGGGTTGGGAATAAATTTTGATTACGTACATGTACAATGTATTTGTCACCGGTAATGTATAAAATACAGGTTTTCCATAAAATGCCAGAGTGGTTTTGGCAAGTTATGAAATAAACGAGTTTTTCTGTTGTATTTCATACTTATTTTCAAGTTTGTTTTTTTTCTTTTTGAAGTCCAAGAATATGTTATCAATTCTTTTATCCAGTTCTATGTAAGTCTTGCCCCGTTTTCTTGCAGGTTCACCTAATTCCTTGGTCATGAAAATGTTCTGTAGGAGTCTTCCTGCCAGGATAAAGATGAAAAATAGTCCGTGGAAGAATAATAAGTCTATCTAAAATAGAAAACAAGGAAGAGGTAATTTTAAAAAGCAGCTCGATGTTTTCAAGGCGCTTAAGTTTTCAATGAAATTCTATGCAGTCTTGGGAGGGGCAATATTTTAATTTGATTTAAATTTGATATAAAATTCTTCATTTGTGTTTAGTCTTTTAATTGAATATAAAATTAGTCTAAAAGCATAAACCGAAATATGAATTTTTTTTTGCTTTTATCAAGGCAAACAGACTCAAATAAATGTTATCTATTTAACTTTTTACACAAAACTAGCTTTATCACATAAAATAAAGTAAGACTGCAATTTTAATATCATCCTAAATACTTTTCTATACTGAATACTGCGTAAGTTAAAATAAGCTCAAAATTCAAAATAATTATATATCCCGCCCGTGAAGTAAATGTCAAGTTCATCTTGTATGATTTAAACGTGAAGGAAATATAGGTGTTCGAATTCCGGCTGGGTGTAGTGAGATCCCCCCCCCCTAATTGTTTCCCCACTATTCCTTCAAGCAAAAGGGGGTATGTTTCCGATAAACTCTACTTTCATAATTTATATCACATTAGGGTAGTTTAATACATGTATATGAGTATTTTTCAAATTCATGGATTCCTGTAGTCATATAAATCAACAACATGAGTTTTTGAAGAAGTTGACAAGCGCAAATATTCGGGAACTGAATTAACAGATAGGAATTGAATTTAAGGAGAGGGAGAGGTCAAAAATCGAATTAATACAGGCAATCCTTGTTATTATTTAGTTTGTAAGTGGTTGTTATCTCGTTTTTATCGTCTCAAAATATTACGTTGAGAATATACAAAGCTATAATCCTACCCTTTGTGCTTTACGGATGTACTTTGAAACAAGATAATAAATTGAGAGTTTTTGAGACCAATGTAGTGAAAAAGATATTTTCGCCTAAAAGGGATGAATAATCAGAAGAGTGGGGAAAGTGGCATAATGGAGAGCTTCATGGCTTTTATAATTCCCAAACATATTAAGGATAATCAAATCGTGCTGGCTGAGGTGGGGTGATCATGTATGGGTGACCGCGCTGGCTGAGGTGGGGTGGTCATGTATGGGTGACCGTGCTGGCTGAGGTGGGGTCGTCATGCATGGGTGACCATGCTGGCTGAGGTGGGGTGGTCATGTATGGGTGACCGCGCTGGCTGAGGTGGGGTGGTCATGTATGGGTGACAACAGGCGGGTACACAACATTTTAACAGGAAACCTAAGTATAATACCCTTTGTTAGACAAAGACCGCGGTGGGAGGATAATGTGAACATGGATTTGAAGGAGGTTCGGTGCTAAGTTAGGGATTGAAATGCGCTGTCTTATAGTAAGATCGAATGGTGTGCTTATTTTGTGATGGCCATGAACTTTCGAGTCCCTTAAGATGGGCCTGTAGGAAATGCGAATGCAGTGTTTTTTGCCTTTTTTTAACAATTTTTTTTGTCAAAAGAAATCGAATATTGCTTCAGATAAAACATATTGTTTAATTTTCTTCACATGATGACCTCAAAAGTTGTTGAATATTAATTGGTTAAGGGGGCCCTGGAATGTAATGATAACTTTTTCCCTTCATTTAAAAAGATTCCCTTCTAATGCCGCTATGCTCATTAAATATATCAACAACTGTTGATATCACCATGTGAAGAAAATTAATCTTCATGTTTGTATTGAAACAATTTTTTTGTATTGCTCTAAAACTGCACTAACACTGCCATTAATTTGCGTTCACTACATCCACACTTTTAAAGAGTTCAACACCTCAAAGAAGGTAGTCAGATGCAGAGAAAAATATCCCATCATAAATATGTATTATCCAGATGCAATGTAAGGGCAATATAATAATTATATTTATCCGTGAATTAAATCTATCTTGATCCTGTAATATAATATATTACAAATGTTTACACTTAACTACCACCATATAATATTTATCCGTGAATTAAATCTATCTTGATCTTGTAATATAATATATTACAAACGTTTACACTTAACTACCGCCATATTCGTAGAGGCATCCAACAAAATAAAAGCAATTCTACCTAGTGTATCACACATTGAAGTCTCTTCACTTGATCTTTGCACATTGACGATTAAATCATTCCCACCATCATCGGTTTATGCGGCGAGCGTTGAGACACAAACTTCAATAAAATAAGACGACTGGTTTTCACGTCGCCCTCCCTACACAGGTTGGGGTAAGCCAGACGTTCAAGGGGTGAGGGTGCTGTAAAGCCATGAGCAATAGATTGCTTCCCTACACCACACCCCCAAAGATACTTACCACGGCTCCCCAGTTTCCGACACGTATTGGAATCAATATTGGACTTTAGGAGCGAGGTTGAGTTAACTACTGCAAAAGGAAGACTGTTTCAGTGTATCTTGAATTACTTGTTTTATATCGTCTCTTTAGGGTGGGATAGAGATCCAGGGAGTTGAGGTCTTCATTTTAGTAGCTTTGTTTTACAATATAAACATGAACATTTCTGAGAGATCCTACATCGGGGATCACGGGTGCATCGGAGGGTGCGGTTGTGGGGCTATTTTTAGGTCTGTTACACTTTTTAAATTTTACAATTCCCTTACTCTTATGAGCTTTCACTGTATTCCAGCCGTGTATGAGCCCAACATTTCCTAAAATGATTATTTCCAGTCTCTATCCAAATCGATTTTAGTTAATTAGCTTATTCTTGTAGGTTAGATATTCGTGGTCTCTGAAATCCAGCAATGGAATATTGCTTATCAATGAAAATTAAATAAAACTAAATGTACGTTTTTGTTAATTTAGGAAAATCTTTTCCAGATTATTTTCTATTTTTTCTTGAATTTATTATTCGTATTGACGACATCTAAACTGAGTTATACCAGACATTTTAAAATCAGAAATGAAATATTAATAATGGATTATGGTCTGAAACAGCACTAGTTGTGTGATTAGTCACTATACAGGGTAGGGGGTATTAGATTAGATTAATCAAAATCCCTCTATTGTTCAATCAACAAAAGTGCCTTTATTCCCATATAGGTTTGTCTCATAGATTTAACATGTTCTAAATACATTAAATTTGAATTTCAATATGCTGGTGTATACAATACGATGCTGTATACATGCGATAAGTTTAATTTAAAATAATATTTTAGTGCTTATTGTGGGCATTTTATCAATGGTTTTGAAAAAAATATGATGTGTGTTTATTTTGATGACAAACTTTGTTTTTCAGGGATAAAACCTCAATAATACAATGCTATTATTTATTTGAGATCTATTTCATAGTACTGTAATAATTTATCATAGGACAAGAATAAAATACGCGAACAGCTTATAAATATTTTAACTATTTCTACTTAAATTAATCTATGGCATTAGGGACTTTAAATTCCATTGTCGCACTTATAAAAATATGACATCTATCCTTATCTTGAGCTAGTTCTATCTATTCCACCTCATCACACCCTATCTCTATATTCAGCTAGTTCCATACAGTCCTCCTAATTACACCCTATCCCTATCTTGAGCTGGTTCCATACAGTCCTCCTAATTACACCCTATCCCTATCTTGAGCTGGTTCCATACAGTCCTCCTAATTACACCCTATCCTTATCTTGAGCTGGTTCCATACAGTCCCTCTCATTTCACCCTATCCTTATCTTAAGCTAGTTCCATACAGTCCCTCTCATTACACCCTATCCCTATTTTAAGCTAGTTCCATACAGTCCTCCTAATTACACCCTATCCCTATCTTGAGCTGGTTCCATACAGTCCATCTCACTACACCTTATCCTTATCTTAAGCTAGTTCTATCCAGTCCTCCTCATTACACCCTATCCCTATATTGAGCTAGTTCTATCCAGTCCATCTCATTACACTCTATCTCTTTCGAATCCATTATAATACTATCCTACCATCTGTAAATTCTTGCTAAATATTTAAACTCACTAAACGTGTCAAATTATATGTTGCTCGATGTGATATTTAAATTATTGTCCCTGATATGTTATTTGTTTGATCATTATTTATGTTTACATATGTATTTTGTAATTTGATTGAATTAAAATATACAAAATGTAATCAAGTTTATGTTATATTAAAAAAAAATCGGAAAATTGTTAATGGGTAGGTATATACCAAATAAAATAAATATGTATATGTTTTTGTGTATCGGTGACTCAACACCGTTTCGTATTGTGTATTAATCAATAAATATTGTCTATAGAGAGTTGTACAAATAGAGGATATTCTCCAAATCTACGTTGATGTGTTTCATGGGATTTTAGATGTGAACTTTTGAACAAACATTTTTTCTTGTAATTTTGCAAGACATGACCTTCTTTAGTCATTTAATCTTTATTAAATTCAACCATTTATCTTTTTTTCTAAATCTCTATTGTAGGAGGTAACAAAATATAAATTAAACATGGTTTGAAATTACAAAACAAAAACAACGTTAGTTAATACAATGAATGGTATATTTCTTCTTAGACAAAACTGGGAGCCAGCTTTTATTTGATTAAACGACTCTTTGATTACTCAAGCTCAATGAATTACCGTGAAAAGTGGTAAAAAATAATGTATTTATTTTACAAAAATGTTTTGTAAGTGACTGAATGTTTTGTCTCAAACCGATTTTCCGCCATAGAAGATACAAATTGCATTGAAATTTTTGTGGGGGATATGTACTGAGACGTTTCTGGAAATAGCTCTTTCATCAACTCCGAGTCTGAATTAACTAAACGATGAAAATATGCTCCGAGGTAAGTACGAAAGTGTCGTAAGAATACTTCCAAGACTCTACTGGTTTATTTGTTCCGTTTCCGTACTCGCGGAGTAAGGATCAAAGTGGTGATACCAACTGCAACAGTAGTAACGTCGTCAAAAAGTCATTGATAGCACTCTTTTTTCCCCAAATCCAAGTGAAGGGTTTACTTCTGAGCTTTATTCTACTTTATTAACAAGCTACCCGCTTCCGTGGCCACATGGTTTAAGGTGTCACTTTCGCAATATGCTAGACTGCCAATGACGGGGAGATCAGGGCTTGATCAAAATCAGATCCAATGAGGTTGATTCTTTTTCAATGGTTTTCCACTCTCCTTCCAAGAAAATGCTCTAAATTCAACCTTCCTCCTCCATAACACACGAGCATAATTAGTACATGTAAGTATAGCTTGAGTGGGAAGTAAGACATAGTGCTAGAAAAATATTTACAAGTCTACTTTAGTAGACACAAATATTATCAAACTTTTTTTAACTGGCAAATAAAATAAAAAATGTTTTTGGTAATTTTCAAACAACTAAATTAATTATTTAAAATATATTTCTATTTGACCACTGCACCATACAAATATTTTAAAACTTAAAACAAACGATTTAAAAGAAGATTAAACTAAAATATTTGTGATAAAATATATTCTGATTTCAGAATATATGGTAAAATATGACCACAATTATATGAACCTAGGAAAAACTCCACAGTCGGTTGTTTCATTTGTTGGTGTTTTATTTTATAGTAATGAAAAGCCATTGATAAGTATAATGAATTGCATCTTATAAAGCTGAAAAACTCGATATTACCTGTGAATTAATAACGATATTGATACCACCACAGTTAGCTCGGGACTTAAAACAAATCGTGCGCTTGCCAGAATTTAATCACCAATTTGTGTACATTATACAAAGTTGATATATATATTCTGAAGTATTATTCTCACATAAACGTATATAAAGTTTAAAAAATAAATTATATAAAAACCCACACCGTAGTTTTAAAACAGAAGTCAACCATTCGCCTTTTCTTTTTAAAATTCAAAGTTGAATTTAGCTTAACTACAACCCTTGATAAACTCTTACATTCGTTTGTAATGTTTTAGTAGATTTAAATAATTGTACTAGATACATAAGTGCGAGTACATTTCCTCGTCACTATCCCATTTATATAAATTTGCTTATGGCACAAAAAATTAATACAATATGTCATATTCTGATTTCTAAAAATGGTATTTCTTATAAATTACCACAGCTCATTATGTTGGACAAATTTACGAGACACATTTGGTTTGAACATGCTCTTTTAAGTAAATAAAGCATCTAGGTGCAGCTCTTAAAATCACACTTGTATGTCTATTTATACCGTTTATCGAACGAGGGTGGAACCTTCTGATATATTGGAGCTTTTTTTAAGCTATATGGTTACATCGCATCGCATCTTATCTCAAGACGAATATCAATGGTTTATTTAAAATTAACTTTTCTCAGAGGAATTCTTTAAGGCGATTGGCCCTTTTCATTTGCCGTGGAAATGCAAAGCCATGGGAATAAATGGTTATTTTCAAGATTTTTTATTGTTTCGCAATTTTGTGTTTGGAAACGGTTTGTTCAAAAATAGAAACATGTTGAATAAGCTATACTTTTTATAAACAGTCTCTTCTATAATTTAGAATAATCAAATATTGATAAAATTTACATTTTTCAATGGAAAACTGCCGGTTTCACATCCAAAATTAAGAAAATGTAACAATTAATGAACATCAATACATTATCTTAGAAGGGGCGTTGAAAATATTAACATAAAAATTTTAATCGTTCTCGAGAAAAATGATCTTTCCAAACGAATGATTTTTCCGCAGGACCTGTCTGGTAGCTAGCACCATCTACGGTTTCCGTGATCCATCTGCTCTTGTTGGCGCGGAAGAATACTTTGGTCGGTTGTGAAGCCACACCATGCCTTTCACATTCCTGCCCACCATCACACAAAATAGATTTTAGACTTGCATTCGAGAGGGCCTAGGGCCTTAAGCTATATAGTTTGGGACACTGATAAGAGAACAATACTGGTACTCAGGGCCATGTGAGTATATAGTCAAAATTATAAAGTTATCTATCCCCTCAATCAACATGAACTGCTTGTTATTCGTATACCATTACTAGAATATTAATACAGTGCTTAGTCTCATTGATAAATAATTAGTCTCGTTGATAAATGACAAAATGTTATCATATTTAACAAATTATGATGTAAACACACTATATTGTTTAGTTGAGGCTTCAAGTGTTAGTTTTACTATCGTACAATGTTTTTGACTAGCATGTCCGACTCTAATACGAAGGTAAGGAATACAATTCTTATAGTGGCTGGACGTATTGGGGATATTTTTACCCGCATTGGGATTTGACATTCCCGTGCATTTCCTCTTAGTTACCATTTTAATATCGATTAGACTAGGGGGTCGATAGCGTA
Source organism: Timema shepardi (assembly GCA_902151425.1). Taxonomy (NCBI): domain Eukaryota; kingdom Metazoa; phylum Arthropoda; class Insecta; order Phasmatodea; family Timematidae; genus Timema; species Timema shepardi. Next base: position 143,969 of record CABFVX010000005.1, on the reverse strand, counting down.
CTAACCGTATAAAAAACACACAGTGGTTCGCTGTACACAATTATCAGATCTTGGAGAATGGAGCTGCAGGTGTTCGAAGTGTCCGAAACAATCCACATAAGCAACAAAGCTCGTCCCTGATTGAGCGACAGCCGTAGGGCTCTCTCTTGGTCTAGGGGTCGGTCAGACCTCCTGGCTACTAATCTAGAGGTCCCGGGCTCGATTTTTGGTGGTACCATATGTATATTTCCCGAAGGGTAACTGTCCCTATGATTGCCATAGTCTGGTTGATTAGGCTTAAGTGAGCTCTGCTGGCACCAAAGATTCATACCCAACAAACTCTAGTGGCATACGCCAAAAAAAAGACAAAAAAACGCTGCCATACAGCGATCGACTGCAAAGCAGGCTATGGTTGGTGTCAGAGATAATTCGTTGCCTATACGGTTCCTCTACCCTGTAAGGTAGCAAGCTTACCTTGCGTTATTCAACAAAGGTACAGCTTTTGACACAAATGACCAAATAGTAGATTGCAATCGACTAGTCGATCACAGCCGCTTTTTAAGTCGGTTGTTTGGTGATCGATTAAAAGTCCTTGAAAGAACAAAAATGAAAGATAATTTTACTATTAAGACAGATAATGTTAGTATTTTTTTATCAATAAAACAAACAATATAATTTGTCTGTGTTTCCGTAGTTTATAGCAAAAGAGATTCCTTGTCTGTAATAGACCATTAGATCTAAAAGTCTTGCTATTCCTGGCTTATAAGATAGGGCCATTGTATAGGCCGTCAAGATAAGACTGTGATTATTCAATATGAACGGAGTGTACATGGGTTTGTATTGTCACTGTACTAACTTTTTTTTTCATACAGCGTCTTACTAGCCATCCGGGTAGTCTGCCATTGCATTCACTTTAATTCTCAATTTAAAAACAAAACACCATCTGGATTACACGCATTTGTGGTCGCATGGTCTAACGAATCATTCTCGTGTTGGAATAGATTGCCGGGTACGAGGAGATAAGGATTCAAATCCCGGTTGGATATACTCAAGGTAGTTTTTCCTCAATGTTTTCCCACTCTCTTCTTTCAAGCAAATGAGGGTAATGGTTATCTAAAAGGATACCGTCTTAATTTATATTCCAGTAATATAATTAATGTATGCGTACAGCCCAAACGGGTACTAAAACCGTAGGGTGTGGTGGGTAGGGGTTAGGGGAGGGAATGAACGGATTACAGACCATTAATTTGCTCCTAAGTAAATAGAACAATTCGAATAACATATTGATGAATGTTTATCTTTTGCCGGTAATTGAATAAGGGATCATTAAATCAATACAATAGACACAGAACTTGTGTCAGACAATGTGTAGCTAAGTTAATGATACTCAAGTCATATTTGTAGTATCTATTATGAATTATTACGCTTTGAACAATGGATTAATCTCTGAGGAGGTAAAGATAGAATGTAGTTTTGCAATGATATAAAAATAATTATATTATGTAATATCCCGATCTTCTTTCCTTGGTTGTGGTTTGGACATTTGCATCGTCATCAATATACTTTAGGTTCTCATAACTTATTTTGCTTCGCCCTGGCTGCTCATTTGCTGGGTTTACTGAGGTTTTTTTTTAGAAAAAAAAAGTTTTTTCTTTTGTTACCCATGAGTGTGAATTTATCATCATTAATTCTTCTTAAAACACACATTGAAATTGATATGTAATTAGAAAAATTCCGTCCAAATATATGTCTTTGGACCTTTACAATTTGTCTATCAAGTAAACACATCTCACAGCTTTAACATTTACCAACAAAGAGTTTATAGCATTTGTGAAATCTTTCACATTTTTACACCGTGAAAATACACGTATGTCTAATTCAAGACCTATCAACCAACAGTGTATTATGTTGTGTTGCTAGCCCAAACATTTTAATATATGTCATATTTTGTGACGAGCAAATATACGTCTATTCAATTTATTAATTTTCACTCAACTTTCAACACACATAATTTTTTAAGATTTCCGAACAAAGAATATACATTTTCATTGCAACAGACAGAAACTGCGTAGCTATTATGCATGCTTATCTCGTGTAGACAAGGGTTTTTACATTCTCATATAATGAGAAAGTATTGTGACCGTGAAAAATCTATCTCGAGATTATGATGAAGCTTTACGTTTTAATTGAACAAGAACTTATAAAAGGGAATTTTACAATTATACCTGGCACCATGTCTGTCTGTCTGCCTGTCTGTCCCTGGCCTCGGATCCAAAACAGATAGATTGATGTTGTTCAAACATTATATTTAGATTTTATATGGATATACCTTATGATTTTTTTAAATATTTACCTTAACCTCAAATTAGGGGTAGTTTACTGATGAGTGATTTTTTTTATTCAAACATTTTTGAAACTGGTTCTACGATTTTAATTAACATACATAGATAAGATTTGTTTGAGATGAAAAATAGCACTGTGTCATTAGTTTTTGGACAAACATTTTTTTAAGGGCAGTTTACAAATGGGAAATTTTATAAATCGAAATATTTCGAAAATGTTTTAGACCATTATTTTTAATGTATATCTGCAGATTGTGCGGTATTTCAAATAACACCTCTTTTTGTGGTAAAAACTCATTTATGGGTTTACTCATAATTTATTTTCCAAAAAGTGGAAATATTTTCAGAGTGGCACTAACGATTTGGTTCCAATTGGGTATCTTGGGAATGTTTGACAATAAAAATAACCCTATATTCGTGGTTTTGGGTGAGCATTCGATAAAGGGTTGTTTACTGATGAGTAACTTTTGCAAATTCGAATTATTTAAAAATTACTTCAATGATGTTGCTTAAAATGTATATCAGAGTAGTGTTTTACATTAATATTACAAAATAATAATGCTACACACTTGTTTTTTTTGGAGGAAGGCGGGGGAGAAGTACGGCTATGATTAGTGTTGACTGATGATATTTTTTTAAATTGAAGTATATATTTTTTAAATGCTGTAGTGATTTGGTTCAAAATGGGTATCTGATAATTAGTTAGCATTATAAATAGTAACATAGATTAGTTTTTCTAAAAAAAAATCATTAAATATTATTTAACAAATAGATAAATTTTTTAGATTAGATTTTTTTGGTATTGGGGGACTCTTTTACATTATCAATAATAATGTATCTTTATTATCTAAAATAAATTAATGTAAGGGTAGTTTACATACGACAAATTAGAGAAAATTTGAATTTTTACTTGACTGACCTTGAAGATTGAATTCAAAATGGGAGTATGGGAATCGTTTTTCATGATGTATAAGAACACTTTTTATTTTTACAAATAAAATTTTTTAGGGTATTTTACAAATAATTAATTTTGATAATCTGAACTTGGTCAACTATATCAAACAATTTGATTTAATATGTATATGTAAAGAGTATTTATTGTGATTAACAAGATGATGTGTTGGTTTTTATATTTTTAAAAAAAGCCATAATTATAGCGCAGTTTACTCAAAAACTTTGTTTGTAAACATCTTTGAAGCTATAATACACAATATTATTTCTAAGTATCGAAATAAAGAACTGACTTGCTTTCTTTTATTTTCATCCAACAATCAGGAACGTAAGGAAGAGGTCAAAAACAAAAGTGGGAGGAGCCATCATCAAATGTAAGTCTTCTTAATGCTGTACCTCAGAACCATTGTATCGTAAGTCCAAAAATATCGATTTTCTGGTTTCAGCTGATTATTAGTCAGAATGATATTTTCTATCGAACCACACTATCATATATCTGCTAAAAAATATATTTATGGATTTAGCTAGAGTTATAAGATCGTAAGTCACAATATAGGTTTGAGCCATACCACCGTATATCCAGATACGATGTTTTGGTTCTAAACTATAAGCTTAAGTGAATGAACGCAAGTCCAGAGTCGGACTTACGTTAGTCTGGCTCCTTTACTGTATTTAGTGGCTAGTAACTCAAGTCCATTATTGACATTCTTTTAATCAGCTGTTTTACAGCTTCGTGTGGTCAGCTCAGTTTGAGGTTATAGGTTGGTGTTCGTTGTTTGGTTGAAGTTAAAGGTTATTTCATTTAAACATTGCAGACATTTATATTACGTTTTAGTGAAGGCTAGTGTTTTAATGTGGTTAGTTGAATAAATAATAATGACTGGACTATACAACAGTACTGTTTCAAGCAGAGGAAAACTTATACTTTCGTTGGCACAACAACAAAACACAGTAGTACCGGTAGATCATGACCATGTTTGTATTTCAGAAGAAACAACTAGTTTTTCAGTGTCTCCATTAATAATAGAGATTCCTAATAATAATGAAAAAACATTCAGGAACAGCAGCCCTGCGCCTTCTTTAACCGAATTACAGGTTAGTTAGTTAGTTCATATTAATTTTTTTGTTCATATTTTTTTGTTATAGAAAATATGATTAAAACCATTGTCCTAATTTTCAGACAGTGCACCCGGATTTGTTGCATGGACCTGAGTTCCACCAGCTTTATAATCTACTTGGAGAAGATATTAATACATGCACCCAACATGAAAATCTTATTCCAGACTATTTAGAAGATGTTGCCGGCCCATTAGTAAATGGTTATGGTAAGTGTTTTCTTATCCACAATATAGGCCTATGTTGTTTTATTACAATATTAAAACCTGTATCTTCACTCGAGTAGTTATTGTTATTCTCATATACTAGGTTTTTAGCAGTAACAATAATATAAGATTATATTAAGAGCCAAAAATAAGTAAATTAACAAATAATAATTATGTTCGGCCATGTTATTCTACACTCACCCTTCATTCACATTAACCCTAAAATACACACCAGGGTGCGTCGTTGTCCTAATGAAACTATAAAGTATAAGCTAACCTTCCTTTTTTGTACAAGAGGCAATTTATTCTTTTTGCAGCAGTGATTTTTATTTGTGTGTTTCTACAACAGTGGCAGTTTTTAACATTTCAACATTTCAACTGACTCCCATGGGTCATGCATTGTCAGATTAGTATCTTGGTGTTTAGGCTATATCCTAAATACCAAGTATATAAATATTATAAACTAATAAGCTTCTTTCTTTGCAGAACCAGAAGTTGAAGATCATCCTCCTGCTGAATTTGTACAAGAGGAAGTGCACATTGATGGTTTACCAGATCAGAAATCTCCGGATAAAAATGACCTTTTGGATAAATGTTCATCTGCAAGCAGTTTATTCTCTGAAAATGATTTGGATGATCCCACTTATGTGCCCCATGAGAGTTCTGAAAGTGAAATGTCGTTTTGTGATGATTTTGTAGTATCACAAACATCTATTAATACAAATACTAGACCTACAACAGTATTAAATAAATCTAAACTTGTTCCTTATAGCGACTCAGATTCAAATGATGAGGTAATAAATCATACTGAAAAGGGTAAAAAAAAGAGTAAGAAATCCAGTAAACTGGAAAAAGAACATAAGGAAAAGAAAAATACTTTCTGGTGAGCAATATGTAAATGCGAAAGGAAAATTGATGGAAGGAAGACCATTAAAACCTCCATGTGGAGATACTTGCCGTTTAAAGTGTAGCAAAAGATTTACACGTGAAGAAAGATTGAATATTCATTCTGAGTTTTGGAAATCTAATAGAACCTGGGACTTAAAACGGCAGTTTGTTGCTTCATGCATAAAATCCAAACCTGTAGCTAGGCAGCGGCAAAGAGATGGAACGAAGAAAAACAAAAGTGTGAGTAACATATATTTTTTAAATAACAAGAACAAAGAAGAAGTAGTGTGCAAAACTTTTTTTTAAACACTCTCTCAATTTCTGATATGTTTACAAGATATGTTTTGAAAAAGACAGCTGACATTGGTCTTGTAGAGGGAGACCTTAGAGGACACCATACACCGTCAAATAAAAGACCTCCTGAAACCTTAGAAGTAATAAAAAGTCATATAAGGAAATATCCCACGTATGAGAGTCATTATAGCAGGGAGAGGTCACAAAGAAAGTACTTAGGGAACCACTTAAATATCAGCAAAATGTATAACATGTACGTTGAAGACTGCAAAAAGGATGGCATTAAACCAGAAAAAAATGGTTATTTTCTAAGGTATTCAATGAAGAATTCAATTACTCTTTTCATTTGCCGGATAACGATACTTGTGATACGTGTGACAAGATTGACTGTTGCATAAAAAATGAAAAGTCTGATGAAAAACTGAAAGAGCTGAAACAGCAAAAAGAGGATCATTTAGAGGAAGCATCTCTTAGATATACTTTAAAAAGAGAGGACAAACTCAATGCCAAGGAAAGTGAAAACACAAAAGTTATTACAGCAGATCTACAAAAGTGCCTCCCTACACCAGCATTAACAAATTCACAAAGCTTTTATTTAAGAAAACTATGGACACTAAACTATACAATATATGATACAACAGAAAACAAAACTCATTGCATGATTTGGGATGAGACTACTGGAGGAAGAGGGGGCAGTGAAATGGCTTCTTGCTTTTTTGCTTGGGCAAGTGAAGAATTAACAAACACAGAGAACCTCACAGTGTGGACGGATAATTGCAGTGGACAGAATAGAAACCTGAATATGATCTTCATGTACATGTGGCTAATGGAAAAGTCCCCACATTTAGAAGTAATAAATCACAAGTTCCTTCTTGCTGGTCACACACACATGGAGGTTGATGGGAAGCACAGTATCATTGAGAAGGCAAAGAAAAAAGTTCAGAGAAACACTATTTATACAACCAATGACTGGTTAAATTTCATTTTGACCTGTGAATCGAAGAATCCATTTGTAACTAAAAGAATGGCTTTAGAAAACTTTCTTAATTTTTTACATCTAAAGCAGAAAAATGGTCCACTTATATCAAGAAAAACGAACACAGATGGAGGACCATTTCTGATATCTGAAGCAGTGTGGCTGCAGTTGCGAAGAGAAGATAAAGGTGTTGTTTACTATAAAACCAGTTTCAGTGAAGACACTTTCAAAAAGGTTGATTTGAAGAGGAATAAACGAATAGGTTTAACAATGCCTGAGATTCTACCTCTATTAAGAACAACTAGAAAGAAAATAAGTAATGAAAAGTTTAGGGACATACAGACTCTCATGCAGTGGGTTCCTGAAGAGTATAGAGCGTATTTCGAGAGCATTCCACATGGAGATGGTGTTGGAGATTTCCCTGAAGAGGATTCAACTGAACTAGAATAAAACAGGATATAGCCTATCTGATTATAAACATGTTTCTTTTGCCAACTGAATTTTATCCAATAGTGCAGTGAATAATTATTGAGTAATTTTAACTAGGAAAGTTAAAATAAGGTTATTCTTTATTACTAGGCCTTATTACTATTATTACTGTTACTGTATTACCAATAACATTAATAAATCATAACTATTATTAATCATTCTACAATTTTATTAACCCCTATTACCATTTTTATCATTATAGCATAGGAGCGTAAGTCCATATTAACTGCTTGTGTTTAGAACCACAAAATAGTAAGTCCATTTATTAATAAAACTAAATGTATTTAAGAAAAATTCTTCTACAGATAAAAAAAATGGTTGTAGACTTTTACATTTTCACTGCTAAAAAAGTTATAATAAGGCTTCTCTGTCTTGCGCTGAAGCGTGAACAGAGTTAGAATATGTTTTTGGGCTCTCCTGAAAAAATGACCAGTTGTGACTTACGATACTATGGATCTGGGGTACAGATATGATGACTCATACGTGGAAGTGATAATAAATCTGAATATTCAGAAAGTAGATATACGATAAATATGGTCCTGGCAGGGTCTGAATAGTCTTCACAATACATATGTGTGCCCTTTCCTTCACACTTTAAATAAAACACGTTTCTGGTGTCCACAGGCACGTACGGTGCATAATAAACCTTTCAGACAGCGTAGTACAGCCAGAACTTATTGCTGTCGTCAAAAAAATGTAGCCAGAGATTTTGATAAATGTTGACGTTTTATGACCCACTAAACTCGAAAAAGTAGTTCTTGCGATGCCGTTTGTTTGTATCTCGGATTAGAGCTGAAATCATTCTACCGATTGGGCTAAAATTTGATAGCTAGTAGGGTTTTTCTAAGGTTTCCCGAGGGTTTATTGGAATTAGATATCTAAACCTAAAATTAAGGGTTATTTTACTGATGGGTAAAAAGCGATAAAATCGATTTTATCTAAATCCGCTCTAACGATTTTTATTAAATTTGGCTACCAAGCAATATTTAACATAGCAAATAAAAGTGAAGTTCCCGTTTTTCTGTGAAAATGAATTAAAGGTCACTTTATAGAAGCAGAAATCTCCCAATTTGATCACATATCCGCAACTACTTGAGGTATTAAATAATCTATTATACTGTAACATTGTAGTAGGTACTACAATTTAAAATATAAATATTTTAATTTTGAATAAATTTTTATCGCAAACCAATAGTTTGAGCTATAAGCAAACATTATATATATATATATATATATATATATGGACTACATAGAAATATAAAGTCGATTGTTATGCTCTTTGGTGTACAGAGAGGCTTCTCTTTTATCAATATTTCTGCAACATTGTATATTAATTAATTTATGGGCTTTGGTGTAGTGCTGATGCAACAGTGTGGGTTATTTCGTTTCACAAATTTTACGAGTTTTTAGTTAATGTCTCTATTTTAATATTAAATACAGATAAGTATGTATTTTTTTAAGCAGGTAAAAGTATTTGTAGATAAATATATAGGCCCTTAGAGATTTTAAAATAAATTAGCTTACATGTATATCTATTTATAGACAACTTTCTGCTGAATAATTTACTAGTCACTACACAACACAAAAATTTAAACTCCGCGCCAAAAACGTATGAAGGCCAAAAAATATTTAAATCATTTTTGCATATTTAGAGCAATTATTAAAATATATACTTATATATCAATCGCTATTTTCCTTAAATATTTGACTTATATCAGTAAAGTATTATTCTTAAACAATTTTTAGTTCAAAGCTACAAACTGAAAATACATTTCCTGGAATATGCCCCTTATTTAAGGGAGTTTTAAGGGACGCGCAACTGTACACTGAATGAGAATTTGGACCCCATCAAAAATGCCAACGTCATTGCAACTGTCAAGTGCACTTAGCTTCCAAGTGCACTAAGCTTCCAAGTGTCCTTGGATGAACTATTCATACATGGCCAAATATCTTACAAGACTAATAACATATTGAAATAAGTATTTATAGTATAATTCATGTTTAATGGTTAGTTTTAGATATAACAAGTATTTTAGTAATCAAAAAAAGGTTCAGCGTGATATTGTCCTTCTCTGTCGCAGGCCGTCATAATGTAACTTCGATTGAAGGGAAAACTCAATTTCAAATTAGTAAACTTTCAGTCCTTCTGAGGATATAACTTATTAAAGTACCGTAGTTCATATTTTAAAGATATTGACCGGTTGTAGAGTTTAACGTGGTGTACAATTCAATGAAAACTCAATGGCTTGCTATTTCTTGAAAAAAAAAAGTTATGTTGTAAAGCGAATTACCGCTAAGAAAAGAAAGGATTAAAAAAAATTCAAAAACACAAAATGCTTAAGAAAAAACCAAAAACATCATTAACAAATTAAATATAAGCCCACAGCAATTAAAAACTTTCTTTGATCACAAAGGGGTGACCATGGAAATGTCTGGTTATCATAAACGTAGCGGAGTACTTAGCTTTAAAAAGAAATAATATATTAAAACCGTATAGAAATCAGAAAGAAAATAAAAAATTATTCATTATACTTTTAGTTGTTTTGGCTTGTTAGCGAGATTTAATATATTTTTCTTTCTCGGTTATTATTTTGTAAAACAGTGATGAAATGTTCTAAAAAAACCTAACACAATATGATTAGTTCTATTTTCATGTATTATGTTCTTATAAATAATTTAAGTATGCCTACTTCTAAGACTAAAGTATTTCAAAAATGTTACCTAATAATTTTTATTCCTGAAATATAAAATTACATTAGTGCTTATAATATATATTGATGATGACAACTTGCAAGATTATAGGTTTTGGTGCTTTTCGAGCTAAGTAATATCATTTTCTCATCTCACGACAAGTCCGAGTGAAACGCTGCAGGGTAATTCGAGGGAAGGAGTGGGGCTGAGAATATTGCTATTTACCAAAAGAGAAATACTCTCGCTGCGTCCTCTGTCAGGTTAATGTTTGCTTTTCCGAGCGGTCTCGTCCGCCAGGCTTCGTCAAACCGACGGAGCTACGACCCGCAAGGCTATCGGCTTCCGATGTTGTAAACAACGGCATTTCCTCATAATCCGAGACCAAATATTGACGCATTGGCCTGTTGGTGGTTCGCCAACGCTACAAAAATAAACAAGATAGTAAGGAAGGGGGTAGGCGAGGAACCAAAAGAGACAACGATAGAAAAAAGATGGAGTCAAATGTCTGTATTTGTCAAGCGGTTTGGAAGTGCACTTCCAAACTGTAAACATGTTAGAGGAATAAGAAATATCTAGGTTTTTGTAAAATGTTGACATGTGTGTAATGGGCTACTCACATGGCTAATGTGTCCAACTTGGATCAATTGGCCAGAGGTTTCTACCTGCTTTCTCCTACGTCTATTACGGCTCTTACTTTGTATTCTCGTTTTAACACCCTCTAACCCCCTCTCAAAGAATAATCAGGGTTTGTATACTAGGTAAGTTTTTTAATTCACCGAATTTTACAGGTTCTCCAGACCCACCCCCCTCCCCAACAAAAGGCATTTTATTTGTATTTTATGCGCAAAGCTTCAAATATTTTTATTTTTATTGTTTTGATTAAATTTTGACTCGAGAATTAACAATACAGTTGTTTTACTGATATCCGCAAAATCGTATGTATTCGATACGTTAATTCCCAGTTGTCATAAGAGTACCTAATTAAAAAATATCTGAAAATTAAAGAAAGGTTTTAAAATGTCACGTAATTTTACCTCGTATATTTAAAATATATATGGATAGATCTTAGGGTTATCTTAGGAGATATGTATCCACATTATCGTTGGTAGGGATGAGAAAACCGCCGATATTTAACCTTTAAATGGTGAGGTGGGGTCTAGGAGACCCCAGCAGCCCTTTAAATTTCTGTGAATCCCCTTCCCCTCATGCTAACATCTTGTCCCCACCTGACATTTCCTGTCTCAACATGCTCTCACTGTAACTCACTTTTCCAGTCAGTTTCCTTCGTGTGTTTGGTCAGGAAAGACGTCTTGGGGTCCCACAGACCCCACCTCACTGCTAGTGTTCGGATTTTTTCAAATATAGTTTTTTCTAATATTCTGGTATAAATGTCGCGCGAACGGGTAATCTTTCGAAGTGATGATCCACAGTTTGCTAGATTAATTTTGGAGGAGCTCAACAGACCACTGGGTGATGAGTTGCCTATTTCTGATTTGGAAGACAGTGACAATGATGGTGGAGATGCAGATTTTGTTCTGAGTGATCATCAATCTGATTCGGAACAGAGTGAGGTGAGTGATAGTGAATCTACCGATGAGGATGGTGAGAGTGTGCCTCGTGATGTTTACAGAGGGAAAGGTAAAAACAGAATTCCGTATGTTTGGGGAAAACAAAAACCAAGACACAGAGGTAGGGCACCTGCCCATAATATAGTGAGTCATTTACCAGGATTGCGGAACGAAGCCAGAGCACTATCTCCAGGAGATATAAATCCTCTAGTGATGTGGGAACTTCTAATGCCCAATACTATGTTAGAAAAAATTGTGAATTTCACAAATACTCAATTAGAAGCATATAGAAGTAATTTCCAAGACCCGAACCGTACTGACTTACGCAATGTAGACCTGGTTGAGATGCGGGCTTATCTAGGTCTACTTTTGCTTTCTAGTATATCTAAATCCGGAAGAGAAAGCATGAGTTCCCTTTTTTCGGACGACGGGCACGGAAGGGACATTTTTAGATGCACCATGTCAATGAAAAGATTTTTTATATTGACGGTGTGTATTAGATTCGATGATAAAAATACTCGAGAAGCACGGAAACAAGAGGATCCAACTGCAGCTGTAAATGAAGTGTGGGCTGAATTTCTTCTCAATTCCCAGCGGATGTATTGCATAAGCCAAAATGCCTGCGTCGATGAAATGCTCGTCCCCTTTCGCGGAAGATGCAAATTTCGCGTGTACATGCCTAATAAGCCGGCAAAGTATGGCTTGAAAGTTTTATGCCTTACAGATGCTCGGAACTCATATCTTTTCAATGCGTATTTATATGGAGGAAAAAATTCAGATAGCATTGGCCTAACACATGAAGAAAAAAAATTATCTATCCCCACACAGTCAGTTGTCCGTCTTGTAAAACCCATAGAAAAATCGAACAGAAATGTTACATGTGACAATTGGTTTATGTCTATGGAACTCCTAAATGAACTAAAAAATAGAGGCCTAACAGTTCTTGGAACTCTAAGGAAAAATAAACCCGAAATTCCGAAAGAATTTTTACCCAATCGGGGGAGAGCACCTGGAAGCAGCTTATTCGGATTCACTAACGCAGCCACTTTAGTGTCCTACGTCCCCAAGAAAAATAAGGCTGTGATTCTTCTAAGCTCCTGCCATCACGATGATAAGTGTGACGAAGTTTCAGGTAAACCGGAAATGATAATTGATTACAATTCCTTCAAAGGAGGAGTTGATAACCTCGATAAAAAATGTGCAATATATTCTTGCAATAGAAGAACACGGCGGTGGACTTTGGCATTATTCTTTGCTTTATTAGATATTAGCGCAAATAATGCCTATGTTTTGTACTCTGACAGTCGGGAACGGAGTCAAATGAATCGTTTTTGTTTTATTAAAAAACTCGGCTGTTTTTTGATAAAGGAACATTTGGAGAGAAGAGCAGTAAATCTCAGACTTCCCCGTGAGCTTCGTCAAAAAATCCAAGCAATATCAGGAATAAAACCGGAAGATCCTGTTCAACACGGGGGCCCACCGAAGAAGAAGAGATGCTACACTTGTCCCAGAAACAAAGACAGGAAGACAGCAAATTTTTGTGTTAAGTGCAACCAAAATATTTGTGGAGAATGTTCGCATGCCATATGCAAAAACTGTGTGTAGGCATCGAGTGCTTTTTTTTCTCTCTCTCCCTCTCTTTCTTTATATTGTATTTATATGTTGTATTTATCATTTGTCTTTCTTTACATGTCTATTTCTTCTATATTGTAGGCTTTCTCTTTTTAATTCAATTTTTGTCATTTTTACACCAGTATATATTAAAAAAAAGAAAATTGTGAGGAACCTCAATTTGCCTTTCGTAAAAATTTATTGCTTGGATGTCATTGAGCATATTTCATAAAATATTAATCTAATCTATTTTATTCATAATTTCCTTTTTCATGGGTATAGTAAGCTGACACAAAATTCATTTATTATTTTATAATTCATGTTTTGGCAATTGTTACTAAATAAATTGTAGAAGAAAGATTAAATATAAAGTAAATTTATTAGTGTCAATTATTTATTATTAATTTTATATTATTTTAAATTTAACCAGTTTCTTATGGTATTGGGTTGCTAGAACACGTATTAAAAGGTTAATGACCTATAAAAAAAAATTTGGGCGTATATAACAAAGGAATTAAGTCTGGGGTCCCCTAGACCTCACCTCACCACTTGTGATTGTAAACTTCACCTCACTAGTTAAAGGTTAAACCTACATTTTCTCGTCGTTGGCAATCCAGTCTATTACGTGCTTGATGCCTAAGACCGTGTGACCAACTGCGTGATATCATAATAACTGTCCTTGGTGGTCTTTGGGTAAAGTTATTGTTTCAGGGCCCGATGTTAGTGGGTTCAAACTCAGCCGGAGTTGATGGATTTTTCTTGAGCGATATACATCCGTGGCAAACATTCCTTTGGAGGTGAAGTAAAGCCGTCGCTCTTATGTCGATTGTGGCATTTAAAAGAACCATGGAAGGTATGTGAAAATAATCTTTCCGGTAATAATGGTAAGCCCGTTCGTTCTCTCACACAGGAATTCTCGTATGGTTATATAATCAGTCAGTCCATAAAGTGCATGTTAAGTACCTCAAATATCGTAATAATAAAACTAAAACTACGCACACATTTTGTAAAAAATACATACGTTTAGACATAAACATACCATTAAGAGGTGGGATAGAAAACTCGTTCAAAAATAATGTACATAAAGGTCACATTAGTTTTAAAATAAATTTAAATCCAGTACTATTATTTGAGTATTTTTTTCAATACAAGTAAATTAAAGCACACCTTTGGATTTGTTTATAAATTATAGAGTATCTCAAATTTAAAAATAATATTACTGGGTTAAGCCTTATCAGATACTTTTTTCCATCCCAACACTAGTATTAGATATAATGTTGAGTAATTAGGGTAGATTCCCTACACAATAAGTCCATTTTTTTAATAAATGTGTTTAAATAAAATATGTATCACTAGTAATATTTAATGTCTCAAAAACTTTATATTATAATAATTATTTCAATATAATTACAGGTATTACAAGAAGATATTCAAACGAGATATAAAAAATAAATAGCCTGTATCAAATAACAGGTTCAAAATTATTACAAAAACTTGTTTGCAACTATTTTATACAATTGTCTATCTAATTACAAATCATTATAAAATTATATAATTTTTTCAGTATTCTTAAACGTATATCTCTACACTCCATACAGAGCTAATAATCTTTAAATATCTTCCATAAGTTTGTGAATTTTTTATATATGTTTTAGGTAATTTTTCTAGCATATATTTGAAATCAATATTTTTGTGTGCTACGTGCCTTTCGGGCTCTCCACATATTTATACTAATAAGGTAGAGGTTAAGAAAGAATAACTTAGAAGAAATGTGCCCCTATTTGCATTGTGGGATAGTAGAAAGCCATTTAATAAAAACCACCCTCAATACAACTGACAGGGATTCGAACACCGATCTCCTAGACGCGTTAAGTAAAATCTATTTTATAGTGAGAGTGGCTCCTTAGGCAACTTAGCCACCAATACGGGTAAGTTAAATCATCAAGATAAATGTAACTATTCCAAGTCCAAATTTTTCTAAGTATATCTGGACTTGAAATAGCTACTTTTATTTATAGAATATTCATAATAAAATAACTAGGTCAAACTACTACAGAACCAACAATTTATTATGTACGGTTAAATAATTTGAAACTTTCATCTCACCCCCGTTTATTCGTCTCATATAACATTCCTCTATGAATTGTTCTCTGGTGTTTCACAACCACATATATTTGATTTTATTTGTGCTGTTTAGTTTGTGCGGTGGCATTTACCAAATTAAACTATCTAAAACCATGACACAATCAAAGTAGTAGTGTTTTCCTTCTTTACGAAATATACCGCAGTATTCCATTATTCAACTGTAACTAAGTTAATAAATTAATTAGTGGCATTAATTACAGCCCTTAGTGCACCCAAACGAGGATAGAACCCCACCCTCCCAAATAAGTGTAACACTATTCCACACCTAATTATTTCGATGTACCATCGCTTTCTAAATAGAGTTTGTCTACAATTGGGAGTGTCGCACTAGCACTGGTTGTTTTGTTTGCTTTATCCTTTAGCCTATCTTTTAAATACGTTTAACCCCAAAATACTTACATACTTTTGTTTTAAAATTAACTTTATTCTAATATTATGCAAATTCAAGGTGGCAACTCAAACTCTAAAATATTATTCCATTCTGGTTTTCCGTGTGAGTAAAAAAACACCCAGGTTTTTATAAGAATTTTCCTCAGATCGTGAGACTTTAAACAAATGATTCGGAATGAAATTATTTTGAAAAGATTGTGTTTCATAAGCTAACAAATTTTATTACTTGATAAATTATTATTATTAAGTATTTATACTTAATGTATTGTTTATTAGATCAAGCCACATAATTCATAGCAACTTCATCCTCAATTATATCTTAAAACAATCTAAACTACTTACAGATGTGACTTTGTTAAAACCATAAATCTTTGGAAGACTTGAGCACAAGGCCCCACAGATAGGACCCCTCCTTCCCACCCCACTCCCCAAAAAATCAGGGTACAAACATGGAATTACTCTACATTAATATCACACGTTTTTAAAAGGTCTGGGTTGTAAAGTAGATTATTCCACTTGTGATGTATCATCAGCCACAAGTAGTGTTCCGGGAATATGTTTTTTTGTTTTTTAGCACCACGTCTTACTATCCATTCTGGCTATACACTTAGGAACTATTTAAGGGGCTAGGTACAATTATTAAAGTTCTTTACTAGATTATAATTTATAATTTAATCTGCTCCTTTCCAAGCTTGGGTTGCCATACACTGGTGAAATATACCTTTTATAATTTAAGAAACGTTCAAATTGAATACTTTTTTTTAATAATTTAATTTAAAAGTTATATCTTTCAAAAGATGTAAAATAAGTTTAAACATTCAAGACCACTTTTACTTAGCAAAGCTTTAGGACATTTTTATACATATTTTAAACTTGGCCGATGATTAATGTCCATTTAATTTGTTACTGTGATAATTGAGGTCCACCTTAGAACAAAATTGATTAAACAAAGGACGTAATGCCTAAATAACACATTTAAAACTTTTGAAAGTAATAAAGAGATAAGAAGAAACTCAGTTTAAGTTGTAACATCCTCGATCTATCATTCTGTCTCTTTGTCTCCACTTTTCTCTTTTCCCCACCCTCATATATTCTTGTATCTCTGTCTGCCGTATCCTCCGACAAACTCTGTTAAAATTCCACGTAGGTTGGAGGGGCAGGTCCGCTATTGACGTTGAACAGACGACAGAAAGAAATCTGCTGCGCCAGCAAGAATCACAGGCATCAGCCGGGACTGGCTGCAGGTTTAGTTTTTTTTTGTTGCACTCGTTCTGTCGGATGTTGGCCGACTCAGAATAATCATCCCCTGGGACCGTGTTCGATCCACGGTTAGAGCTCCTCCCTCCTCTCTTTCCATTAGACACGGCGCACACAAAAAATAATATTCCCCTGGGGGAGCTACTCAGTAGAGAGAAGGAGAGTAGAGACCCAAAAAAGGGGAGGAGGAGGAATATTAAAAAATAAAACCCGCTTCTGTGGCCGCGTGGTCAACGCGCTACTCTCACAGTATAATAATCTGCCGATGACGAGGAGATCAAGGTTCGAATATCGGTTGGGTGTTCTAAGGGTGATTTTTCCAAAATTGTTTTCCACTCTCCCTTCTTGCACATGCGGGTACACTTCTTATGTATATAGCCTCCCTAATTCCTAAAGCCATTGGCTTATTTAGTACAAATACATAACCCGAACTGTTAGTAAGATGGGGGGCTTTAAAAATAGTGATGTTTTCAGATTTTGTATTGTATTATTTTCGAAGATTTAAATACAATTGTAACTGAAGAGAAAAAAAAAATTAGTTTCAAACTATATCACTTTTCATACTTAATCATTAATTCCACAACCAATTACCAATCTTGAACTCATTTTCGCTTAGTTAGCTAATATTCAAAACATATATAATTGAAATCTCATAAAACAAATAGTACAATTTGTTCAAACATTTTGTGCAGCGACTGATAATATTTCGGGCATTGGGTACCCGAATGTTACGAAGTAAAAATGCTATGGAAAAATAGCGCTAAGTTCTGTGTTTGTAATGAATTAATTCTCGTTTGGAAGATGATTGTTGGTGCTCGGACATGCTCAGACAAGATATACTGTTAGCTACAAAATGTCGTACGAGTTAACTAGTTTGGGATGGTTTGTAATGCACAACGCATTTAAAGTACGATTGTAAAAATATAACGTTGAGTCAAGTAGAACATAAACATTATCAATATCTGAGGAAAAGCGGAATATATTCTGGAGTGAACGATATAATAAGTTCTAAGTTTAATCACATGAATTATTTCACAGCTAGGTCAATGTTATATTGAAGAGAAGGCAAACACGAGTGGAATTCTTAGTTTAATATATTTTTAATCCCATAAATAATAAAATAAGTTATGTAAAAAACAAATTTAACTGCAAATAATAGTTTTTAAATATATTACCAGAAGATTTGGCTAATCGCCGACGAAATTCATACTTATATGAGCGCTAGAGGCTCAAAATACCGCTGAATGCATTCATGATTGTAAAAACGTTCTAATCTAAACCAGGACTTTAAATGCATTTGTCCAAGGAGTAGGTATTTCGAGGGTTTGTTAGAAGGGAGAGAGGATGGCGAAACCATAGTGATCACATGTGGAAATATACCCTTATATACCCTTATGTCACCAGGGGAAGATTATAATTTCAAACTCCCCGTCATCAACAATCCGCTACGAGCTTAACTCCCTAGATCGTATAAAACCAGTATAGATAGCAGTGTTTATTTTGTCTCCAAGTTTCCCTATCCGTTCGGGTTGTACACATATGAGCTAATTACGCTAAAGTGCTAAGGATGAGAAAGGTTGACTTTAGAGAAAGCGTACTCATATTTGTGTGGAGGAAGAGTGGAAAACTATCCAGGAAAAAACACCCCCAGTATACTCGGCTAGGATTCAAACCCGTATCTCCCTGTGACCAGCAGTCCAGTCTATTGTGAGAAAGATACCTTAGGCTAAGGGTTCCGCAAACTTTTTGTACCGAAGGAGTACCAGAACAAATACATTCTGGTTCCGTCATAAAAACGATTACATTAATCGTAATAACAACCAATACCGAATGTTAAATTTTACAAGTTCTTTATAACTTAATAAATGAATAAATATTCAAAGAAAAAAATAATTTCTCAATTACTTACGTGTGCAAATATTTCCACTTGCAAAAAGCAAAATTTAAATCAGTATATATTACTTACTCATTAGAAGCTCAGCTGGGCTTACTCTTGATTTCAAAATTCTCAAATATTTTAAGATATTGCTGTTACCTGTAAGTGCAGATCCTTATCTAAATTTAGTTGTTATAGCAATATAATATAGTGAAAATTTTCCTTTTGAAGGAATGACGTTGCGAAACGCACAAGGGTGTACTGGCAGATTAAAAATGGCCTTGGACTACAAATATGGTGGCTCTTAAAGCATATATTAATATAAACCACTAAAGAGAGGTTTCAATGTTAGCTTAAGTGACGTATTTATGTTTTAATTCTTAGCTAATTTAATCACGAGGTAATTTTTGTTACATTATCGATTATTAGTTTTTACTTTCTACTGACATGAGTAAAAATTATTCTAAATGCTTAGACAATAGGTGGGTATCTTTATTTATATATTTAGGTTTGTAAAATTATCCTCCACTTGCTACTTGTGTAGCTCATTAAACAGATTAATAATATACGTTTGCGCTAAGAAATTGTTTGTGAACATCACCAAGAAACAACCAACAGTATGGTTTTACAATTATTAATGCCATCGTTTATCCTCACAAATGATGTATTCTGGGCACCTCAAACTTGCTCACTGTAGATTTTGATTAAAATTTAATAATCGTTATAATTTTCAATTGAATTCATACATTAATTTTAGTTTAAAGTAGACAGCCCGAATCAAACCATCCCAACACGATATCTCCCAGCCTCCCAGTGGCCCAGTTCAACCCTGAAAACGCATAAAAATCTTCAAAGTTTGATTCCTTATTTTAGGGTAGGATATTTCAATTCAAAATTGTTTATTTTATTCCCATTGAAATTTTATTTTTAAGGTATAATTTGTTGAACCTTCTATAATTTGTTTTTTTCGCTTTCAAATACAATTCATTGACACGGGCAGATGCCCTTTATTCTGATTTGAAAAAATTGTCACAAGTCTCACAGAGACTGAAATAACTGTGGCAAAGGCCGTTTGAAAAACGATGTCTTAGACCAATCAACAACAGTAGCAGGTAGCAGAATGTATATATTTCTATTAAGAATTTCAATACACTCTTTAAATAAATGTTGGTGATTTTTTTTAAATTCATCCCGATCCCGTGTCTTTAGACTAACAATAAGTTTAACTAGAAGTTTAAGACAACCAAGCAAACAAATGTAAGAAGGCCAATAAAAAAATAATGAAAATTATGCATAATGATCATAATAAGCTTAGTTGGTATTTTGCCTTTTATATATGTATAGCTCGCTTTCCTCGTTGGGGGCTCCACCCCCAAACCACCAGTGCGTTTTCTTTGCAAGTGGATGTAAACTTATGTAATTCCAGAGCCGTTTTTTGATAGGTCTTACCGTTTAGCCACAAGATACCTCCAAAAAAGGTCCGCATCGACTTTAAAGTTGCTCTGCAATTTTGAATTTTTTTCGGAGGTTAAAAATTAAACTTTTTAACCTTTTAGAATTTTTCCATCGGTTACAGGCTATGAGCTATAAGTTTGCCAAATTGCAAGTTTATAGCTCATCTTGAAGTGGGTACACATTAATGTCAGTGAGTAAGTCAATCATTTGGCATTATAGTAGTATAATGGGTTATTTGATATTTAACTTATGTATACCAAATATGCTGTTTTTATTATATTATATATATATATACATAATACAAATAAGAGCTTATTTAAGTAATAATGTAAGGAATGTGCACAACTACAGATTTGTTGGACGATAGAAAGAATACTCTTAAATTAATGTCATTTTGTTTTTTAATTTAATGCTTGTCATGTAAAATAATAATCCTGTCCATGTCTACGTAAACACCAAAGTACATTATAAACGAGTCAGCCATTACGATTGCAGATAAAGAAATCAATACTAAATGTTAAAAGGTTTCTGTGACATAGTGGTTGGTTTTTTTTTCCTTTAGAAAAAATGGCACACTTTTTACTTCACGTCTTGCCACCATATTTCAATATACCTGTCATATAAATTACTAATGGTGAACATAACATACAATAATTTAGCTAGGTTTCATTTTAGAACACAATACGAACTGTCAGGGAGATATTTTATGGTCGTGTATCAATAATTTTTACTTATATGTATTTACATTTGATTAAGACTATTTGTTTGTGTATATATTTGAGAGTTGTTTGTTCGCTCTTATTAAGGTGGATATGTAGGGGACGCGAGAAAAGGCTAGTGATTTTGCAGTTTTTAGAGCGAAACACTTTTTTGGACAAAAAAAATATTGTTTTAGTACAAACATATAGTTTAATTTTCTTTATATAGTGATAAAAATAATTATCATGAGCAGAGTGGCATTAGATGCCAACTTTTTGACGTTTACTGTCAACTAAGATGTAGAAGAAGAATTTATACTATCCTAGCCAATAAACCATGTTTAGCACGGATTTCGTATTTTCTGACATTTTGAAACTTTTCAAAAACTATCCCCATCCCGTTTTCCTTTCTTAGTGGCAGAATTTCATAAAACTTCAAAAGATTTCCGAAATGTTACCTAAAAGGTACTTTGACATCTTTCCAGCTCGAGTGGCAAGGAAGATACTAAACTCCCCTTTAAGCCCCTTGGAAACAGAATTTTAAAAAATCTCTGGTCCATTACTTAAAAATACTCTTCTATGCCAAATTTAATCCTTACAACGCAAGCAGTTTTAATTATACGGAAAAAACACCTCTTTCCACCACAACCTTCAGGGGTTGAGTTAAAAAAAAATAACTCTGGGCTGTTACCTAAAAATAACCTCCATGCCAGGATTCATTTTTCCACATCAAGAGGTTTGGAAGATCCGAAAAAAACCCATCCTCCCCGTTCCACCACTTTAGGGGTAAAATTTTGAAAAACTTCTGGCCTCTTACCTAAAAAAAACCTCTTTGCCAAGTTTCATCTTCCCAGCTTAAGTGGTTTGGAAGATACGTAAACCCCTCCTCCATAATCCCCCACCCCCCCTTCAAGGCTTAAATTTGAAGAAATACCAAAACGCTCTTGTCTGTTACCTAAAAAAAGAACCTCCCTGCCAATTCCAGCTCTATTCATTGGAACATATGGTTATATATTTTTTTAATGTTCCAATCCCCAATTCCCCCCCTTGGGGGTTTAGTCTTACAAAAAAACTTCTTATCGGATACCCACGACCCGAAAGGAACCTTTCTGCTTAATTTAATGATTCCAGCTTGAGTTATCCTAGAGATAGTCAGGGATTGCGTGAGTCGGGGTTTTCGTCTTTATATTATTTATATATACAGGGTGTCCTCCATGAAACTCCATTTTTCTTGACTGTATTTGCTTAAAATGTTGGAGTCTCACGGTAGACACCCTGTATATTTAAGAAGCGAGAAGTTAATACAATATTAATTTAAATCTAAAAAATTAAGGAAGCTTTGTGAGATCCCAGTGCCCCCCCCCCCCAATCACCAATGGAAATG
>CABFVX010000005.1:107839-121467 GCA_902151425.1 Timema shepardi | reverse complement strand
CCCCCAGTGGAAATGTCTAGGTACGACAGTGCATGTCAGTAAGAAAGAGGCAAAATAACGCTACGCGACTTCTTATTTCAAGGTTAAGAGTAAACCTCGCAGCTAGTTCGCAAATATCTTAAAATTTTCTCTTGAAATTTTATGATAAAAAAAACTGTATTTGTTAATTGAAAGCTCAATATAGAACTCTTTTTCATCAAAACTAGTCTCATAGTTCCGCAAGTATTTTTATCAATAAAATTCACACTATGGGGTTGTTAAGGACTCTTCTTTTGGAATCTTCCTAATTTATCTTGGCATGAACCATATTTTGAAATAAATCATCGTAGAGTTAAATATTGCATTAGAGCTGAACGTCTGCTTGGCATTGTATCACTTACTAAGGCGACCCTCTTTAATACCAAAATTATTTCATTAAAAAAAATGTTCTTCGATGATCGGAGGCTATCCGATTTTTAAATTAATAGCATACCATTGATTTTTCAAACCTGTGATGCGATTCTTCGAAATTGTAAATAATCTTGCCTAAGTTCACCCATTTTATTTAGGAAACAAAACCAATATCACTGGAATAACATTTGTTTCAGCCAGTGCGCAATCTCGATGAATTATGTGTGCCATGAAACTGTCTACGATGGCTTTTAGAAGTACCGTCCATGAAGAAAACAGTAATACTTGCACGAGCTTATCTTCCTTTCCTGGTTGTCAATGCTAGGATTCTGTCCATTTTCCTACGTTAGCCAAAAAGAAAACCATAGACCATAAACCATTTGTAAAACATATAGAGGCGAATCAATATCTTCAGCGATGATCGGTTCGTCATGTGAACATTTTGATGAATCGGATGTAAGTTATGTTTGATCAGAAGACTATTTACTTTCATTCTACTATGTGAGGGGCTTTGACCGAATATAATTGATGTACAGAGTGAACAAAAAATGCATGACTTTTAAACATTGCGTCCTACTCATACCTTCAGGTTATACGCAAATGCACCAATTACGTTAGTGAGCTAGGGAGGAGGGTTAAATTTAAAGACTCTGTATCCATATTTGGCCTGAGGGAGATTGGAGAACCATTTCGAAAAAACCACCCTCAGTACAACCAAACAAAATTCTAACCTCTATCTCCCTGTTATCGGCAGTCTAATCTAAGACGAGAGTGATGCCTTAGGCCATGCGGCCACTGAAACAGGTCATGGTCATGTTCTTTCCGCTATTGTAACAAAGTCAATGTGCAGAAATAGCCTAGCCTACGCACGTGGTCTAAGCTCATTTAGTTTGATTTTACAATTACGATAAGGTCGAGTTTCGAATCACGTCCAAGTATGTTGAGTTTAGCTTTTCCTAGATGATTTCCCACATCCATGCAAGTAGAGATGCATTTCAGATATGTTCTACTTTCCTCATTAATCCTTTAGGGTGTTTATTATTCAATTTATATTGTCCTAACATGCATCAAAACGCGGTGAAATAAAAACAAAACTAGTACCTACTAACCTTTGCAAGTTAAACGTACCTAAAATGCAACACTAAGTCAAAACTTTCCAAATGAAAACGCTTGACAGTAGAATTGGTAAATTATTCTAAATACCTCCATAGCTACCATTTACATACTTACTCCCTTATATCAAAGCGTTATAATTGCCCTTGCGTTAAATCTATCGATAAATACAACTTTAACTTTGAAAGCACAGGGCTTTAATCCTTAACTAGAGGAACTACGAGTTCTAATATTTTTGTTTACAATACCCACCCCAGGTGGATGTTGATCCAGTTTATTAAGATTAAGTCTACTCAATTTCAATCTTGAATTAGAAACATAGTGCAAATTGTTGTGTTGATATTTCAGCAATAGAATATAAGCGAGGTGATATTTGTCTGGAATGAAAGTGTTTAGCAATTACTTACTCCTGTTCGGGTAGAACCCTGAGACTTAACTTTGTGGACTCTCCCCCCCCCCCTTTTTTTTTAGCACAGCGTCTTACTACCTGTTCGGATTATACGCCTATGTACGAATTACTCTAATTCAGCGACTCCCAATCTTTTTTCGCTTGCGTAGTCCTTGGTAACCCATTTTCATCAATTGTGCCATTTATTTTTAACAAAATGTTTAATCAATACATTAGTGGTTATTTCTGATTTATTTGTTGCAACTGAAAATAAATGGGTTAATAATGGGATTAAAAAACAATGTGTTGATAAGAATAAAGAGTGCGGATATATTTACATTCAAAAAGCAAAAGTTGCAATAAAAACAAACATATTTAATTAATGTATTAATAATTATTATAAATACAATTTTATGTTTGAAATCTAAATAATTTTCTCAAGGTTAAATATTGAAGAAAGCCCTCACCGCCACTCACCATATCTTTGAGTTGATTTCTTAATTTGTGTTTGATCTTTTGGCTTACACCCGCAAATCTAGCACTTTCCGCTATTAATAAGATATTTTCGCGTACCTCCAAAATGTGCCATAAGCTAGAGATTAGAAAGGATGTATAGAGGAAGTGTACCCTCATTTGCGTGGATGAATAGTGGAAAACCATTTTGTAAAAAAAAAACACCCTCTGTATACACGACTGTGATTCGAACCTCGATCTCCCCGTCATCGGAAATATAGTCTAACATAAGAGAAGTGTGGCCACCGAAGCGGTTTTCTCCTTTTATTCATCCTTGCCGATAATAGATCGGGCTGTTGTCAGATACGGTGACCTCAGTGGTTCTCTTCGTCTTCGAACACGTACAGATTGATTTCGGATTTGTGCGAAGTCTCGATGGCAAGAAAGCTCCGGCAGTTCCTCCCTCATTCAATTGTTCAACGTGAGTCTGGCCTCGAAGAATATGGGACTGATGATCATTTCACGTGAGATGGCATACTAACACCGACATTCTCACCACACAAGAGGTTCCTTAGATCAAATGGAACATCCCACCCAACTGAATCGGCTGTTGGGGCTATTAAAAAAAAGTGTCTTATTTTGGTGTGCTGGTCAGTAGTGACACACAATATAATCCAAGAAAACATGGTTAGGGGTTTGAAGCATCCCCATTTATACGTTGTTAAAGGGTTTTACCACAAATCTAAGGTAGCTTGGTTCGATTACGGATTATATTAAAAACAATAAATTAGTACTTGTGACACCAAGTGGTAAAAAGTAGACAAAACGTCAGTTTTCTCTTGTATCTTTTTTTAATAAATGGAGAGGTCAGAGTTCGAACCCAAGACGTGAGTACCAAGATTATTTTTTCCTAAATTATTTATTTCTCTTCCCCCATACTAATGTGGAGAACTTATGAAACTACATTATCTCAAATAAAAACGCTTATAAACGTGTATTAAAAGTACTGATCAAACTATAATCCACGCAATCTGGATAGTTAGGGTGTGCGTGCAATTTGTGAATATGTGAAAAGTACTCAAAAGGCTATCGACGGACTAGCTTATAATACTGTTTGTGCTTTCTATAAATGAAGAATTAAGTAATCTAAATGGAGTGAAACTTAATTACTCTAATATCTTTCACTTTATAAAGAGTTGTAAACCATAATTATATAACTCTACATATACGGGAATGAACCATGGTTTTATGAGTATAAAAATAAACACTCTAGAATACTCTTAGCTATTTAGATATAAATGTTTATATTGAGGGTGAATCCACCTTAGCGGGAAGAAATAGGGGGGGGGGGGGAACATGGTAATAAATTCAAATCTAAGCTACCCCTTGGGATTCAAACCTCAGCATACCCGTCAGCGATGACCAGACACCTTCAACTCATTGACTACAGCCCCTGGTTTAACTGGTAACTGAAATTGGGAAGGGATTATGAAGAGGTCGAGTCAGAAATAGTTTATTTGCCTGGAAGAAGAGTAGTAAGCAACGGTGTAGGGAGGATTGGTGTAAAACTACAGATACAACTAATAAGAATTGGGCGCACGATTCCTGCGTCAAGCCATACTCAGGCAGTGAGTACAAACTCTTCGATGAAGTGTAATGTGTGCAACTTTAACAGATGGTTTCTCATTTGTTGTAATCTGTAAACACGAATAAAAAAAAAGTATACTCATCTTAGCCCTCAACTATTCTTTTGTTTGTTGGAAACATACAGGTTAAGTTCTGGAAAACATTTTAAAACAAGGAAGTTGTTGCGTTCACAGCACGTTTTATTTGATGAACAATTTATTCTAAAACCAATATCTCCAAGTGTATTAATTTATATGGGCCTTTTCTCAATATATCTATTCCAATGCATGTTCTGTACACCCTGTAATATATATTATGGCCCATCTACAACCAAACGTACCCGCTTGTCGGACTCGCAACTACGCAATAACGTAATCTAGTCTCTCTAAAATAGCTTACGCAAACACAATCGTATGTCGGAACTGTCGGACCCGCTTGTCGGGAGGAGATGAACACTGTCCATCTCTTGCGTTTATGAAGTTGCGTTGGCTTGCGTTCAGCCAATCAAAAAACAAATATGAATGGACTACTAAAATCAAATAATTTGAAGTTATTTGGTCTATGACACAAATGCTTGGAAATGTATAGTAATTAAAACAGGATTCAAATTAAAATCGGTGACCTGGTGGTCTAGGGGTAAGGTGTCAGACTTCTGTGCTGGCGGCCGGGGTTCAATCCTTGGTCGCGGCAACGATTTATCTGATTACCAAACCCTTCCTTCACCTCTGACAAGACGTCTTGTGTATGTGGGGAATGCCAGGCCTCCGCCGTGGTTCGGATTCCACGTTAAACTGTAGGTCCTTCATTTCATCTCACAATCACCCTACCATCACCCTACCATTACACATTAGCGTAAGTGCGTATAACCCGAACGGGTAGTAAGACGTGGTGCTAATAATAATAATAATAATAAATTAAAATCGCGTGTATTTAACCATTTAAATATTTTTTAAATATTTATTTCTTATTTGAAAACATTAATATGAATTTTACTTTTATAGTCATGTTTACTGTTTGTTCCTATTGGTTGAAATTACGTTTTACGACTTTTCATTGTAGACCGTCTATTGTGTATTTAATAAAAGCGTAATTACGAGTGCATTTGCGATTGCGTGGTTGCGAGTCCGACAAGCGGATATGTTGGTTGTAGACTAGCCTTTATAGGTACAGTGGCAGAGGGTGTATTGAGCTTCTATGGTTTTTTATCTTTCTTTATCAACTCTAATGCAAGTTTGTTCTACCGTGCAACAGCATATAGAAAGTGGTTTCACATATTGGCTTATTCCCTTGGTCAGTTAATCAAAGAGGCAAATTATAGCTCTAAAGTCCGGACTTTTGAGGTTCGATCTTATATAGACTGCGAAAATAATAAAGTAATTGTGTGAGAGTATCTTATAACCCTGGCGCTGCGGTTTGGTATGTAGTATTAAAAGCTCTGTCTTAAGTTAATGTTGTTTGTAGGTTAATGTCAAGTACATCCTTATGTTCATAATGTGAACTTTAAACTCACCGTAAACTATTCCCCTTTGGTTCAGTTCCAACCAGTGTCAAAATATACCATTATTTGCGTATGTTATCGTTATAATTCAAATTTAAAGTAGAACGCCAACCATACGAATTAACAACCAACCGAATTACATTGCAACCAATACACTAAGTAATCTCACTTGGTAATTATTCCTGTACATGGTTAAATTATAATTGGATATATTTAATAATTCACCCATTATAAAAAGTTTTAATTTATTATTATTATTAATATTATAAAAGTGTAATTATAGTAAATTTTTCCTAAAAAAGTTTTTATCTACTTAAATAAAATATTCGGATATTTATATTATTTATTTTACGTGTTTAACACATATTTTCTTAACTGAATCTGAACACGAAAATTTCTATGAGCAATAACAAAAGGCCCTACCAATTTTCCCTGCGAAACGTATTTCCAAATATCTTCCAGGGTTCTTAAACATTCCACAATCGACATGGGACCAACGGCTTTACTTACCCTCCGAAGAAAGTTGTGTTACGTATTTGTATCGCTCAAGAAAAATCCGTCGACACCGGCTGGGTTTGAGCCCATGAACATCGGGTCCTGTGGCGAGAACTTTACCCCAAAATAACCAAGGATCGATTATCCAAATAGTTGATTATCCGAAACACACTTGTCATGAATTAATTCGGATAGTCTTATGTTCTACTGCACTACAGTTTCTATCGTGATGATTATATGTTTAGTGGTAAGCACGCTGTCTTAGGTTAAGTTGGTTTGCAAATTGTATGCTGATAAAAATCTATGTTTAGAGGGCAATCTTTAAATTTAACATATCTAGTCTACCAAAATAAACTTTTTAAAAGACGCATTTATCATCACGGGCTTTTTGAATGGTTTATTATAAGGTATTTTACCATTTTAAAATTGGTTTTATTGAAACAACCATTTATTAATTAACTCGTCAACTTCGAATCTTATTAATTTTTAGTAGCATTGCAAAGAACTAACTTTTAATTGGATGTTTTTAACGTATAGTTTATATGTATATTTTAAAGTATTGTCTATTCTATGCATTCAACGGTGTTAAAGTGGGTATTTTTGTAACTTTGGCCTTTTCTAGGAGTTAAAAAATTTCTTAAAACTACTTTGTATTCCAACTCGCCATTACGTTTCGTAACTTTGTCAATTGAGGGGTACTGACGTGAAATACAAGGATCCTACTTAGTGGGTTCCGCTTAACCTCTCCTAATCAATCCTGATGTGACCACCAAGTGGTGTCACTCGAGATCTGAGTAACATCGTGAAGGTTGGGTTAAACCCCAGAGGAAAGCAAGTCAGGTGCAAATAAAAGACAGGAGACTGGTCATGGTTAAAACCAACAAGATTGGAACAGTGTCTGTCCAGTTGGATCCCGGCTTGATAGACTTGAAGTGTGAGGGCTGGTGTTGATGAGCTAAGTAATCATCAGTACCCGATGCTTCAGTTAGGGAAGTTTACCACCAAAGAAAGGTCTACCTTAAGGTCTACCTGAAGGTCTATAAGAGGAAGACCACTACTTGGGTGTAGACCATAACAAACTTAGTAATCTGGCGGAGGAAACAAACCAAAGTATTCGAGAAAAAAGTAAAATTTCGGATTGGAAACAGTGTTGACAACCATAATCTACGAATAGACCCATAAGTGGGGAGTTGGTACACTGACTGGATGAGTGAAGAAGATTTTTGACATGATGGATGAGAGGAGAGTGGATGTCCTTGACCTGAGAGAGATAAAATGGAGAGGGCGAGGCGTGAGGGAAGTAAGGAATGGCTTCATTTTGCATTGGATGAGGGGGATGAAGGGGGGAGAAACGGATTAGGCTTTGTGGTGAGAGAAGAATTGCAAGTGGAGGTGGCAGGGACGAATAACAAGATAATAAAGATGCCAAAAACTGATAGAGGAATAAACGTGGATGTGATAAAAGTGTATGCCCCACAAGTAGGGTGTCCAGCAGAAGAAAAGGGCAAGTTTGAGGAATATCTATAAAGGTTTATGGGAAACGAGTGGCTGGTAGTAATGGGGAATCTTAACGTAAATGAAGGAAAAGAGAGACGAGGGTTTGGTGAGGTGCTAGGGAAGAAAAACGAAGAGGGTAGAAGGCTGTTGGAGTTGTGTGCAAAAAATAAAATGAAAGTTGCAAGCAGCTGGAATAAGAAAGAAAGAGAAAGCCATAAGATCACTTGATACAGTTGAAATGGGAAGCAAAGGTTGGTGGTAGACTACGTTCTAATGGGTGACGAGATGAAAATCAGACAATAAAAATCAAGATAATATAAAGTGTGTCCGTAAATAACGAACACAGGTTGCCGGTGGCAGACAAAGGGAGGGAGTGTAGAAGAAAGGTAATAAGACAAGAAAGACGAATAAGCGTGTGGAGGATGAAAAATCTAAGAGGAAAGAGAGCTGGACCTAAGAAAAGCAAGAAGCTCTATACGTAAGGATGTGTTGCAAAGTGTAGAGGGGGAATGAAACAGGTTTAAGAACAGTTTGGTGGGAGTTATAGAGGAGGTATGCGGGAGTACAAGTGGCAAGAGTAAAGAGACACCCCGGTGGAATTACAGAGTAAGAAATCAAAGGAATAGAAGTATAAAGCATTCAGAAGGCGCTTAAAAAATAGTAATAAGAACACTGGAGAAGAATGTATGGAAAAGAAAAAAAGAGAAAGCGAATGTTACAGGAAGCCAGAAAGGTTTGGTTGCAATAATAGGAAGAAGGTATTATAGAGCAAAATAAGTAACAGGAGAGAGGGAATAGACAATAGGTTAGAATGATCGATGAAGAAGGAAGAATGATGAGACAGGATATGAAGAAAAGTAACAACGGATGAGATGTTTTGAGAAGATTTTCAACACGGAATAGGAAAGGAATGAGGGTGAAACATAGAAGCAGGAAGAAATAGCATAAGAGAAGGAAATAAATTCCACATGGAAATAGGTGGAGGGCATTTTAAAGATAATTAAATAGGGAAGAGCACCAGGTGTTGATAAACTGACTGTTTGAATGATTAGAGTCGCAGGTGAAGTGGTTATACAATGTTTATTCAGGGTGATTAAAGTGATTTGGAAGGAGAACATGATACCAGAAGACTGGAAAAATTTAGATATAATATAAATTTTCAAGAAAGTGGACAGGAAGAATACATTTTAGGGGGATAACGCTGATGTACCACTGTACAATAATATACTGGAAAAGAGACTAATTAATCAAATGAAACGAAGGTGAAAAAAAGAAACAGCACTAACTTAGGGATCATATATTCTCAGTAACCTTGAGCTTTGCCATACGACGGCCGATGGAAAGAAAATGTGAATTTTAGAAAGACTTAATAATGGTATTTATGGATGCGGCGAAGGCATATGATAATAAGGATATAAATAAAGTTTGGAAAGCGATGTAGGAGGCCTAAGTGGAAAGAGGAGTTGTAGTGAAAGTGAAAAGTATGTGGGAGGATAACAGGAGTTGTGTTAAGACGCAGAGTGGGAGCACGTAATTGTTCCAAATAACAAGTAGAGGGAAGGAGATGTGCCTTTTCATCACTACTATTTGTTATGGAAATTGAAATGTTCATAAATAAAGTAACATAAAGTCTTGAGGAGGAAAGAATGAGAGCTATTATGTTTACTGATGACTGTAAGGGTGAGGGGTGGGGGGAAATACAGGAACAACTAAAGGAATAGAGTGAGGAAGTGAAATAGTTTGGAGTTAAATTTATTATGGTGAAGTGTGAAGGGACTGTAATGACAAGGAAGAGTGAAAGGCCTAATAAAGCTATAAAGTTGGATGGAGTTTGGCTGGGAAAATTACAAAACTTAAGATATCTAGGAAGCATGATTGAGGGGAAAGGTGAAAATAGAGAGTATCCAATGAGAAAATGACAGCAGGGATAGTTGTTCTATAGGTGTGTACCACACCTATGGAGAAGAAAAATGTCCTTGAAGTGTAAGGAAGTGTTGTACAAAGCGTACCTTGAACCCTTGTTCACACACGCAACAGAAACGTGCACAATGAATGTAAGTGCGACTAGGGAAGCGAAGGCCATGGGAATGAAGTTTGTGAGAAGCATGTTAGCTGTCACGAGACGAAACAAGATTAAGAATGAAGCTATCCGGGAAATAGTGGGGGTACAGGGAGTACATGAGATAGTAGAGGAAGCAAGACTGAGATGGTATGAGCATGTAATAAAGGTTGAGAAGGATAGGATGCCAAATAAATTAGGGAAATGATTTAGGAAAAAGACCGCACGGGAAGCCAAGAAAGAGAAGGGAGGAGCAGATAACAGAAAGTTGCAAGTAAAAGAAGAAGAATGGAAGCAATTATAGAAATAAGAATGATGGGATGATAGAGGAAGATGGAGGCATTTTACTAAACTAATCCGGATAATGGTTGGAAATAGTTAATGATGATTTGATATTATGATTTTGTCAATTGAGGTGACTTCTCAATGCGACAAAATATACGAAGCGATCGAATACGAAATTGTTTTCTTAGTTACTTTCCAACAGTTAGAAAAGTTATAAATTAGCGTGAACTATTTACACCAATAAGTAAAGTTAGTACAGTTCAATTTTCTTAGGAAGAACCTTTTAGAAAATATACATTTTTTTATCGCCAACAATTAGTATTAGAGTAATTTTATAGGTAAGGGTTTTATCAAATATATTAAGAATGACCACTTCTGATCACATGACTTGACGTATGAATACGTGAAATTAGATCTAGTATCCTTTTTAGCTGACTATTACTATGAATATTGGCGTGTACATTAAAGTGTAAGTATGTAAACTAATTTTAATTAAAAGGAGTAAAATGTTCTAATATGATAAAACTAAATACATTATCATCAACTGCTTAAATTATAGGACATTAAAACATAACCCTGGACTTGGTACATACAGAAATGATTGTTCTCTCATTTAGAATAGAAAATTAAACTTTATATTCCCCGGAGATAAGCTGTGTTCGTTATATGTTCACTTTATTTATTTAAACAAAGCAGAGGCTGAGAAATTGCATTTTACGCTAACTGTCGGGGTAAATTTCAGCGCGATGATAACGTCAGCTATTCCGTCCAATTTAGGTTTATATTATATTTGGGTTAAGCTTTTTAAAATGCACTTTATAAAATGCAGGGAAAATATTAGTGCGCCCCGAACTAATTAAAACCAGGACCAAAGGTGTTAAAACTAGGGGAAGGGGGGGGGGGATGAGTTTACTTATTGAGCATTACTTTAATGTAAGTTGAATTTAGACTCAACAACGCCGGGAGTAGGCAGCTATAAGTACGTACATGTATAGAGCAAGTTGCATATCATTAGGCGGAAACATCACAGCTGGTGTTAAACAACCTCCCTCTGCCACAATGTACAGTCCATCTGTTGCATTTGACACGCGCCCTCTCTTCAGACACGTTGTTCGCGGCCAGGTACTTCTGTCCGCCTAATGATATGCAACTTGTTGTGCATGTATGTACTTAAAGCTGCATACTCCCGGCGTTGAAGCGCCAGTCTTCAATTTACATTATTGGTAATACAATGTGGCTTATCAGGACATTTTTTTACTTGGTTTTCCTCTTTCTTTCTTCCCACTGGTGTAATGGTTTAAGTTTAGCCAATTATTGTATAAGCTCCTTGTCTATACACATACGCTACACACAGACTTAACCTATCAAATAGTGGTTCAGCGATAGTGGTGCTAGGTTATGTTCGCCTACTTTTATTTTTACGCAACCTAGCCTAGCGTGGACATAACGTAATTTTTCTAGCCCCCCTCCCAATTCATAAAATTTTTCAGTGCCGCTGGCCAGGACAATACCCTTCAATATAGAGACAGAACGTTTGTATTTATCACATTTAATCCAATCGTCATATAAGCATGAAGAAAGCATATTAAAATTATTTAACCCCTTTTTACTTTCTCGCTATCTTAGAAGTAGAGAGAGTATTGTGATCTTCAAGAAAATCGAAC
The DNA here is from genome assembly GCA_902151425.1 of Timema shepardi. Lineage (NCBI taxonomy): Eukaryota > Metazoa > Arthropoda > Insecta > Phasmatodea > Timematidae > Timema > Timema shepardi. The sequence continues at coordinate 109,999 of CABFVX010000005.1, read as the reverse complement.
TCGATATTTTGATAATTTTCAACGTTTCATGACCTCCCGAATCCGAAAAAGTTGTTTTTGAATTTCAGTCTGTCTGTATGTCCTGTCTGTACCCCAGACTAGAGCTTAAACTATTTTACTGATCAGGTTAAAACTTGGTATCTATGGTTTTCATTGTCTTTCCCTGAGGGATTTTTGGAAATGAATATCTAACCCTAAAATTAAGGGTAGTTTACTGAAGGCCAAAAAGAGAAAAAGTAGATTTTCTTTAAATCAGCTCTAACAATTTTGATTAAGTTTCATTTCAAACACTTATAAATAATCCAAACAAAATTGTATCTCTCAATGTTTCGGCAAAATTACTTTAAGGGCTCCGGTCTGAAGCGTAGATTCTCTTTTTTTTTTTATCATATCTCCGAAACTATTTGAGGTAGGAAATTACTTATCATTTTAAATAGGTAGATCTATTTATAATACAAATATTTTAATCAAAACATATTTTTATAAAACCATTAACTTTCAAGCTATACGCAAATGTATATATTTCTTAACTTTTCAAACGCTAAAGGTAAAGAATTGCGACCGTTAAAAAAAAAGCTATGTATGTCAACGTCTCATGACCCTACAAGCCCTAAAAGTGGTCTTTGCAATGCCATCTGTCTGTGTGTCTGTTTAAACTTAAAATTAAGAGTAGTTGATTAAAGGGCGAAAAAAAAAAATCGATTTTACTGAAATTGGCGCTAAAGAATTTGATTAAAATTTGTATCTAGGCGTTGATTAAAATTATAAATAGACTGGCTATTTTCATATTCTCATGAAAATTAATTTTAGGTTACTTTACAGAGGATGAAATTTTCGTATCCCCGCAACTATTTGAGATATTAAATAACTTATCATTGCAAAATTGTAGTACAATAAAAAATAAAAGTGTATATTAAATATATTTTTGTAAAACCAACAGTTTCTGAGATATTGGCAAATATATAAATACAATTTTGTGAGCTTTAGTTGTAAAGAGATACTACTGAAGTTTTAGAGCAATAATCCTCCAATGTCAAAGAGTCATTAAATATAAGTAAGTTACTCAAAAGGTTTATTTTTCCTTAAATCTCTTAGGAGAAATGTTTGTACAACAATGATATATCTCTATTTTAGACTCAATAGACAATATTTACATTTTTTTTTGGTCAACATTTATAAATGAGGAATTTAATAGAAATGCGATGACCTGAAGATGTGCAACACGTAATAAAATGTCGAAAATGTTCACCGGAAATCAAAATTTTAATACGAAGTGTTGACCCTTGTGGACTAAATATCGATCTTTTTATTGGTCCAAACAAACAAATAACGACATTAATTTTTTTTAAATAAAATTATAAAATTTAAAACCAGGACTTAAAAATGTTTCGAATAAGTATAGTTCAATTTGTGTTTGGGTTTGCTAGTGTATATTATTTCTTTTGACATATAGCACGAGTTTTGAGTAACTATCTCAATTTTTAAACAATAGAGCGAGAAAGTTCGTGTGGAGTTCCGTACCGTTTATTTAATGTACTTATAATTATTAAAACAAGGATTGTCTCTACTCTGCTCTAAAATACTCGATAATTTTGATTCCCATCCCTATTCTCTTTTTATTAAGAACAAATTTGGTGACAGCATTTATTGTTGGAACATGTCTTACCTTTAACAAAAACTTGGGCTGGGCTGGATTTTCTCCATGGATGTTGACATGAATAGTTTAAAGTCAGTCAAACTTAGTCCATTATTTTCAAAATACTGCTCACTAATCTTCCAATGGCTCTAATAATTTGTGTTTGCTCTGTGTTCCAGGCATAGGGATAACTATTGTTCTTCAAAGACATGGCTGAACTTTTCCCGTTGGCAAATTATTGAACCCTTTTGATGTTGGCCCTCCTTGTTTTTAGTAAATTCACCATTTATTCTCTCTAGATTTATTCAAGTCAGCTCTTCCTCACTGCTTTGTTTATTTCTGATCCAGTGGTAAATTTTCACCATCTGCGAGTGTATTCGGCTCCGGGTACCTTTGGCACGGCTATGTTTTCATCCACGTAGTAAATATATTTCATAAATTTTACCAGTTATGTCAATTATTGATATCACTCACTTGTTAATCAACTGGCAATAAATATATATATATATATATATATATATATA
>CABFVX010000005.1:71982-101058 GCA_902151425.1 Timema shepardi | reverse complement strand
GGACTCCTCAAAGAGCACAAAACATCGCTCTTCAACTTGACTCGACAACGAGGACATCCAAAGAAGGACTCCTCAAAGAGCACAAAACATCGCTCTTCAACTTGACTCGACCACGAGGACATCTAGAGAGGGACTCCTCAAAGAGCACAAAACATCGCTCTTCAACTTGACTCGGCCACGAGGACATCCAAAGAAGGACTCCTCAAAGAGCACAAAACATCACTCTTCAACTTGACTCGACAACTTCTACAACGAGGACATCTAGAGAAGGACTCCTCAAAGAGCACAAAATATCACTTTTCAACTTGACTCGACCACGAGGACATCTAGAGAAGGACTCCTCAAAGAGCTCGAAACATCACTCTTCAACTTGACTTAACAACGAAGGGCCTCACCAGTGAAACATAACGCTTCAAGATGTTGAATTTAAGCCAAGATATCGTTTTTCAAAGGAAACTGTGTGTGTGAAGTGTTGTATTCTGTCTTTAAGAGCCTTGAAAATCTTGTTCATCTTTTGCTACCAATGCCAGCTGTGACAGACCTACCGCGAGTCCTAGGTCTCCTAGAGAGGAATCGTGGAGGCTAAGTACCGCCAGGCAAGACAAGGCAAGAATATCTTACTTCCAAGGTTAAACAAATTGTACAAACAAATAGGAGGGATTCCCTACCAGATTTTAAGGGTTGGACAAACTTTAGACACGCTCTTCTTATCCACAAACGATTCAAGATCATTAAGTTTAAAAAAATTAATTTGCTTTAGAAACAATTATGCAATTGTTAAATGTAGTTTATATAATTGTATGATTATAGGTACAGGCTAGGTTTTTAATCAAAATATCAGATTACTTAAAAATATAATAGATTATTAGTATGATATAATACCAAATAAATGGTTCTTCATATAATGGAATGAAAAGCAAAGCAAATTGCTTTAACTAAATTTGAAATAATTAAAGAATTTTGTAACATTAATGTTGTATCATGTTTTTTTAGTGTATTTTAATAGTGCTCAAATAAACCACGGGTTTGTAAAATTAAAATCACAGCTCTTAGATAGATTGTTAAAGATTACAAAAAAAATACTTTAAAAAAATTAGTGTATAACTTTTTTTACAAATTATATTATTTGTAACCTTAATGATGTTTGGTTTAAACGTTATATCTTTAAGAGTCGATGAATAAAACGAAATACTATCTTGACCTGACCTGACGTCACAAGTGATCAACGTCCTTAATTATATCTGGTGATATTGATTGTAAAATTAGGCATAGCACAATCTCTCATGATCAAGTATATGATTAACTGTTTACTGTTTAGTTACGTTTAAATTATTGTTTTGTGCATAGAGATGTTATTTACATTTACTGTAAAATATTTATCAAAATTTATGTTTTGTTTTATGCTTTATTAAAATAAATATTATAGTATTATTCTATTTCAAAATCACACTAAGTAATTTTTTTCAAAATTATTTTTGAATTTTTGACTAAATAAATACTTTCCTACTGTTAATTTTTCAACACTTTCACAAAGGAAAAGTTAAATTATCATATTATCATGAAAGGCATTTTAGAACAAATAGGATTATTAACACAATCATGTGACGGTGCAAATGGTAAACTTTAAATAATATAATTAATTAGGATTATTAACACAATCATGTGACGGTACAGAAGGTAAACTTTAAATAATATAATTCATTTAGGATTATTAACACAATCATGTGACGGTACAAATGGTAAACTTTAAATAATATAATTCATTAGGATTATTAACACAATCATGTGACCGTACAAATGGTAAACTTTAAATAATATAATTCATTCCCGAACTTTTTAATTGTAATTTATCGGATTTCATACCCACCAGGAAGTGTGACTTTAGACAAGATATCTAAGTTTTTTGATATCCTTAGTCTAGTTACATTTAATGAAATAGCTAATCGTTTTTAACTAGAAGTAATATAACGTGTAAAAAATATAGGGAAATACAATATGTATCGTTCTCAAAACCAGGAGACGAAATGTTTCTTCAGCATGTCTGCGTCAATTTGAAGTTAGATGGTTGTCATGAAATCAATTTAGAAAATACAAACATATATTTTTTTCACCCAAAATTATTAGATTTTTGTACTATATTGTTAGTGTTATTATTATGATTATTATTACTATTACCGCTTCTTACCACCCGTTCGGGTTATACGCACTTACGCTAATGTGTAATGGTAGTGTGACTGTGAGATGAAATGGAGGACATACAGTTTAACGTGGAATCCGAACCATGGTAGAGGCCTGGCACTCTACACATTCACAAGTTGTAATTATTTAGCACCACGTCTTACTACCCGTTCGGTTTATACGCTTTAAGTACTAATTACTCTAATAGATTAGGAATTGGGAAGGTTGAATTAGAGGAAGTGAACCCGCATTTGCGTGGAGGGAGAGTGGAAAACCATTTAGGAAAAACAACCCCCAGTGCACCCGACCGAGACTCGAACCTCGATCTCCCCGTCCTCAGAAGTCGAGCTCAACACGACAAGCGTGTTAGCCAACTACGCCACCGAGGCGGGTAGTTGTGATTAATACAAGGTTTCAATGTACATTTGTATAAAAACGTAATACTTTTCTTTACGTAAAAAGCAAAAAAGTTAGTAAAATAAAATAAGGTTATCCCACGGCCTAAATTGAGAGGCGCGCTTGTTTAATATTGTTGTGCTCTTTATTTTGAACGACAAAACGAGTACTGAATGTTTTTGTGGTTATCTTGTAAACAAATAGAACCTATGCGCTGATAACATAAAGAGAGTATCCGCATTCCTCAAGGTAAGTCAGGTTAAATAGTAGTACATCCAAGCTAACGGGGCTGACTAATCACCACCGAGTCTAGGAGGATCACTCTGCCCGTTTTGGGGGCTAAGACGCTGGATCATCAGTACTTGTGTTGGAGAGCTACCACTCAAACCCAGGGTACCGGGGTTCATATAACGTTTAGTATCACCTAGAGTTTAGCCAGGCTATTTGTTATTCCTTGCAATACTTCGTTGTGCCACAATATTCCAAATAGTCTTTTAGATTATTTCATATATTTAGATATTCACATCCACATTACATTTGTAATAGACATAGTAGTACAAATAAAAACCACAAAAACTCAAGCCAAACGTCAATTACAAACTCATACAATAATATATCCTCTAAGGCCCCCCTCTCCCCGTATCATCGGCCAAAACACATCCTGACAACCATAGGCCCACATTAGAAAGACACAGGGGGTGACAATAATGGAGAATACAGATTTATTTTATTAGTTTATTAGATAAAATATGTATTTGTAATTGTCATTTTCTCTCTTGAGACAATTGTATATGGTTCATGGGCAAGTGGGCCACAAAAACGGTTCTCGTGGGCCGTGGTTGAAGACCCCTGAATTAGAGTAATTAGTACATAGGCATTCAGCCTAAGGGTGCTAAAAAAACTATAACTCTCAGACAGGGCAATTTTTAGTGTAAATTAGACAGTAACTGTTTCTTTCTGGCTATAATTATTCAACTGATACTGGCGCGGCAAAATATAGACACGCGTCTATACCATTATGATTCGAGAACCAAGGATTCGATCCCCGGTAGGGTTAGATTAAGGTGGGTTCTGTTAATATGCATTTTATTTTGTATTTTATGTTAATAATGATAATGATGATAATTATTATTATTGCCTTTATTTATCTGCCGAAGTTAACAACAAACAAATTTTAATATAAAAGAATAATCAACAATCCACACGCTCATTCATACTCATTTAAAGCTCAAGTAGTTTTAAGAACTCATTTTAGATTATTAGACAAAATAAATAGCGTAGCAGCAAGCTTAAAGGGAATTTTAAATATTATTACTATTATTAATAATATTATTATTATTATTATTATTATTAGCACCGCGTCTTACTACCCGTTCGGGTTATACGCACCTACGCTAATATGTAATGGTAGGGTGATTGTGAGATGAAATGAAGGACCTACAGTTTAACGTGGGATCCGAACCACGGTGGAGGCCTGGCATTCCCCACATTCACAAGATGTATTGTCAGAGGTGAAGGAAGGGTTTGGCAATCAGATAAATCTGTGCCAGGACCGAGGATTGAACCCCGGACCCCAGCACAGAAGTCCGACACCTTACCCCTAGACCTCCAGGTCACCCAATTGTAGATGTTAAGTGACAAGTTATCTAGTTTGTTCCAGAAAGATAGGTCTAGTAAGGTGGTAGAACACAAGGAACATGTGCACATGAAGACTGTACCATACAATTCAATATATTAATGCCAAGCATGTGGAAGATGGTTTTATTATCAACCGACCTATGAAAGACTTGTTCTTAGGTACCACCCGGCCACCACATTATCCTTATGGTCGGCATAGATAAACATATCACATAGGACGCATCATACAAAAAGAATGAAATGTCTACAAAAGAGACATTGAACCAACGTGAGTGCTGTAAAGGCCATGAGCTAGCCTGTTCTCTACGCTCCCCGTGGTCGCGAACCCATTGTTGTGGACTTGTGGCTCGAGAGCTACTCTCAAGGTATTGTCGACGAACAATGGTCCGTGACGTCATACCACCTTCTATTCCCCTGAGGTGATAAGCTCTGTATACATATATATTTATTTTTTTGCGTCGGTTACACGAGAGAGATCACTTCATATGAGCCCTTGAGGGTATTCTATAAGATCCCCAAAGAGAAGATTGGACAGAAAATGCGTCGTATTAACGGTTGTCATGACATCAAATTTTCAGGATGTCCGAGATGCCATAATACCGTGGTCTACTTCTTCGGGTTTCTTCGATAAGCTAGTTCGAAGATAATAATAAAATCTTTTCCCCAGAATCAGGCACTTTAACGCGATATAGTTGATCAGCGTTTACTGGATCAAGGTTCTAAATGCCAGTAGAGCTATTGCGACACGAACAAGATTGTCATCATGAAATTGTTTCATTAACAAGTTGCTTTGTTTTTAGTTTGGTTTTGTTAAAATTGTATCTGTAGTAAGATGCAGTGGTGCAGCAACACATTATTGAGAGCCTTTAACAATTGAATGACAATAATACCCAGTGACGTAGGCAGAGAATCTCCAAGGAAGTTTGGGGGATATAGTTGGTCTGGGAGTCTTATCCCTGAGCCCGTGCCCTATTAGAAGTTATATGGAAGGGATTTTCATGGTGACCGAGAGAATTTTAACATTTGTTTACCAGTACTAACTCCACCTTATCGGAATTTAGAGTTTCCTAGAGGTGGGTGGTAAATGATATATAGTAATAACCCTTTAGTAATTTTTACTTAAGATAATATATGTTTTCTATGATTTTAATCATCGTGGTAATATAAAAAAACTAGCTCCTGGTCTACCTACACTGGCATTGAGCACCCTCCTGGTCCACCCACACTAGCACTGAACACCCTCCTTGTCCACCCACACTAGCACTGAGCACCCCACCCAGTCTCCCCACCCTATCATTGAAGAAATCTGACGGAGTAGTGTATTGGCCCTTGCAACTTGGAAGAGAGTGGATCACGTACATTGTTGATCTGTGAAGACATAATAGACTATGGAGCGGTTAGAGAAAGAAAAGTTTGACAACAGTTTGTAGAGGATTTGAAATGCAATGCTCAAAGAAACTACTGCTCATCGTTCGAGAAGAGAATACGTCAATATGCAGTAACGCAAGACATAAATAGATTCATTGAGTAAAGCCACACATCCCCCATATTTAAGAATACAAACATACCATATGTATGGAAAAGAAAATTTTCAAAGACAATTATACATTTTGCACTAAAAACTATACGAATGTATTCTACAAAAACAGAAAATACAATTTAATATTACGTTTTGTGCAGCTTCTTGCATTATTATCGTTAAAATTATTTTTGAGCCTTCACCTCGAAATTTTTGATAAATATTGCATCTTGTGGAACGTTGCTAACAGCGAGAACTACTTTTTTACTTTCACCGGTGTAAACGTGGGCTAAATGAATGGCTCATCTAGTCTGGTTTGACGGTGGTGGGGAGGTGTGGGCTTGAATCCCAGCAGGGGTGTAAAGAGAGTTTACAAGTGGAGGTCTGATTATCAAAATCAAGAAAACCTAGACTTATATTTGAGTTTAAGCGTCAAGGAAAAGACCCGGGTAAGATGGTTGAAGTTTTCTGTCTGTCGAGAAATTGATGTTTCAATGTTTCACACTATTTTTAAGGGAAGATATAAAATATGCTATAATCATATATTGCTGTTTTATTAATATGGTTTTTGTTTTTCAAATAATAATACAAATGTGCTATCCTTCTTTAAGATGCAGTCTAAATTTGAATAGCAATAAGCAAATAGGATCATGAAAATAATCCTACTAAAAGCTATGATAGGTTTGTACTTTCCAAATAACATCTAGGTTTGTCAAGAAACAACGTGAATTCATAGAGTATTCCTAAATAAACTCTAGTTCAAAAAATTCAAATATATTTCTTGGGAGTCTAAGACGTCTTACGATGGGTAGGACATACAGCCTGAATGGAGGAATTTAGAACCATGTTAAGAGTAATTATTGTCTGACGAACCCAATGGAAAGAGATCATTGGTAAGACCTTGACTTAGATGGGAGGATAACATTAGAATTGACCTGAAATAGATGGGGTGAAATGAGGTTGAATGGATAGATCAAGATAGGGTGCAATGAGGTGTATTGGATAGAACTAGCGCAAGATAGGGATAGGCTGTGTATTTTTGTAAATGAGGCAATGAACGTGCGAGTTTCTAATGCCATAAAGTAAGTAAGAAAGTTATGAATATAACTGTTTAATAAACGGATATAAAAGCTTCATGAATAGTAGCTAATCACTACCCTTGTTGTGTTTCACAAGATTGGGACGGCTTGTAAGAAAATCTGTGTATGCTTTAAGTGTTGGAGGGCTTGTTTCTTTTGTGGAAAATTTACTTCGATTAATTAAACAAAAACAATAGCAGAGCTATCAATACGGCTAGTTCAATATTTAATATATGTAACAGATAAACCAACAGCACTGACAAAACTACCATTTGTAATCCTATTAATAAGTGAAAGTATGAAACTAGACATGATTCACGATGTACATAATTTTCTTATTTTTCTTACCCCCACATTAAATTACCCTTTTGGAGTGTAAGCATATGTACTAATCACGCTTGTGTGTCAGCAATGAGGAGGCTAAATTTTGAGTAAGGATACTCGCATTTGGCCTCAGTACCCTCGGTACACCCAGCCGAGATGCGAACTCCAACCTCTACGTCATCTGTAGTAGTCATTTGCGAGAGTGATGCCTTAAACTAGGGGTTGGCAATATTTTTTGATATCGTGGGCCGTATAGGTTAAGAAATATGTAGGCAGTATGGCTTAATAAATATCAAGAATAAATTTCAAATTTATAACTCTCATATAGCAGTTATTTATTACTGTAGGGTCAGAATTTATATGATATATTATTTAATTTTTTGTTCGTAACATACAATGCCTATATAAAATCTGTTCATGATCCCCTTATTGTATAGAAATGTGTAGGTCATTTTTTTAAATTCAAGGTCATATTTTCTTGATTTGCGTCATTTTTTAGTCATTTTTGGGAAATTTGAGTAATTTTAAGGCATTCATGTTGAATAAGTGTATTTTTAAATACCATTCATATATTTTTATAAATGCATAAATGCTCAAACATAAATTTTTTCAACACACAATTGTCTGGTTGAGAAGATAATATAGACAATTAAATTTGTATCCTCTTTACGTTTGGTTGTAAATTACACATTCCTAGTGAGACACTGCAACTATATATATATATTTATATTTTAGCACCGCGTCTTACTACCTGTTCGGGTTATACGCTTTAAGTACTAATTACTCTAATGGATTGGGATTTGATAAGGTTGAATTAGAGGAAGTGAACCCGCATTTGCGTGGAAAGAGAGTGGAAAACCATTTAGGAAAAACCGCCCCCAGTTCACCCGACCGAGATTCGAACCTCGATCTCCCCGTCCTCGGAGGTCGAGCTCAACACGACTCGCGCGTTAGCCAACTACACCACCGAGGCGGGTGACACTGCAACTAAGATGGATAAGGTTGAGTTAGAAAGGGGTAGCTATTACTTCTGAAGCCCTTATTTGTAGCTAGTTAATGTTATACTAACAGAATGCAAGAGTTTGCAAGAGAATGCAAGAGTAATTGCATTGTACAACTGTAAAGTTCGTTTTATATTTAGTTGTGCGCGATATTACAAGTGTTTGTTCATATTTTAAGTCATTTTTAGAATTGTTAGGTCATTTTACAGGTCATTTTTTCAAAGTTTTTAGATAATCAAAATTAGGTCTCTGTTCTCGTATGAGTCTATTTTTTTATGAACAAAACAATTACCGTATTGTGTGTTTTCTCAATCTTTTGTTGGCCAGATAAAATCAGTCGATGGAACGTAGGTTGAGAACCACTGCTTTAAACCATTTGGCTAACAAAGTGAGTATATTTTTTTATTAATACGATTAACACAATTTAATCAAAATCTCAGGGCTGAGAAGAGTACTTTAAAGAAATTGCATTCACAATAGCGAGAATATAGGTATAAATGGAAGAACTATAATGAAAACTAAATATATGGAAAATCCTCTACAGTCCACCTAAACGGGACATGAAACCCAGCCTCTCCGTCAATGTGATTCCCATATATTGTAATCTTAACGACTTACGCCATGTTATCACCAGTGTTGACGTGTTTATTTATTTTGTTTGTGTTTCTAAAGACTTACTGGCTCTAATCAATGGGTGACCCTGGATGAGAAATGAACTAAGATGGCGTCCGTGGTTGAAAACTGCGTTATTGGTTCTGTGAGGGATTTTGTTTCCAGGTTGCTATTTAATATTAAATTTAGATATCTAAATAAGTTACATTTGTGAACCTAGCTATTTTCTTTAATAAAAAATCCAAACAGACTCTCGTTTGAATTTAAAATAAGACCAAACACTTATTATCCCACCAAAAGAAAAACTCAAGCACTGTAAAAAAACACATTCATTATCACAAACCAAGAAGATGTCGAGACGAGGAAGGAAGGCGACCAAAATCTTGCTTCCTAAACTCTAAAATGTAAAGCGTAACTTTATATATATTATAAACACTAAGCACAATTCTGAAGCATGTACAACAATAAAATGTAAAGAGGTTAAGAAGATTCCAAAATATCACCAAAAAGGTTAACAGCGAGACAACACTAAATCGATGGCATTGCATGCCACTGACTTTATTGTCGACTTATTTTTCCAGCAGTGTATTCAGGAATATTTGAACTTAAAAAACTCATAAAAAGTAGAACGCCAATATCACATTTTATACTCGTCTATTATTATTATTATTATTATTATTACTATTATTATTATTATCATCGCGTCTTACTAACCGTTCGGGTTGTACGCACTTAAGCTAATGTGTAATGGTAGGTAGATTGTGAGATGAAACGGAGGACCTACAGTTTAACGTGGGATCCGAACCCCGGTGGAGCCTGCCTGGCATTCCTCACATTCACAATTTGTGATTAATACACTTCTTGTCAGAGGTGAAGGAAGGGTTTGGCAATCAGATAAATCTGTGCCGGGACCGAGGATTGAAGTCCGGATCCCCAACACACAAGTCCGACACCTTACCCCTAGACCACTAGGTAATCTTATGTTCGTCTTAGTGTGTAAGTGTTTTAAGAGCCTTAATAATTTGAGATGAATCCTTGCCTCTTGCACTAAGTGGCTTATTACGGGGGATCGAAGTTAGAATTCCGTTCGGGTATAGTACAAAAGTGTTATTTTCTAAATATGTTTCCACTTCCCCTCCACGTAAATGCGGGTACACTACCTCTATATTCAACCTTCCTCGTCCATAATATTTTAGTGTAATTAATATGTATTCGTATAAGCCGAATGAATAGTAAAGACGCGTTACTATTATAAAGATACGACTCCAAGATTTTTTTTAGCACTAGCTATTCAGGTTATAAATATCCCGAGATTTTAAACGATTTTAAAAAGGTATAGAAGATAGAGATTGGGAAGGTGATTTATAGAAAATTCACCCACAATATCGTGAAGAGTTGGTGATAAAATACACAGTGATTAATCATAAATAAAAAAGTATTCGTTAGTGTATTTGGCCGAGACTCAAACCTCAACTTCACATCATCGGCAGTTAAGTAATCGTATATTGAGAGCATAAATTGTTTAGCTAGAACTTGCAGCTTTAACTTTGACTGAGTGGTCTACAGCATTCGGTTTATATTGCAATTAATCATCGTTGGTGGATAAGGGTTTGAATCCAGATCAAATGCACTGGGTGCTCAGTGGCGTGGTCCTAATGAAGAATGCACCTGGGTAGACATTCCCACAATTTAAAGTAGCTTTATATCTAACCATTTTAAATGTCAAAGGGAATTAGGAATTTAATGTTTAACATTTAGACTGTATTTAAATTGTTTTATGGATACAAACCCAAGATATAATAGGTAGAGGATCTTAGTGATAACGTAACTCAATTTATTAATTTCATGATAACTCTTAAAGCAATGCGCAAATTTATTTACTGTATATTATGCTAAGGAACAGCTTCGTCACTGACATGACGCGATTTTGTCTCCACAGCTGACAGTTGATGCAGCAACCAGGTCTGATCGTATGGTAGAAGAGCCCATTGGCTTAAAGGGGTTCCATTTAATTTTATGAACATTAATGAAGTCACATGTTTAATACGTAGCGTAATTAAGTATTTATTAAGTTCATTAGACTAAAATTACGTTCATACTCAGCAGAACTACAAGGAATTGATTTTAAGCCGTCTGATGGAGGTTTAAGAGATTCTATAAGACGTCTTTCTTAACAGTCGACGTAGTCTAGAAATTCATTCAATCCTTTCTTCTTCATATCAAGAGATGTTGTAATGGTGAAAAAATTGCTCTCAATATTATGAATAATTTTTACGTTTTATGTGAACACGAACACAAAAAAAGTAGATTTTGCCATTTTGTTTGCCCCATACCTGTTTGTCTGTCCGTCCCTGGCAACGGATTCAAACCGGTTGGTTGGATTTTGTTCAAATTTATATTTAGAGCTTATAAAGCTATACCACAAAATGTTGTTTAATTTTTACCCTAGCTCTTCAATTAAGCGTAGTTTGCTAATGAGTGATTTTTTTTAATCCCATTTTTTTAATGGCTCTAACGATTTTGTTGAACATGCATATCTAGGATTTGTTCGAGTAGCTTACCGATAAATAATTTTTCAAAAACTTATAATTTTTATAAATGTATCTAATGATTAGGTTCCAAATGGTTAATTTGATAATGTTTTACATGACAATTAACAATATATCTTTATTTTTGGGGTAGAAATCATTTATGGATAGTCGACTGATAACCAATTTTTCAAAAACATGAAACATTTAAAATATTGCCATAGATGTTCGATTAAAAATAGGTATCTTTGGAGTGGTTAACATGACAAACCATCATGTATACTTTGTTTTGGTTAAAAATTCTATTAAGGATATTTTACGGACGAGTGATTTTTGAAAATTTAAATTATTATGAAAATGGCTATAACGATTTTGCTTAAAAGTCTAATAACTGGGGAGTGTTTGACATGAACATGATAAATAGAGTTTTATACTTGTTTTGGGGGTAAAACTTGGCTATAGATAGTTTAATAATACTTTTTTATTAAATTTAAATGTTTGACAAAATTGCTTTAATGATTTGGTTCAAAATTGGCATAGGAAAATTATTTTACATTTTAATAATAATATTTATTTATCTAAAATTAATTAATTTAAGGGGTAGTTTACTGACAACAAATTATAGAAAGTTTGAATGCTTTGGAAATTGACCTTTAATTCAAAATGGGAATCTGTGAATAGTTTTTCATTATAAGTAAGAATGTGTTTTTATTTTTACAAATACATAATATTAGGATAGGTTACAAATAATATATTTCTGAAAATTTGAACTTTGTTAAATATTTTAGTTCAATTTAGCTTTATATATATATATATATATATATAATGTTGTTATTATAATTACCAAGATGATGCATTTGTTTTTATGATTAAAACTTATTTAAGGGTATTTTAATAAAAACCTTTTTTTTAATTGTCCTCGAAACTATAATATACAATTGATAAAGTTTGTGTAATTGTGTCGTACTATTTATTTTTAGCTCTATTCTGAAGCGATTACAAAAGTTGTTAATGGATTTCTTGCCTTATATCACTTCTATATTACTAAGCCACAAGTCTGAGGTAATTATTTTAAATTCCTTAAAAATTTTGAAATATTCTTCTTGATAAACGTCACTCTTTTTCAGCCTACCGCTTGGAATGGCTGTGAAACATCCAGCTCTTAAACTGTCCCCAATGTTGCTCAAGACTTACAACCAATCATATTTAATGATTGGGTCTACGGGTCCTCAGTTACCCCCACGTCACGGAATTCCCCCCTCTCAGCTGATTTTATACTTTCTTTTATTCTTTCCCCTGATCTGAACTTTATTAATTCAATAATACATAATGTATGATGCATCATATTTTACCTTTTAGCTTCTAAAGCAATAGACCCTCCTCAGTGGTGTGGTTGGCTAACGCGCTAGAATGCTGAGAACATGGAAATCGAGTTTTGAATCTCATTCGGGTGAACTAGGGGTGGTTTTCTCCTAAATAATTTTCCCTCTCTCTCCAAGTAAATGCGGGTTCACTTCATCTAAATTCAATCTTCCCAATGCCTAACCCATTAGCGTAATTATTTCTTAAGCGTATAACCTGAATGGATAGTAAGACGCGGCGCTAAGTTTTAAAATAATAAATTTTAAAGCACCAGGGCAGCGCTCCAGCTGTTATAAAAGTGGCAAGGTACCGCCCTGGACCACCGTGGCTCGATTATAGCACTGTGGATCCTGGTTCTCACTGCTGTTACAGTGCGTTCTAACAAACACCCTCACCCCCCGCTCTAAGATTAGGTCATTAAAAATAATTGTATTAAAAGGAGGATACTTAACTTGTTAGGGAAAATAATTAACGCCCACAGCCACCTTTACAGAGAATTCCAAATATTGCTTGCCCCATTCAAATTTTTAAATGGTTAATAGTTAATTGTTGATTATCTCCTAAGCTTGAACAATTCTGTGATTTATATCTAGGTAATAAATATTTATTATAGATTTTTTTTCTGATAGTACAAAGTAAATTTATTTCTGGCATTGCGTTTATTATGTTAAAATTAAAAATATGATGTTATTTTAGTAGTGACAATGTTCAAAATCGTTCATTCCGTCTCAAAATTAGAATATTTCACAGTGAATATTTATTAAATTCAATAAAAATTATTTTATTAAGTTAGGCTTATGAGTTCTACATATAAAGGAATCAACATTCTTTTTTTTTTAATTGGATACTTATTAAATAATACATTCCTAGAAATGCATTGAAAAGGGACATTCAGGATATGAATAATAGTGACATCAGTAACATTTAAAAAATTTAAAAATTAAATAAAAAATCCAAAAAACTGTATGATTTCCTAAAATTATCTCAGCAGGCTACTTTAAGAAGGGCCGAAAGCGAACTATTTATCATCAAACGCCAAATTTTCGAATGTTTATATATTTATTTAACAATAAATGAATAAATTGTGTTATTTAGAAATAATATACCAATCTTGTGAAAACATTAAAGAGGAATGCATTCTTAAAAGTTATTTTTAAATAATTGAAATACATAGTTTGATTAAAAAGATGAATATATACTGTGAGTTGTTTTGTTCCAGGCATTATCAAAATTCCATTTGTTTATTACTTTCGGTAAAAGGTTTATTATATTATGAGGTGTATGGATGAGATAGACTGGTTATGAATTCATGCACACTAGCGTGAAGATGTGATGGGAAAACTACTTGTGGAAATCCTCCCCAAGCTCATCTGACTAATATTAAAACATTTACCTCCCTATCACCGATAACCCAGTCTAATGCGTGACAGGGAGAAGTAAGCAATGACATAATCAAATTCCTTCAATTGGCGCTACCTTTATATTTGCTTTACATTGAGTGTGGCTAGGAAAGTATAAACAGTTTAAACCAATTCAAAGGCATAAATATTAAGAAAATTTACTTTACTTTTCTATCCTCCATTTTATGAGTCAACATCGAACACAAGTGAAATGATTTCATAATTTCATCAATCGGCTAAGAAAGGATCTAAGAATGTGCATTTCTCATTTTTTTATTCGTAATGAAAAAACACACAAATATAGTACACGTTTCAGAAGCCAAATAAAAATTGAAATAATTCTATTATTTTCTCTGATAAAAAATATTTTATCTTTCTTTTAATATGTAATTTATTTCATGTTTTGCAAATATTCACAATACATTTGTATCCGTATGTAGGACTAATTTTATAACTATGTGGACTTTATTGAATATAATCTCAACTTTAATTGGTAGTATGAAAAAAAGTATGATTTTCAAATGAATCTCGTTATTTGAAAACTGTAAACTCGTGCTATCACAATGTCGGGGGGAAGATATTACAGTTATATTTACAATCTTAGCCCGTTTAATAATAATATAGAAATAGAATGTACAGTAATTCCTGAGTATTATTGGAAGTTTCTAATAGCTAGATTATCTTTATGATTAATAAATCAAATTATACATATTTCTATAATGCCAAATTTTAGTGACAACCAAACAATGCTGTTGGTCAAAAGTGGAGCTTCCTTCAAAAAATCAGCGTCTAGTATTAAAAGTTATTAAGGAAAAAATATTGTTTCTAATGGATGTTTTCAAAATGTAACACACGATTAAGAGGATACAAATTAATAAGTATATTTTATTAAGGCAGAATATTACTAAAACTGTTCGACTAACTTGTTTTTGAATTTGTAACTCTGTGTTTTATTTTATTCGTGAAACATATTTAGTTTGATTTGTATTTACTTACTTTGTATATAAGAAACTCGGAAGTTCGTTTACGCACATAAAGTACGCCACCTAACCCTATCCTGAGCCAATTCTATCCAGTCCACCTCTATACACCATATCTCTTTTACGGCCATTCTAATTTTATCCTCCCAACTGCGTCTAGGTATTCTCCATGGACACTTACCATTGGTTTTTGTTTATACAATAGCCCCATGGCTTCTTTGGTGCTGACTGACAGCTCACAGCTGACTTCAGACCGCTTTAAAAAGTTACCACATCAAATTACGTATACCTACGCCGAACCAGATGATTTGAAAAAAACAAGTGTTCAGCAACTGTCACTTTTGACAGTCAAAATTTAGGTATATACCTAAAGGTTGACTGTCAGAAGTCAGCTGTGAGCTGTCAGTCAGCACCAAAGAAGCTATGGGGCTACTGTAGTCATCCATATGAATCCACCTTCTTTTGAGATTTTTGGAGTTTTAATAGTTACTTCTACTTTCATGTGTTCATGGGCCAAACTATGACTATGTTGTCGAGGTGTCTGTCAATCTTGACACTTTTAGCCAATATTAAAGGTATTTTTCTCGTAAACTTAGCTGCGATAGTACAACATGCACCGGTATACAAAGTAAAAACAAGCTATGTGCTTGGATGAAATGAGGTTTTAATTCAGTGTATCTACGTCATACAACGAGAATGTACAATAAACATCATGAGTCTACATAATATAATAGGTATTAGATTGGATGCTAGAGGTGCGATTGAATGTATTTAAAATTAAGGCTTAATTTTTCAAATTAAATGTTAACTCATAAAAACGCTAGGGCTGGGTGTGTAGTATATCACGTATTGTTCTAGATTTAGCTAGTTTGTAAGTCATGTTCTAATACAATCTCTTTTTTGAAAGTATACGTCAGATATTTCGATTTGAAATCAGATAAATAACTGGTTGTTTAGTTTTTTCATGCCATTGTTTAACGTGTCTCGGGTTTTTACTGCCCGTCCGAGATAACCGCATGTTATCACGGAAGTGGTAAGGGATGAAGATAGATATACATTATATTAAGGGTGGAATTTCCAACAATATAGTTTCTCGTACCTTCTCCAGGTAAATTCTAGTGCAATTATTAATAATGTAACCCTTTAAGGTGGAATGAAAGAGGACGCTAGAAAAGTCCAGTGTTTTGATGGGGTTTTTTTAGTTTTTATAGCAAAACTTTTTTAGTCATAATAAAACAAATATTTCTCCATTAGAAACATGAAGTTAAACTTTTTTCAGGTGTTAACCTCACCAATGGTTGAATATCCGTCATGAGTGTAGCAGCATTAGTTGACGAACTCTTTAAATTAAGAGAAAAATTTGTTGTTACATTTTAGGACACTGTTACCCTATATTTAACAACTGTTTATATCACCATGTGAATAAAATTAAATTCTTTGTTTTTACTCGAAGCTGGATCAATTTTATTTTATATTTTGACAAAAAAAAAGTTTTGCCATAAAAACTCTTAGAAAACACTGGCTTTTACTCGCATCCCCTTCCATCCCACCTTTAATAGTGTTTCCTTTAAATACACCATTCGATCCACATAAAATTAGTCTACTACAACTTAACGTCCACAGAAAGGATCTTTTAGAATATTAACAAAATAGCGCCCAAACTTTATAACATTTGTCTATATATTAGTAACATATAACCCGAATAGGAGTAAGAAGTGGTGCTAAAATAATATACATAATGTATTTATATCAGTTTTACCTTACAGCCAAAAGGGGCAACTGAAGATCACGTGATCTGATGTATGAACACGTGGGTAGATCTAATATATTTTATAGTTGTCAGATAAGGTTCTCCCTATGAAAGTTGTTCTGAATAATTGTATTTATAAAACAAGAAAAATGAGGGAGAACCTATGTTAAAATATATAATTATTATGACAACAATGTGATAGTGTCATAAGCATCAGAGAATTTAATTACATTAATGTTCTTGTCTCACCTTCCCATAAAATTGAGCTTATTGGAAGATTGTTTAAATTTTCCTTACATTACTAATTAGACTTTTTATCATGGTAACATAAAAAGTTTAATTCTCGGTGAATTATAACAGTTTGAGCAAATTTGGTTTTAAATCCATTTGTAATAATTTGAGATTGGTTCTCCCTGTGGTGTGAAAGCATTCAAAGTGCGAGCTAAATACTTCAGATATTATAAAATAATTTGTATTTAATTATGTAGAGCAAATCATATTGGCACAAGCTTACCAATATTATCTTGGTGCTGTCAAAATTGACACACCTCTCTCCAATTAGTGACAGCTACATGGCATGGCGTTTGAATACATCAAATTAATTTTAGTAAAGTTCTTCACTAACAGGTAAGGTTCATTCCAAGGTTATGTGTCATTACATTTTACTATCGTTTCATAACAACTATCATAAATAAAATAGAGGACTCGGTATAATTTTCAGACTTGACGGCTCGCGTTTACACCACGGAAAGAATAAGAAATTTTACCCAATGTAGTGGTCACATGTTTTAAGACATTACTCTCACAAAGAGCAGGGCTGCTCATGATGGGGAGATCGAGATTCAAATCTCGCTTGGGTGGACTGAAGGTGATTTCTTACTTAACTGTTAACCACCCGCAAATGATGGCATACTTCATCAAAATTCAACCTTCCTAACATGATAGAATAATTACTTTTTTTTTTTTAGCACTGCGTCTTACTACTACTTTGGATTATACGCTTATGTATCAATTATGCTAATGGTATAAGGGATTAGGACGGTTTTATTTAAAGAAATTGTATCCAAATTTGCGTGAAGGAAAGCGTAGACCATTTTGGAAAGAAAAAAAACAATCTTAGTACACCCGACCGAGATTCAAACCTCGATCTCCCCATCATCAGCAGTCTAGTCTACTGTGAGGCTAGCTCGTTATACCATGCGG
This sequence comes from Timema shepardi, assembly GCA_902151425.1. Classification (NCBI taxonomy): domain Eukaryota; kingdom Metazoa; phylum Arthropoda; class Insecta; order Phasmatodea; family Timematidae; genus Timema; species Timema shepardi. Next base: position 83,088 of record CABFVX010000005.1, on the reverse strand, counting down.
CCGCCGAAGCAGATATAGAATAATTATTACATAATCGTGTTACCCAAACGGGTAGTAAGACGTGGTGATAAAAACAACTTCAACTCCACCGGGAATTGAGAAGACATTGGTTTGGAAGCGAAAGTATCACTAATCACCTCAGCGGTCTTTCTCAAAGCACAAATTTACTTACATTTTCTTAAGTAAAGGAACTTTACTATCTAATTTAAATTTTCGTCCCGTATTTTACTAGCTGTCTCCACTACCCGCATTTAATTACACTAATGAGGTGGAGTGAAGGATGATAGAAATTAAAAGAAATTTACCCGCTGATGCGTGAAAGGCCCAAGGAGAAATAGCCTATATTAGATAACCACTTTCAGAGCACTCTTTGGATTCAATCCTGGAACCTCCCTGTCACCAGCAAACCAGATCAGGTGAGCTTAATGTGGGAGCGCAGGGAACAAGAGTTGAGGGCAGTGTTTTTTTTGCAGTTTTTTATAGAAACATTTTTCGCCCAAAATAAATCAAATATTGCCACACTATAAACAAAGAGGTTAATTTTCTTCACATGCTGACATTAAGAGTGCTTGAATACCTGTAACAAGCATTGCAGCATTAGATGAAAAACTTTTTTTAAATGAAGAGAAAAAGTTGTCATAAATTCTAGGACACAACCTTGAGAGATATTCAAGAAAAATTGTTGATATCACCGCATGAAGAAAATTAAACTCCGTGTTCTTACTCAAGAATTATTTGATTTCATTTGACAAAAAAATAAATTGGTTTGATATAAAATAAACTGCGAAAATACTACAGTAAACTTGTGTTTCCAACAGTCCCACATTTTAGTCCATGTTCCCACCGATACATACGCTAACTTAACGGTTCAGTATAGGGTAAGATATTCAGTAATTCAAAACGTCAATATCTAATATTGTTCAAAAACTAATAATAGAAAGTAGCTATGCAGTGTAAGTTTCGGGATAAAGCTTACAAATTAGCCATTACATATTAATATATACCTTGATTTTCTTACTAATGGACATTTAGAGCACTTTTTAGAAATACAAACATGTTGCTCAACAATGATAACATTTTACTAATGTATTAGTGCTGTTTTACATGTATTGATAGTATCAATCAAACGTGACAGCTGTACATCAAACGACTTACGTATGAATACGTGAAAAAAGATCAAGTATATTTTTATACATGTCAGATAAGTCCATTCCTGATAAAATTGAGATAAATGTAACCTCATAAACCTAAAAACAAAAAAAAATAAAGAAACAAGAAAATATTTATAGATATAGGCCCGTTTTGTGGAATATTTATATAATTTAATTCATTTACATTGGCTGGCAAATGTATGTATGCTATTATTAAAGTGTTACCGATGTATTAAAAACGTGGTAAAGGTATTCATATATCTTTAATATTGAGAGGTAGATTTTCCGGGAATTATCCACACAATATCGTGCATTTTAGACACTTTAAAAAAAAATTCATTTTTCATCATTATTTTAATTAGTGAAAAATTACAGCACATCGATTAGAAAAGAGAGAAAAACTATCATATTTTTTTAATATAGCCTGAAGGACATGCGTATATCTCTCGCAATCATATGACAAACCTCAAACTATATTCCATAATATATATAAATAATTTTTTAACACGCAATAATCCTTTACAAGGACCACATTTCTACTTTTTGTGTATCAAACCCAACTCCTGCAAATGAAGCACAATTGCCTTTTTGTGCTGTTTAAAAAAAATCTTTAACATCAACTAATGATGTGATATAAAGTTAGCTCATGTAACTTTACATTACAATTGAAGTGATTCAAAGACACATGCCCAGATGTAAATAGGAAATGGCGTCATAAATATAAAGACCTAAAATATATTTAGAATAATTATTAGGCTACAAACGCAACTTTCAAACATTATATCTACACTAATATTATAAAGAGGAAAGATTTGATTTTTTTGTCTGTAATGGATAAACTCAAAAACTACTGGACCAATTTTAAATTTCTTTCACCAATATGTTAAAAGGTGACCTGGTTATCTAGGGGTAAGGTGTCAGACTTTTATGCAGGTGGCCGGGGTTCAATCCTCGGTCCCGGCAAAGATTTATCTAATTACCAAACCCTTCCTTCACCTCTGACAAGACATATTTTGAATGTGAGGAATGCCAGGCCTCCACCGTGGTTCGGATTCCACGTTAAGCTGTAGGTCCTTCATTTCATCTCACAATCACCCTACCATTACACATTAGCGTAAGTGCGTATGATCCGAACGGATAGTAAGACGCGGTGCTAATAATAATAATAATAATAATAATAATAAATTCACCAATATAAAGCTAGATTATCAGCGAGTAACATAGGCTATATTTTATTTTGAAAATGTAATTTATTCCTCATAAAAATGTCGATAGTCACTCATATTTTATGGTAAGTATATGATGATTCTTCAATATGTGTGTTGAAAATAATAATGCGGTGAGGGGGGGTGGAAGGGGGAAGAGTCTAGTAGTTTATAAAATTACTAGGGTTCTTCCCAACCAAGCTTAATCTAACCTTTCACACTGTAATAAATTTAAAATTCACTTTAATAGTTATCAATTGAACATTCTAATTTCAATACGTTACGATGGCGCCATCCACCGAAAACGATCATGAGACAACATGATAATTTAAACTACGTGAGTCCAAAGTTAGTCAGTATTTACATTTCTTCGTTTCATTTGTGATCGCAGTGAGTTTTGTTTCATTTGTAAAATAATAATTCTAAATTACCAAACTTGATAAATCTTAGTACTAATCGATTAATCTTCTACGTGAGTGTGTATTAATAACAATTATATAAATATAGTGATATAACAAAGGTAAGGTGTCTTATATTAGCAATATTGTCAGTACGCTCAACGATTTTTCCAAAACGTAGGTATTGTCAATGGGTTTTACTAAAAAACCTGTGATTTAGGCAGTCAATAAAGTTGACTTAGGTGATTTTTGGCCTTAGTCTTATTCCTTCTTGAATGTAATATTTCACAGGTAATAAGTATCGTATTAAATTCCTGACACTGGCTCCCGTTTAGATTATAAGTCATGTGTGTACTATATTTTGCATGAGTGAACATTTAACTTAAATCAACGACACACGTGAGACGTATGTTGACGCCACATTCAAATGTTAACAAAACCTTTCGCCATAGATGAAAGTCTTACAAATCATAATATCCATAAATAAATATAGAGAACGAAATGTTTATTTGGTTGTTTTATAGACTGGTAGTATCCATACTCCGCCGGTCTCCAATGTTTCCGAAAAGTACCGGTACATGTTTGCACATCGACCAATGAATATAATCATTAATTTAATCCATGAAAGTAAAGAGAACTATTCCGGTGGTCAAATTTACATAATTAGTAGTTTGTTCGTACATGGTTGTTTGAATTTTGTTTCGGACGATATATTCCCAACCAACTCAGCGTTATAATTTTGATGTCAACTAAATACTAGAGTTTAAATTTTATATGAATACTTAAAAAAACACATTGATTTTTCTTTAAATGTTAAGTAGATTTTACAATACAACAAAAATTATACTTTATTGTTTAGTCAAAATATTTTTTTCGTGATCTGAGGAAGTGAATTTAAAATTATAATATCACAACTTAAAATAAATTTGTACTAAAAATTTTAAGATTTGATCATGAAATAACTACGTCTATTAAACCTATAAACCAACATTATTTTTGGGGCTGAATGCAAGGAGAAATCAAGGTCATGGAAAACTACCTATTTAATTTTGCTTCTGAATAGTGAGTTATTTAGTGAGTATAAAACTATATATAAGTATAGCCACAGAAAGTCTTATTACTTTAGTCATGCTGCTTAAATTATGAATATACAGAGATTTTTAGTTAGAAAATTGTAAATAATAATGTATGTTATACATTATTATTTACAATTATATATATATAATATGCAACGAATTTTTAATAATGTATAACATACACTATTATTTACAATTTTCTAACTAAAAATCTCTGTATATTCATAGTTTAAGCAGCATGACTAAAGTAATAAGACTTTCTGAGGCTATACTTATTAATATATTTCCGCTATATTATATTTTTATACTAGCAGTTTGACCCGTTCTTTGCACGGGTAAGCTGCATCAAACTGTATCAAATTAGGACGTTCAACATCATTTTGATAGTTCCTACGTGGACAATCATGAGATAACTATGGCAATGACAAACCAACTGTAGCAACTAATGTATTTTATAAAAAGGAAATATTACCTAGTTTACAAACTAAAAGCACAAACGAACGTATTATTCATTCACGAGCTAAGTTTACTTGGATGACAGCTTGAAATGTTACTAGAAGTAATCCCTAATATATCACTACGCCAACAGCTGACATCTATCACTTTGGATGACTGTAATGAAAACAGATGGTAATATATTAATATGATAGTTCACCACATTAATTTAGGCCAATCTTATTTATTTTAGGTTGGACACAAAGTTTATTTATCGTTTTATTCCCCTTAAAAAATATTAACACCACTTTCACAAAAACTTCTAACGAACATAGCTTCAAGATGGCGACTGACAAATCTAAACCATATGATTGAACATAACGGTAAACAAGTTCTTTACAATGATGCAGACACGCAGTTGATGAAAATATTTTATTCAGTTAAATATTTCAAAATACGATAAAATAATCATAAAATCATTTATGTTATATAAAAAAATGACAACAATTTTCTCTTTTCCAAGTAAATACGATGCCTTTATTAAAAGGTATTGATGTGTGAACTATATTACACAAAATCAGTAACGTTCCAAAACGAAAAATAGGTACATTTAATTATGTTTAAAATATTGTTTCGAGTTGGATAAAAAGAAATTATTTAAAAAAAATATTATGAGAAAACTTAAGTTTACGTTATTTTAAATGTAATATAAAACAGGTGATTAAAGATCTTTACATTTATAACAAAACCGTGATTTTTTACAAGTGTTGGCAGCTCAAAACCTAAACATATGATTTTCGAACTGTCATCCAGGTAAAAACCTATCGTGAACGGAATATAAGCCATTAAATAATATAATAGACTGTTGCAGAAACATAAATATTAATCATCAATTATTTCCCAAAGAAAATCACGGTCCCCAAGCTATGACTCCAGAATTTATTTATATTAATAATTATGCCACTATTAAAATGGCCTTAAATTATCTTTCGATTTTTAGCTATGTACTTGCATTAATAATGGATCCACTCTAAGAAAATTTTAGTTACTATACTTACATATTTTAGACATTTTTCTTCCCTCTTTTCAAAGTTGAAGTTTATCACCATATCGTGCAGAGTTTTTTTTCTATTAGTTTGGGAAACTTTTAGCCACCACCACCACCACCACAACCATTTCTCAGCTGTTTGATTTTGAAATTCCAAACTTTCCAACTTTAACGTTTATGTGTGGTCCTTTGACCTATTTGATGAATTAAAATTTTCTTCCATACCAAAAAGTAGATTTTCTAATTCTTTTGTAAAGTTGTGAAAATACTCCCCAGACTCCTCCTCCTTTTTCAGTTCATATAATTTTAAATTTTAAGACTTATTATGTTCTCTCATATGGGTTTCTTACGTGCCTACCGCATTTTAATTTCCATCCACATCGAAAATAGTGTTCTATATCAGTTGTATAAACGAGCTTGAATTTTTAAATTTCATATAATGTTTCAATTTTAAAATTTCATATTATTTTAAGTTGTCACTAAGCTATTCGAAAGGATAGATTCACTTCCATACCAAATTTTAATTTTATATCCCTACTTTCTTACAAAAAAATTTTTTTTAAAAAAAATCTACTTTGGTATTTTTAAGGGAACTCACCCTCCCTATTTTCTCTCAATTTTCAGATCCTTATACTGTTTGAAGTGGTCCTAGTACCAGATACCCGCCTGATTAAAATCAATTGTCTTTAACATTGTGAAAAGTAGTTTTATAAATTTGGAAATCTCTTATTTCCCAAGCTTCCTTCAATAACTAACATTCTGACAAGACGTGTATTAATCACAACTTGTGAATGAGTGGAATAACAAGCCTCCACCGTGGTTCGGATTCCACGTTAAACTGTAGGTCCTCCATTTCATCTCAAAATCACCCTACCATTACATATTAGCACAAGTGCGTATAATCCGAACGGGTAGTAAGACGCGGTGCTTATAATAATAATAATAATAATAATAATAATAATAATAATAACTAATATTTAACATTTAATTGGTTATTTGAATTTATCCCTCTAAGTTCTCGATACATTTTAATTCTTTACTTGAGCTAAAAAAAATATTGGCCACCTCCTCTCCCCCACCCCTTTCCTTCCTATTTTCTGGAATCCCATTTTAAAGTTTAAAATTCTTAGACATGTATTGCTATTAAATTGCTCCCTAAGCCTCCTTGTTAAATTTAGATTTCATACCACAAAGATAAATAGTTGTTTCTATTTGTTTTGGATATTTTAGCTCTCTTCCACATTTATTTAGCTCCCACTTAGAAATTCAAAATTTTAAAACTTTAGTTAGCTGGTCCTCCTCTTCTATTTTTTGGGGTCCCACTTAAAAATTTTAAATTTTAAAACTTTTCTAGTTATTTGGAGTGGTCTCCTTAGCTGCCTTCCCAATTTTAAATTTCTATCACATTGATAGGTAGTTATTTCTATTAGCTTTGAAATTTTTAATCTCCCTCATTCCCCTTTGATTTAACTCACTCTTACAAATTTCATGTTTCAAGATGTATTTGGTTCTATGGAGTTCTCTCTCTACCTGTATGCCAAATTTTAATTTTTTACCCTATCTAAAAAGCTTTTTTTAACTATATACCCTATTTCCTAAAAACACATTTTGAAAATTTAAAATTTTAGATTTTTATACCTATATGAGACCAACCGTCTACTTTCCTGGCATATTTCAGATGTCCAGCTCATCTATAAGAGTCTTAATTTTTTCTGATCACACACACCCATACCCACACGTCTTAATTTTTGCCTTGTAAATGAAGACTCGCTTTGATCGTTGGGGTGTCCACCCCCGGTGAGTTTTCTTTGCAAATAGATGTAAACTAATATAATTTCAGAGCCGTTTTTAATAGGTTTTAAAAAATAATGTAAAACAGTCTCCAGATATAAATTTTTTGTGAACGTAGAGATTCTTTTTAAAAAAATTCAATTTTTTAGAAATATGTCGACAGTTGACTTCCTCTATATATGAATATAATTTTAAAAAAAACAAACACAAATCCTTATTTATTATGTAGCTTAAACAGCTCATAATATGTTCATTTTTAACAAAATTGTTGGAACTATTTTAGAAAAATATCAATTTTCAGAAATATGTCATAAGTAAAATAGCACATCAATTGCTATTTATCATGTTAAATGCCGTCCAGGTATCCAATATGAGTAGCAAAAAAAATAGAATTTTCAATTAAAATCACTAATTGTTTTTGAGGTATTTAAAACATTTAAATATCAAATTTAAATACAATCCATCACACGTTTTCAGTTCTTGAACCGGGTAGACCGACATTAAAACATACAGAAAGGTACGGCCAACTTTTTGGAATTCGTGGGCATTCAAGCGCCATCAAAATCTTGAGTACGGATATGTTCACGATTAAAATAATATTATCTCGATATGAGAATGTAAAATTATTTTCAAATGCCCACGTTTAGTGGAACCTTCGATGGTTTTAATGCAATGTTATGTAAAAAAAATTGTTTTATTATTTCTATAAAAATACGCATCTTCAAATACTAGCTTCATAAAATAATATGTTAATATCCTCATTAATATCAATGTAGGAGGAAGAGAACAGTTAAATATGTCTATAATAAATAATAAAATAAAATTGGATATTTTTTTACCTGATAGCATGATACAGGTGAAAATGGCAAGTGGAGTGAGAAGTGCTCCCAGATCAGCCATCATCTCTTCCGAAAGTGGTAATTACTATCCCAGAAGTGTGTTCAGCCTTCTTACCCTCATTAGGCGTCGTACCAAGGTTAGTAGGAACGCCCTACTTACCACCTCGTTCGAAGGAAACGTCCAAAAAAAACCCGCCACCCCAACATCAAACATTCCGGCCGACCGACGCCACACATATTAAGTTTCCCTTGTCCGGTCCGTTATTATTTAGTAGATGGAGCAATACAACAGAGGCACACATACACACACAAAACACACACTCTTGTGTCCCATACGATGGGGTTTACATATTACGTAGTTCGCAATATACGGAGACAGGTTCTATTATTTACAACCACACGACATCAACCTCTATTACAGTATGCAAATGTATGTAAATGACAACAGCGACACTGAGAGTTTTGAATGAGCTAGTAGTCTCTCTCTTGCTTTGGTAGTGATTTTTGACAGGGACACTCTTTTTTTTATGTCTATCCTTCTCTTATCTCTCGAAAAACCTTCACGCAATCAAAAAAACAAACATGACCGTAGCAGTGTAAAAAAACTAACGTAAAACAACAATGTGTAATTGCATTTAGACTAACAGCTCAAAGAGTTTATTCATTGACACAATCGTTGGACTAAGGAACAGTTTATTGAAAATATATATTATACTTATACTACAACGGAGTGAACACGATTTCTAAAGTGTGTGTTTTTTTAACAATGTTTCGAAATGACTACTACTACTACTACTAATATCTTTAGAACCCTATTTTGAGTAATTGTTTGACTCAGAGTTTACGTACTTAAGCGTCCATAACAATGGGATGTTCTCTCGCCGAATACATCCCCACAGCACATTGCTAATAATTAATTTAAAATGACATGAGTGAATGACACTCCTACGTACATCATCAAACATTGGTGTGCCCTATTCGACTAGTACAAGATGAAAACACGTTCAACAAGACCTCCCTGGTGACTTGACTCCCAGAAAAACTAATAACCATTTATATTTCTGCTGGTAAAGTGTAGTTTGGTAAAAAAAAAAAGTATCATTACAGTATTGAATCTTGTGTTATTTCTTCTGAAAGTAAATATTTGCAAACACTCACTGTTTCTTGGCCATAATTTCATTACTTCCTAGAAACATAGGTTAAAAATTTGCTCTCAAAATCCCCCCACTCCCCCCCAAAAAAACACTTATATGCGTTACAATGTATATATTCCAGTGTAAAAACCAATTCCCGTGTAATTGTTTTTTTCGAGTTCGACACAAGAAACGTTAACACACACGTTCTCACATATTAACAATACACTTTTTATATGTATATATACACGTTACATCCAAGTTTTGGCGTTCCCGTGGCTACGTTAAACGTTAACCTTTAAATAATAAAAAAAGTCAACGAGAGTTTAACACTTAAAAAGAATGTCATAACGTCACAATGTTGTAGAAAGTTTGTTTTTTATTTGCGTTAAAAGAAGGAAACAAAACACGCACTATTATCGTTGAGTGACTTGATTATGAGGAAGCCGGTCGTATGGGGGAAAAGAGGTGTGAGCACCTAGGCCGAGTGAGGCGTGGAGGATGTTTCGTTCGTTCCGTCAGTCCGGCGATGTTCGGGTCGTCCCGGGCATGGCGAGAAGCGATCCGGAGACTCTGTTTTCAGGCAGAGGTGGGAGGGGGATACGGCTCAAGGCAGGCGAGGCTCCCCTGTTGTGACGCGCTTGCGCACTAGAGACCGCGCCGCTCAATACGCCCGCCGCTCGCCCCCAGTAGCTCTCTCTAACTGTGCAACGGCACACACAGACGGATCCGGCACCCCCGGTCCCCGGTTCTATACTTTCTACCCCATCACAAACACATTCCATGAGCTTGTTGACAACATTTTAACCATCACTACAAATTCTGCTTTGCCACAACACATCAACTTTATTTGTAAAGCCAGTTATTGTTTAGTTCTAAGAATTATTCACACGTTTATGAATGAATGAGCCTTTAAATTTAATTTCTAGTTTATTTTATTGTTTATGAATCAACTTATGTTATAACACAGCACAAACCAATTTAATTATAGAACAACTCGAATCGGTGGTTATATGGTTTAACTCTTGTATTTGACTGGATTTTCGGTAGTGAAGAGATCGGGATTCGAATCCAAGTTGTTTGTAGTGATGCTGGTTTTCTCTAAATGGCCTACTACTCTCATTCCACGTTAATGGAGGGTATATTTCCTCTAAAATTCTACCTTCCTCATCTTTTTTTTCTAGAACCGCATCTTAATACCTGTTCGGTTTGTACGCATATGTACTCATTACGTTAATGAGCTAGGGATGAAGGTTTAATTTAGAGGAAGTGTACCGACATTCACGTGGAAGGAGAGTGGAAAACTATTTTGGATAAACCAACCTTTGTAAACCTGACAGGGATTTGAACCCCAATCTCCCCTCATAGGCAATTTAGTATATTTTTAGAGTAGCACCTTAGACCATGCGTGCGGCCATCGAAGCAGGTCTCATCCCTATTCAACTAACGTAATTAATGTATGCATATTGCCTGAACGGGTACTGAAGATGCGCTGGAAAAAAAATTATAGATCAGTTACATTTCCCAAAGCTATTCATTCAACACCGGTAAAGAAATAAATACCTTTATCAGCAATCATAAATTGTGTGATCAAATCCATGACTCGGTAGACAGTAGCGCCACCGGATGAGCTAAAATGCCGGCAGATGAAATTTGAACAGTTTGGGTGTGATGGTAGCGACAACTGTTCGGGACGTTTTCCTCCCCACTAAATTTGTTCATCTCCCATCCTTCCGTTGTCATCCAAAATGTTGTTAGAAGAAAATAAAAAAAAATGACGCAGATGTCCCGAATGACTCCACGCGTCGTGTGAAGTTCCTTGACAAAACGTGGTAGCATCTTCGCAGACAACACGACCCTTCACTCCCCCCCCCCCTACCCTCTCCACCCACCAAGCAAAGTGATACACTCTTCCCACGTCCGTCGTATTCTGGACGCCAGAAGAAACAAAAGACTTTACCCTCTTACTGCCCACACCCCTTTTCCTTATTCAGAACCCCACCTTCCAAACTCCCCCCCCCCCTCACAAC
>CABFVX010000005.1:48164-69421 GCA_902151425.1 Timema shepardi | reverse complement strand
CCCCCCTCAACAAAGTGGTAGCATGTTATGGACGTTAAACACAATATGTCATGTTGAGACATAGTGCAATCCTGCTTTCACATATCTCTATAGAGTCCATCTTAAGAGTATTCGCCTAAGTAAATGGCTTTAAGAAATCACCCCGACATTTTTACTGCGTCTGATCAGATTAGGTCATAGCACCTCAAATTAGAGTCAGCCATGCTAACCTTGAGAATAATCCTTTCGTTTTCTATTTTCCAACTGTGAATACATTTGAATGAATGATATTACTGTAAGTTACAAATCTAGTCAGATACAGGCCAGTCTGCTTATTTTAAAACAATACTAGAAAGACAACAAATGATTCAGATATTTTCATTTTAATTCTTGATATTAACTTTTGTCATAGCCTTTAAACCCTATAAAAAATACAGTTATGAAATATTTTCGTCCTGATAACCTTATTTGAAACGTTAGTGAAGAGTCTTTGGTAAAACGATGTCCTCATCACTAGGCTATTCCGAGAGCAACCCTTTCCTCTAGATTTTTGGAATTACATTAAGAGTAAAATAAGAAAGTAGCAACCGCAGAATTATTTTTGCTTATGTTGCAAATAATCAAGGGTATGCTAGTTAATGTTAATATATTAGTATGTTTCATTGACAGTAGCGCATATATTAAATATCTGCAACTTGAACTATATCACCTAGGGAAGGGGTAACCAACCCGTGGTACGTGGACGCATTTTAAGTGGCACGCCTACAGTCACAAAGTATAACAATACCAAATTTGAGAAACAAATCAAAACACCTAATTGGGACAAATTAATAAATTTATAAAATGTTGGCTCTACTAAGTTGGCCGTCTCTGCTGTATTGTTTCCCACTACTCAAGCTAGCTCTTTCTTCCCCTTCCACTACAACCCCAACTCCTTCTACCCCTTTCAAGTTCCAACCCGATTATTCCAGCAGACAAGGACACATTTCTCAGTCTGCAAAAATCACATTTTTCTGCTCAGTTTGTATTTTTTTCCGTAAGGATGGGTGGATTGTGTTATCCTCCACTATAAAATATTTATGTTTTAAATAGTGATTCACTTGCTATTAATGCCTTTTTGTAAGCCGTATACTTCCAAAGGGAAGTACGAAGACGATATTGCTCTTCAGAGGTTTAGTAGAGAATGGGAATTACAGTTTTTATTTATTTATTTATCTTCTAATTCTGTATCTTATTTGTGGGGCCAGTTTTGCAGTTCCCAAAAAGTTTAAGTTAAATCGGCACTTCAAACAGATGCATCCAGATATTAACATAAAATATCCAATTGGCTCAGCATTAAGAACAAACTTTGTAAATAAAAAGAAACAATCGCTGACTGGGCAACAAATGCTCTTTAGATAAAAAAGTGATCAGCTTATAAAATTGGTCAAAGTTTCTTATGGAATCTCTCTCATCCTTGCTCTAAAATAAAAACCATACTTTGAAGAAGAAGAAATAATAAAGCAAAGTCTAATGGCCTTTGCAAAATCCACTGAAGATCCTATTGTCATTAAAATGGTAGATGATGTTGCACTTTCAAGAAATACAGCTATGTGGCGGATTGATGAGATGCCTGGTGACGTTATCAAATAAGTAGTTTTGTGTATCAATACTTTTAAATATTCTTCCATCACCTTTGACAAGAGCTGTGATATAAGTGACACTGCTCAACTTTGTGTTTATGTGCGTTGTATCAACGAACAATTTTATGTTACTGAAAAGCATCTGGACTTGCGCCAGTAAGTTTTATGTACAGGAGAAGATATTTTGAAATTAGTTACTGAAAACAACAGTTTATATTGGGATGAATTAGACAGTTTTTGTGAGGATGGGGTCCCGGCAAAGACTGGTAATGTAAAAGGTTTTGTAGATTTGTTGAAAGGTTATTTGAAACGAAAAGTGTTTAAATACTACTGCACTATCCATTAAGAAGACCTTATTGAGCCAAAGATATGAAATTATCTTCGGTGCTCGATCTAGTGGTGCAGTGTATCAACAAGATCCGAGCTAGTGCCATCAACAGAAGAGAATTCCGTGAACTCCTTGAAGTGGAATTGGAATACAAATATCATAGTGAGCCTCTGTTTCATTGTGGTGTCCGTTGGTTGTCACAGGGAAGGGAAGGTTCACATCGTTGAAGCCGGCCTTCTAGTGTGACGAGTCAAAGTAGCACCTTCTATACTGTTGGCATATGCCAAAGCATTAAACTTCAGTCCCGAAAATTATCACATCACCTGTGTGGATGTAAAAACACTCACTATTCCTACGTGTGTGCAAGGGTAATCACTGGACAACGTATTCACCGGACAGTTACACAAATGGTGCATCGTGGGATTTGTGTCAAACGCAGCGTTCAACGGAGAGGCCACCAAGAACCTGTTCAACTTTCAAACCTATGGCATGAACCATTTCTCGCTGTACGTGGACGGGGAACAAGTACCGTCGAAACCGTCACAGCCCGATTTTTCAAACGGACACTATGTCATGTCCTACCACACACTGTTTTCTGGAACGGGTATCCATTTGATGAACGAGGGTAGCGACATCACATGAGAAGCCTTCCCCAAGGGATATCATCTTATGGCTTTCGATCTTACACCTAATCTGCCACCCCACATGACATCGCATTGGAATTTGACGAGGCACGGTTCTCTGAGCATCTCAGTGAGCTTCACCCAAGCTCTCACCGAAGCCGTCAACTGTATCGTGTACGGGGAGTTTGCCAACATCATCACCATTGACAAGGATAGAAACGTCGTGACCAATTATGAAAGTTAATATTAACGGCTTCCCGCCCCTTACCCCTTCATTTAAGCCATGGACGTCATTGTGAATTTCCAGAGCTTCATCGACGACAACAAAGAGTTTATCGTCAAGGAAATGAGTGTTTTATCTGTATGAGGCACATTACTTCAACGTTGGGTGTTAAAACCCCCATACGCTATCGAGGAACTTTCCACCTATGCCAGAAAGAAAGCCGACTATATAGTCAACAATCTGCATGATATCACCTAGGATAATGGTGATTTGGATTACAGCCTGCTCTAATCCCTCATATCCCGTGCCACAACGCGTGCAGAAACCGTCTACGTCAAGAGGGCGGAAAAGAAAAAGCTTTTAGTCAAATACACGTCTGCACCCATCGTAGATCTGTACGACAAAGGTTGTTCGTCACTGAAAACACTTAAACTGGGCCGCACCATGTGTATGGCACATAGTTCTGTATGGAATTTCTGCTCTGCCTCTATCGTCTGGGGACTTCGAGATTGGATGATTGAAGATTGACACGCACACCATAAGACGATCGCTGAAAATAAGCCCGTGGTTCCGTTCTGTACGGTCGGGTGTTTTCCTTGCTGATCAACTACCCGCAAGAATAGATCGCTTGACCTTCCGCTCTAGTCATCAACACCGATCCACACACCAAACCTGGGACGCATTGGGTCGCCATCTTTATCGACAAGAACGGCGTGGGAGAATCCCCTTACCCCTTCATTTAAGCCATGGACGTCATTGTGAATTTCCAGAGCTTCATCGACGACAACAAAGAGTTTATCGTCAAGGAAATGAGTGTTTTATCTGTATGAGGCACATTACTTCAACGTTGGGTGTTAAAACCCCCATACGCTATCGAGGAACTTTCCACCTATGCCAGAAAGAAAGCCGACTATATAGTCAACAATCTGCATGATATCACCTAGGATAATGGTGATTTGGATTACAGCCTGCTCTAATCCCTCATATCCCGTGCCACAACGCGTGCAGAAACCGTCTACGTCAAGAGGGCGGAAAAGAAAAAGCTTTTAGTCAAATACACGTCTGCACCCATCGTAGATCTGTACGACAAAGGTTGTTCGTCACTGAAAACACTTAAACTGGGCCGCACCATGTGTATGGCACATAGTTCTGTATGGAATTTCTGCTCTGCCTCTATCGTCTGGGGACTTCGAGATTGGATGATTGAAGATTGACACGCACACCATAAGACGATCGCTGAAAATAAGCCCGTGGTTCCGTTCTGTACGGTCGGGTGTTTTCCTTGCTGATCAACTACCCGCAAGAATAGATCGCTTGACCTTCCGCTCTAGTCATCAACACCGATCCACACACCAAACCTGGGACGCATTGGGTCGCCATCTTTATCGACAAGAACGGCGTGGGAGAATACTTTGACAGTTATGGTTTTCCACCTTCTATAAAGTCACATCTGGCATTTATAGGCAAAAACACTTTTCGAACGTCCCATAGCACGCTACCACTTCAAAGAATCGCCTCAGACGTTTGCAGCCATTACTGTCTCATGTACCTTCTCTATCGCGCCCAGAACATTCCGATGATAACTTTCCAAAACCTATTTTTGCCCACCAATCATAGAGCCAACGACGCTAAGGTGGTGAGATATTACAATTTGTTTTTCAAGACTGTAGGGGCATGTCGCCCTTCAAGAGGCCGTGTCCAGGCGGCGTGTGCCTATAAAAGGGGCGTCCCGATGGCGTGCCGGCCATAACCGCTAAACAGCATGGAAGGTCAAGACGTTTACCGCAGCAAAGCAAAGCCGCTCGCCGTCACCAGTATTTTCAACACATTGTTCCCTCTGAATGGAGTCGACGCCAAGCAGGTCATCGTCATAATGATCGTCAAGAACAATGTTACGCCCTATGTCCAGCTAGAAAAATGTGGTGGGAACTGTGTAGAGTTTAACCGTATAGAGTGTCAAGAACTGGGCAGCTACAAGTCTGTCATATCAAAGTTTTTCAGCAACACGCAACCTCCTCAGAAGATTAGTATGACTAATCATGAAATATCTCTGAGACGCATGTGCGGTGACTATATTGTCGTCATCAACGAGAAAGAAGACGCTGGAATCAAACGGGTTGCCTATCTATCACCTAGCTGGGTGCGTCTTTGTGAGGTGTGGGACCTCATCGACGTCGCCGTCGACCGACGGGACATGTGTTTGACATCCATTGCACGCTATTGCAACGATTAGATCGACACAACCATATTGGATGTATGCGACACGCTCACAGAATCAGCGGAAATCGTCGACCTAGAACAGCCTACGGTGGAAACGCACATCAAAAACCTGGATCTTATCAGCTCTACCTACTATACATGTCAAGTCGTCAGTTTGGACTATTACATGCTGGATTGTGAACTAAAAACAATTTTACTAACGCATCTAAGAGACACTGTAGAAAAACGTATGAACGAATATATGCGTCATTCCTGTAAAAATGTATAATTGTGATGTTTAATAAATATATGTATATTTGTAATATCTGTGTTTTATTTACTGATTGTCCCTTATGAGTCCCAACTTGTCTTGTCTGCCCACCAACCTAGCGCCAGGGAAAAACCCATTGCCCGGGTCAATGACCTCAATATCTATTCTTGTCTTGTCGGGCCAACATACTGGCGCCAGGGAAAACCCAAGAGGTTGCAACACACTGACCTAGTTCATGATATATTCTTGTCTTGTGAGCCGTCAAGCTGACGCCAGGGAAAAGCCCGTTGCAATGACCTCAATATATATTCTTGTCTTGTTGGGCTGACATACTGGCACCAGGGTTGCGAAGGAGGAGGGGTTTTCAAGACGGGAGAACCAATTATCCACTATACCACCTTCAGCCATAGCGTGAGGTTCGTGTTGGGCAGTCCTGTAGGGTCTTGTGGTGGAGGAGCCAATGTTCATTCAACATAAGACAGCCATAGTGCGAGGTTCGTGCCGAAACGTCATGGACCGTTTGCTCACACCAATCAATGAATAAAAACTCCAACACCTCAATCCTAGCCAATAATTAATAATTAAAAGGCCGTCAGGAGAGTTTCATTCCGACAGGGCCTTGTGACGGAGGAACCAATGTTCATTCAACATAAGACAGCCATAGCACGATGTTCTAATAAACAAATCAATGAATAAAACTCCAAAACACAAATCCTAGCCAAAAATCAATTAACAATCATTAATAATTAATCATCAAGAATCAACATGTCCTGGGTTGGTAGGCAAGGGCTGTAGGGGGAAGAGGTGGGGGCAATCAAACGGATGTGGAAAGTAGGTCAGGGAGCGGGGGGGGGGAAGGAGGATATTTAAAGCATCCGATCAGAGAGCAGGAGGCGTGGTCACGTGACTAAATCCAGCCAATAGAAACATGGGGACGACGGTCAGTACCACTACTAGTGTGTGAACGGTGTACAGTAGCTGTGGATTATTTTTGGAATGAATATTATTGAAACCTGCAATTTTTTATTATAAGTTATATATATTACATAGGGTTTTGCTATTTTTTGTTTTTCTAATACTTTATTTTAGAAACACAGATATTACCCAAAAATCCTAATACTTCAGCAATCAGTTATATATTTTACAGTATTATATTATCAATTTTTAAATGGCGCTTATTTAATGTTGGTTATATTTTTTCTAAGGATGCTGTGGGAACTGAGGTAAAGTTAGGTTAGAGGTTTTGGGGTGGAGTGGCATTGAAAGGACTCTTAGCACAAATAGCTAGCCAGAATAAATGTTGTCCAGCCCTGAACTTGGTCATGGTTCTCAAATCATGGTTCACAGTGGTGTACGAGGTGGTCCGCACATAGTATCACAGGAAAATGAATTTTATGACACCGTAGTATTTGTTTTTCTCAAATAGTCTATTATAGTTTGAGGCCAAGATTCCAAAACTAAGTAATCAGTAAGCTGAACTAAAACTATCTTTAATATACTACCATGCAAATACTAACCAAATATCAATTTTAAATAAAATCAATACGTAAATTTTATCAAACTCCCTGACATTAAAATGAGGGCTTCAATAAAAATCAGAACAACACCCCGAGGACAGACAGAACTGTTTTAATATTATCGAGAACTTAAAACATAAAGATTCATCACAATCTTGAGGTCGAAATTTTTCATAGTTACAATATTTTATTAGAAAGTAAAAAGGGAAATAATTTAAAAGAGTACAACATTAGCAGACTTATTGCATTAGGTAATATATATTTTGTTCCAAAGTGCAATCCAATTTTCATGGGAATAGCCGATATCCATAAAAAAATGGGGTGTGGCTATGTCATGGACACGGCCGTGTGTTGTTGTACGTGAATGCGTTTATGTAACTGGTTATATATATTTTTTTAATAAAATATTTTTATTTATGTATTTAGGATAAAAGCAAGGAAACAATTATTGTGTTACAATATAACTTTATTAATTATAGGTCTGTGATACAAAAAGTACGACACAAATGGCATACAAGATACATCGAGATTTCTGGTAAACGTTAAATCAATACAGGTATTACCAAACGTTGTTGGAGAAGTTTCAATATAAGACAAATTGAACTCGCTGAGCATGAAGTCGGGAAATGAGCGGTTTTGTGAGACATCAACATTAAAGTCTCCAACTCTCATAACTGGTGTAGTAAGATCAGGCTCGTAATCGGGAATAATTTTAGCGATGTGTTTGGAATATTTAAACAACGATCGTAAAATAAAGAGTTTAATTTCTGCTAACGCTGTTCCCGGGTGGATATACACTCACCCGAGTACGAATTTGAAGATGCCATTGCCCGACATACATCACCAGCTTTTGCGTTCATTTCCAAATAGATTTACGAAATGTCAATGTTAACTCTATTACAATCAGTGAAGCCATTGATGTTGCGATATATGGCGACTCCACCGGCTTTGCGACTTGATGATGATGATACCGCTACCGATGATGTAGTTGCAATTTGTCTGCTCTTAGCGGTATTACAATATTATCTCAGACCAAAGCCAGGCACATTCACTGGCATGGAGTTTTCCATCCAAGTTTCGCTGATTGCCAAATATATAGATTGGTTGATGATTTTATCGGTAGAGATGTCTTTTGAGTGCGCGACCAAGCTTTGTGCATTAATGGCGGTAATAAGTATAAAACAATGCTGATTAGGAACACTATCACAAAATTTTTTGTTTTGGCGACTAGCGTCGGCAACGGATGTTGGGCCAATCTCTGGTACTCATCTCTGTATCTCTCTAACTGTAGGAGACGCCTGACCAAATCCATGATAAAACTTGAAATCTTCTCGGGTATTGATCATATAAAGGCCATCTAATGATGTGACGCGACTTAAAGCTACATAAACTAGTTGGTTTTGCTGTGATTTATCATATTAGTAAACGATTTGATCGAACGTACCTCCTTGTGATTTGTGAATCGTGATCGCACAGTCTTGGCACTATTGGAAACTGTATTCGGCGGCATTTGATCTTCGGACCGAGCGGTATGTTGGCACTGCGCGTTGTTATTGGTGTCCATTTGAAGACGAGAACGTCACGTTTGCAGATTACATGTGGTTTAGCTTTGAGTCGACATCGCTGGTCTATCATCTCGAGCAGGAATTCAATCCATAGTCTGAGTCGCTGTTTGTGTGTGGCCACAGACATTGATGGTTCGTCCTGTGCCTCTAACTCCTCATAATGCTCGTCTTCACTGAGTGGCTCTATATTCTTTAAGACACCAATCACGCCATTCACTATGCCATCCTCAACGTCAATGTTAGTTGTAATCATGTAAGGGTAACCCACTGTAAGCAGGATTTTATTTGGCAGTCCACCCAACTCGACAACACTCATTTTGTGAAACTTTTGCTGGGCTGTAGCAGCTTCCGTCTGATTCTTGTATCCGATCAAAGTGTCGTCAGCGACGTTGTATGTCTTTGTTAAGATAGTACTGCTGTTGTATGAGTCCACGCTGTGATTTTGATTATATAAACGCACAACGCCGATCAAGTTCGTATCGCACCACTGTTGGGTTCTAAATCGTGACTCAATGAGTTTAATTTCACCAATGTCGAGTCGCTCTCTGTTGCCGACTTTAGTAAGTATAGCAGAGAACGTAGCGTCACTTTGCCACATTAATTGCTTTAGTATATAGTAGTTTAATGATTGCCAGAGCACGGCACCACCTATCATGTTGCGTGGGGCCTGATAAACTGGTGTCGTATTAACTGGCGGTAATTGGCGAAAGTCACCGCAGAAGAAAATATTCATGCCGCCAAACGGTTGATCATGCGCGCAGGTGATCTCTTGTAGACGTATTCTAATCTTGTGTAACACATCTGAACCGATCATGCTAACCTCGTCTACTTTCACGCATTTTACACCAACAAACATATTTCTGTAGTTTTGCAGGATCTCTCGTGACATTGTGCCAGTTTTTTAGTAATTTTGAAAGCAGAATGCACAGTTACGCCTTGGATATTGACGGCGGCTTTGCCGGTCGAAGCACACGCAACGAACGCGTTAGTCAAAGAGTTGTGTTGCACTGTGAAGCGATTATATATTTCCATTGCGAGTTTCAGCACATAGGTCTTACCACTACCAGCAGGGCCGGTGAAGAAAACCTGGATAGGTTCCCAGTTGTGTGTGTGTAAGCGATGTATTGCCTTCAGAAGTATTTCTCGTTGACCAGAGTTAGTACTACGCATCATGCGACAGAAGTCGGCTTTGGCCATTTTATTCGATCACCGGCGAACTGCAGACACGGATGTCACCATAGTCGCAGCTTCGAAATCATCTGCATCTTCTACGCCGCCTTGTTGTATTATACTCGTCACAAACTCCTCGCGCTGATTACGGGCACATAATGGATCTTCATCGTCAAACTGATCGTACATCCTCCACAGTTCCTCAATCACACGTTCGATGTCAATGTTCGATTCGTATTGCTTAGGCTTCTCTATTATCTCAGCCTCTCTGGCATCGTAAGTCTCCATAAATACATTACGGTCAATTATGTCGACTGCCTCACAGCGAAATGGAACATATATGACCATCTCTCGTTTGTGGTTCACAATATCATCGGTCTCGTACGATCTATACCGTATAACCCTACAATGATCTCTTTTACGATATGCGACTGAATGTGCACTAACATCCTCTACGTCATCCTCATAATCTTCACTGCACTCTTTGTTGTCACCATCGCCGTCACCTTGACGTTTTCTCTTTCTGTTACCAACAACCGTATACCAAGTGACAAAGTCAGCCAAACATATCGACTCTAACTCTGTGGGCTTATCCTCGTAACGCTGAATCATGGTTTTGGTCCAGATTTCAGTGCTGTTCTCATGTAACCCTTCTCTGTCCATCACGTGCTTACGCTTGCGAGCCTTCTGTCTCTCATGTGGCCGAATATGTAGGAATGTAAGCAACGTCAACGCTGGCTACACTCATTTTTTGGCGAAGTAAGAACCAGGCAGCCTCTTGCGATGAGATCTCAACTGTGTTGAGTAACTTCAAGCTGAGTTGTTTCAAAAACTGTAGATATTCTTTCTCCGGGTGTTCATCGTGTAACTTCATTAGCTCACGATATAGATTGCTATTGCCTCGATTTGACTTACTAACGTACTCAATTACGTAAGCCACACAGCTGTACTCTTCAAGTATGAACTGCAAGTCGGTGTTAGACTCCAGTGTTTGTGCGATCCATGGATTGAAAGTGTTGGCATAAATTTCTGTGAAGTCACGTTTATACATCAACGTTGGCCGACGTAACGTAGACCGAATTATATCCAAATACTTTTCCTTCGTTATACCGTTGTCGATATAGAACTCGTCAAGTGTGTCATAATGTTTTTCCTATTGTAGCTTACGCAGTTTAGCTGCCTTTAATTAGAAACCGCTTCGATGACTGTCGTCTTTTGACATCGGCAGTAGCACACGTGTTTCGCTCATCGGCCAGTAGGGTATATTGAAGTGTCATGTTGTTTCACCTCGTTTGGTGCAAGTAAATGTATGATGGTGAACTCGATTATTGTACTGATCACCCGGCAAGTCATCACGACTAACAAAACATAGATCGGTGATCATATTGAATGGTATTAGTCATGTTTTCAGACACGGTCTCGCGATTATCACAATCGAGCCACAGAAGAATGTGCGCATGCGGACTACCAACGTGTTGAAATTCAATTTGTTGAAAGAAGTCCACGACATGATACTTACCAAAGGGATTCATTTTACCCTTTGCTTGCAGCAACGCCATCACACAGTTTACCAGTTTATTGAAATATATGCAACACGTAACGGGATCTTCGTTGACCAAGTGACAGCGCACGGACCGAGTTAAGTCTACTAGTGGATCGGTTACGCTTACATCGGTAAACGCAACACTCAACTCATGCAGTATCTTGAGAAGATTCGGCCAATGTATTTCGTTAGCACTCAATGTAAGGAACATCGATGGCTTACTCAGCTGTGCGTATCATCGCGAAAAGATCCTTCTTGCGATCCATCCAATACTGCACAGAATTTGGTAAAGATTTGAGAAATGCAAGGTTCTTATTGACACACTCATCGACGAACGTACGATCTTTCAGCATTTTGCGAGTGATATTGGCAGTCTGTGGTATTCATCGAAACATACTATATATGCCTTCGATGACACGCAGCCACATGATTTTCATTTGGCCATGTATAGAATGTGCTCGGGTGTGACACCACGACGATCACTTCTTCGTATTTCGCTTGTTGCGATCATGAACGGGGTAACGCGCACATCCGAGTTGAACTGCCTGCTAGTACCGTAGTATATCGAAGGAAACAATAGTTCTTCGGCATACACGTCGTAAATTATGTCCAGTGGCATTGAATGCTGACCTGGAGCAATGTCGAGACAATGTTCTTCATTCCAAAGCATAGTGTGCTGCCTTGCAAGCAGAACCTCAGACGCCGGTGCACTTCTGTCACACTGTATATTCTCGATCGGATCATCATAAGTGGCGTTGGCTGGCACACAATTGGTTACTTTGTTAGCATAAAACGAATCCCAGTGCATTGTAATATTGTAATGCTTATACAATGGTTGACCAAGTAAGAATTGTAGCCAAGCTTTTACCACTGACCTTTTGACCACGCCGCTCAGATACGTTGATTTATGTATCATGTTATTCTTTATGTTAACATTGAACGCCTGATCATCGTCCAATTGACGCGGTAGCTGTTGCGCCATTGAGTCCACATCCACGGGTACATTAATAACGTGTCCGATGATACCATAGCTGCCGTCGTAACGCAACCTACGTATCTGCATGAATGGCTGTCGTGGTGATACTCGATCGTGCACTGATCGGATCTAATGCGGGCAACCCGTGTTGCTTAGGTGGATACACAAAACCGTTCGAGCGTGACAACGTGGGCACTTTTTCCGAGTCCAATGATTTTTTACACGTATCGCACAGTTTAAAGTCCACTACTGGCTCTTCAGGGAAAGTATTTTTAAGCAGCGGTAAGTGTTTGTCTGTTGTTAGCTTCAATGAGCGCAAAACCATAGACGATCACACACATCACTCTTATGTCCGAATAGATTGTTGACAAACGTCGTAGTGAAACGTGACTAGCTGCTGCCCAATGTATCTTCATAATCGACGATCGAACACAATCTATGCTTATACAGTCCGTTGTCGGGGTAGAAGCAATTTCATCATCCACTTGCATAATTTCAACCACCCCAGCAGCAGATGTACTGGCACCGTCGTTGATCCTCTCGGCCGCATTCATTCTTTTACGTTCCCGGCACTGCTTGACTCGATCATATGTAATTTTATTACTACCATTCGATTGTTCTTGAGAATCCCTTTCCAACCGTATACAATCTCTGTATTTGGTTTTGGCTTTTCGACGTGTATAGGCCGACATTATTATATTTTTGATAATATTTTTTTATTCTAACACCTTATTATATTCACTGTCACTACTTTAAACTAATGTTTTATATAAAATCGATAGTTTTTGATAATATTTTTTTATTCTAACACCTTATTATTTTCACTGTCACTACTTTAAACTAATGTTTTATACACAATCGGTAGATTTTTGATAATATATTTTTATTCTAACACCTTATTATATTCACTGTCACTACTTTAAAGTAATGTTTTATACACAATCGATAGATTTTGAAGACAGCTGACGATTAAAACCTAAACGAACATCGTAGCTTCTCCGAGTCAAAAGTTATAGTAATTGCAAATCTCAATACGCAGCAAAATAAACTCAATATGACGGCGCTTCCCCCTCCACCACTTGCGATGCGTCACTGTTCTCGCTTATTCGCTTATCGTAATGTATTCTTTGATTCTCTAGCTATCCAGTGGTATAACTTAATTTTGGATGTAGAGGATAGATTCGAAACTACAACGCCAAACTGTATTTTTGATAATATATTTTTATTCTAACACCTTATTATATTCACTGTCACTACTTTCAACTAATGTTTAGTATACAATCGATATATTTTGACGACATCTGACGATTAAAACCTAAACGAACATCGTAGCTTCTCCGAGTCAAAAGTTATTCTAATTGCAAATCTCGATACGCAGCAAAATAACCTCAAAATGGCAGTGCTTCCCCCTCCACCACGCGCAATGCGTAACTGTTCTCGCGTATTGTAATTCATTCTTTGATCCTTTAGCTATCCAGTGGTATAATTTAATTTTGGATGTAGAGAATAGATCCGAAACTACAACGCCAAACTGTATCCCCCAATTTTGTTATCATTAGGTTTTATGGATTGCCCCCGTATGGTAGCAAATTTAAAGACGTATTCACGTCAAAAATGTTACTAGATTATTAGTAGTAGTACACTATACATGGGCCAAAACATATGTGACATTCTCTGATTTACCTGAACACCCCTAGAATTGTGCGTTAGGGTGCCAGGATATATTTTTTTAATCTGTTGAGATTTCAGGGGGCGTCAAGAAGAATGGTGAGAGGAACTGCATTTTTCGTGTTGTGTTGAAAGTTATATAGTATTTTTGCTGATAGCTTGGGTATATTTTAAGATAAGATGATGATTTTGGTGTTTTTGCCTGTGTTTTGTGGGTCTACCAATACACAGGATCACTCAAACATATACCAACCCTGTGTACAGTAATTCGACAATACAGTATATTTGATAAGGTTTATATTAGTTAATAAGCTTTATGTCCTTTCTTTGCCATTCTAACATTACTTGTTTTTATTATTTTGAAAAGTCTACATAATATTAATAATATGGCAGTATAAGGATTGAATCCTACAGGTTACACACATTATAAGTGAAAAGAACATAGTTTAAACAACATATAGATTTATTAATTGAAAAAACAATAGTTAAGAAATCAATGGTTTACAATAATATAGTTGGAAATGCGTATGGATTTTGATCCAAACAGGCTTGAGAACTGTGACTGTGGCTACAAGGACTGCGTAGTCGCCAGGCCACAGGTAGAAGTATTTCTAAAAAGTAGAACAATTAAATTATTACTAATAGAAAAATATAGGACAAGATATACATATAAATTTTAAAAGTCTTGCTTGATAGGGCCTTCAAAATATTATCCATTAAACACTTAGGATAACCAGCTGTTTATAACAGCAGTCAATGGCTAAGAAACAGGTGTCAACAAAAAGTTATATAGCTGGTCACATTCCCCTTTGGTACTGCCAGGGCATTCAATAGTACATACAATTCTAATAGCAAGTGCATTAAGAACAACACAAACAATAGGAATCGATCGAAAGGCAAAAGTGAAAGAGTATTATTTGCGTGGACCACACTCAGACTCTAGTGCAGTTCCCCGGGTTGCGCACCGAAACTAATACTGCACGTTAAGCGTGATTACTTGACCAACCCAAAACACTGATTCCTATCAACTGAATTATAATAAGGTAAACAAAACAGACAACCTGGGGGTAGCCATCCATAAATCGAACTGATTCTAACGACGTACAAGGCGTCATGACAAATTTTGATTCAAAAATATATAAAAGGAACTAGTGGAAGTTTATAAGTCCCTAACTAAGACATTATAACTTTCTACGCCAAAGGCTCATAATGTAAAGACATAAAGGTATATATATATATATATATATATATATATACACATCAACATAGTCTACAGGACTGAATTACAATATTTGAAAAACAAGCAATAAAGAGACTCGTCCCGCATTCTGAAGGACACAATATTTAATCAATAAAATAAAGCTTTGAGTTAGCAAGTCAACAAGACTTGAAGTTGATCAACTGTC
The DNA here is from genome assembly GCA_902151425.1 of Timema shepardi. Taxonomy (NCBI): domain Eukaryota; kingdom Metazoa; phylum Arthropoda; class Insecta; order Phasmatodea; family Timematidae; genus Timema; species Timema shepardi. The sequence continues at coordinate 54,331 of CABFVX010000005.1, read as the reverse complement.
AACTATACACACTATCAATTCGAAAGAAAATCGTCTCCGACATTATACAAAAGACTAAAAGGGTGCAAACAGCTACAGCTCATCTTTATAACAAAAATTAGATTCTAAGTCATAAGGACTCGTCGATTACTTTACAATACTTAATACATCGAAGTCTGTGGTTCCATCCATAGCTGCAGTGAATCCCATGGCCTAGACTTCATAGATGGTTGTTGAAATGCGTCATCCTGCCTAAGGTGGCGGTGTATCCGACGCCCCAATCTTCATGGTCAACGTGACGATGCTGGAGTCCTTCCTTCAATGCAGGGATACAGTAAACTGGCTATAATGTGTGCTGGGACATGGGTCCTTATATATTTCCCAACCTGATACGAATGGAAAAAATCAGAAAGGATGATAAACATAAGAACATAGAAAGGATAACTACGGATGAAAGTGGGCAGAAAGAGAGAATTAACAAGAAAAATTCACTTGCGGGGAGAGGGAGGAACAAGCTTCCTTGGCTCACCACTAGAGTCTCTCAAAGTGGATTGGGTCAGTAGGTCGAAGTAGATACGCATTCCTTTCCTTAGCCAGGTGTTATAATGTAAGCACGTGTGGCGACCATCGTTGAATAGTTTTGAGCTTCGCATGTGGGACAAATGAATCTATAGACATCTTGACGAGGTGAGCAAACATTAAAGCATCTTATATTCAAATATATCTGTTTAATTATGGTATTATTTAGGATCCATTATTATGTTTAAGAGAATTTGTGATATATATGTAGTTTACTATATTTTCTTGCAGACGGCATGGCAACCGTATGTGATTTTTATAGATTTTTATCCGACATCATCCAATGGGAAAAGTAATGCGTTAAGGTATTTTTATTCATAATAATGACAATATTAATGCTCTTCTTTGATATCTACTCCAGTGTTTATCAAAAGACAATATTTTTGACCAACCACGTGTTTGAATGTAGGGAGAAACGTAATTTTATTAGACTGCATCTTCGGAGTAGACTCAATTAAATATGTAAATAGAGTTTTTTTTCTTGCATAAATCATTAAACTATTGAATTTTTCAATTGTAGCTGTCAATCTATCTGATTGACATTCTACAACAGTTTTCTAGGATGAAAGATGTTTTCCTTCCAAAATCTTATCACTCAACAACATATCATTGTAAGAACTGTTCTGGAACAACTTTGTAGGTTTCAGATTTTTTTGGGATACACAATCTCCAACGTAGGTGAACATCCATATCAGGTTCACCCCAACGATATAAAGGGTATATTTTATATCGGCTAGTGTCGTCTTCGCATTTGTCCACACACATTCCAAGATACCACTCGCTTGTATCATTCTATCCCAAATAGCCTCACTTATTGTTGAAGAAACTACAACAGTTTCTCCTGTTGCTTTTACATTTTCACTGGTATTTTAATTTAAAAATGTCGAGTTATCATAATACATTATTGAGATATCAGGAATCAGAGATAAATCGATAGAATCGTCATTGGTTATTACTTATTTAGTACTGTAAAATTAATCTTGAACTTCTCTATGGACATTTGACTCATTCTATATAAAATTGGCTTAGAATAAAAAATACTGTGGAACGGTGTGCTTCTGGATCCAAACTTCAGTTCAATCAATACGCTTCAGATGTTTTTCATCGTCACTTTATTCTTCTATACAATCCTATAACACTTCAATAGTCATGAAAGCTATATAGCCTACTAGTTTTTGCATTTGTGAAGGACATTTCCACTCTAATAATTTCTGGCCAATTTCTAAAGAATTTTGTAGCTTTTTTGTTGTTAAAATAGCTTGTTTAGTCACCCATAGGCAGGCTCCGGGCTTATATGGTTGGCGCTTGGGCGTAGAATTCTCAGATGCCTCCACCCATTCCCCCATGTAATTTGTATAAGCTTGTCTAAGAATGAGGATTAACTACCAAGCCATGCAGACGAGAATTAAAGTAACTAAGGGCTAATTTTCAAATTGTTACACTAGAATGCGTGTATGGCAGGAAATTGACTGTGATTTACGCATTTCACATTTGTACAAGCAGAATAAACGCAACAAAGATAATAGTGTAATCTTTTTGTCATTTTTTAATTATTGTGTAAATAAAATAAATATTTTTCCTCTTAAAGCATATGGTCCTCTGGTGCGCCCACTAAAGTTTGGCACCCTAGGCATTTGCCTAGTCTGCCCCGTTATAAACGGGGCCTGCCCAGTCTGACCAGTTAGAAATAGGGCCTGACCATAGACACTGTAGCTCAGTAACAAATGTTGGATGTCGTTAGTGGACGCATTTTCAACATAAACATGTTAACTTCAGGAAATAAATTGGGAGTACTATTATTTTCCAAACGGCAAGCTAATACCATTTCAACAGTTTAAGCCACAAAAACTAAATAGTGGTATCAACAAAGACTAATGAACAATCACAAATATATTTTCTTGATGTGACTACGAACGCGTATGAATCACACGACAACCAACTAGGAATAGTGTTTTGAAAATGATATGTTTAGTTAAAACTAATTTAAATTAATATATAAAGATTAAATCTCACAGTTTAATTCAAACTGGTATGTTCCTCTACTTGAAGTCTGCGAACTAATGAGGACACAAAGTCTGCACACGACACAGCAAGGAGTCAACACGAACAAAGAGCCCACACTATGATAGTGGGACAGTTCACCATACTCTTCTATCGACCTGTAAACAACAGCCTTGTCAGATTGTCAAAATACGCTGGGATGCAATTTTCACCAGACAGCCTACAGGCATAATTTTATTTCAATTTTTCAATTTATTTATTTGATTTTATATTGAGAGCCCTTAAAAACGCGGGGCCCTCTGAAGAGCAGATATCAGCATTTACACATGGTATGGTACATATACTACTGTGTTAATCTAGCACTGCCAACAAATTAATGTTTACCCCAAACACAAGAATCCATTGTTATTGGTCATATCAAACACTCCTAAGATACCCATTTAGAAACAAATATTTGGAGCCATGTGTAAAATATTAAAAGTCTTTGAAAAATTAGCTATAAGGCATCCTTTTAACGAATTTTTGCCCAAAAACCAATTGTATAGTGCTATTTGTCATGTCAAACAAACCTTTGATATGCATTTTAAACAAAATAATTAGAGCCATTTTTGAAATATTTGGAATTCAAAAAAATTACTCATCATTATACTACCCTTAATTGAAGAGTTAGGGTAAAAATAAAATAACTCTTTGTTTGGTAGCCCTATAATATCTAGATATCAAGTTTGAACAAGATCCATTAAACCGTTTCGGATCTTTGGACATGGGCAGACAGGCAGAGAGTAATGGGAACAGACAGAATTGTAAAATATTCATTTTTGGATTCGTGTTTACATAAAACTTAAAAATTTGTCATAATATCAAGATCAATTTTTTCGTGATCACAGTATTTGCTTTTGATTTGAGAAAGTGAAAATATCCTAGCTATCAACAAAAATGCTATGTATACCTTAAACTCGAGATGAAAAACGTAGTTCTACTCACTATTTCACTTGACACCCCCTGAAATCGTAAACTATAAAAGAAACTTTTATGTGATCCTGGCATCCAAATGCACAATTTGAGGGGGTGCTCTAGTGACTCAGAGAATGTCACATAATTTAGTGTACCTCTATAATATTAATGTTACTTTAATATTGTTTCTAGCTGTCGGATAAAGCTTTTTCTATAAAAATTGGACTGTAATGTTTGTCTATAAATGTACTGTACTTACTGCTTGATAAAACACTTTCATTAGAAGATATTTTGCTTCCACAAGGGACGGGTAAGTAGTATATTAAGGTGTGTTGTTCGCGTGTGAATCGAACGCTTTTCAAGTGATCCATTGGGAAAAGTTTGATAAACACTGACCTAGGGTAATCAAGGCGGGAATTTCAAAGGTATTAATCAACATTCGACTCGTCTGGAAGATAGAAGATACACCATGCCCCCTCTTCTTCCCGGCAAGAATTGCACATGTCCATAAATTGAACATTAACCTATAAATTTGAGCTCTTCTACATTATCCGTGCACCCTAACCTGACGTTACCAAAGTTAAAATTGAGTTTAGTTAAAAGGTAATATTTAGTGTTACTTCATCTCCAAAGCGATAAACATTATATGTTCAAGTTTGCTGAGCTGAGTTTGTTTCCTTTTGACGACTTTTTATGTGTTTATCTTCCCCCACCTACTCTATAATAATCACCTTGTTTCTTATTAAAATACCTTGTATGATAAAACGTATGAACAATTGAGTCTGACACGCGCCAACCGCCCCTTTTGTCGACTAAAACTTACAGCGGAGACGATGCAGCTTGTTTTTGTCGACATACTTTTAGAAAAAGTAGACTCTAGGGACCTTTTCTTCTCTTTCCTTTCCCCGCCCCCTCCCTGTCAAGTATTCTCCGTGCCTTACTATCCATCCGGGCTATCCGCATATATTTATTCTAATTGATAGAGGATGAGAGAGATAAAACGTATATGAATTGTATCTGCATTTGGTGACCTGGCGGTCTAGGAGTAAGGTGTTGGACTTCTGTGCTAGGGGTCCTCAATCCTCGGTCCCGGCACAGATTTATTTGATTACCAAACCCTTCCTTCACCTCTGGCAAGACACGTATTAATCACAACTTGTGAATGTGTGGAATTCCAGGCCTCCACCGTGGTTCGGATCCCACGTTAAACTGTAGGTTCTTCCCTTACATCTCACAATCACCCTACCATTACACATTAGCGTAAGCGCCTATAATCCGAACGGGTAGTAAGACGCCGTGCTAATAACTATAACTATCTGCATTTTATGGAGAGTAGGAAACCATTTATTAAAAACCACCTCAGTTATCTAGCCGGGATTTAAACCACTATATCCCCAGCACAAAAAAGCCAGATAAGACGTGGTTAATGGTTTTATCCGTCCACTGATGTGGGTCTTTACCGAGGTTGCCTACAAAGTATAAATGACTCTATGGTCCCATATATTTTATTCCAATGAGGACAGTTGACAAACTCACGTTTGATAACTTCAAAATTTTAATTCAGTTGGAAATTTTTTGGGAGTGAATCCTAGAAATGTCACTTTTGGGTTGATGAGCTCTAAAGTATTTCCTTTGGAGGAATTCGACAAAGACATATTTCATAAAGTGCAGGGATATTTCTAGCGTTCATCTTTATTTTTATTATTTTTTATAACCGCATCTTACCACCTGTTCAAGTAATATTCATAATATAATTATAATTACTCTAATGGGGTAGGGATGAGGAAGGAAGGATTTTAGAGGTAATATGTCCACATTCGCGTGGAAGGAGAGTGATAAGCCATTAAGGGAAAAACCACCCTCAGTATACCAAACCTGAATTCGAACCTTGGTTTCCCCATCTTCAGCATGCCATTCTATCACGAGAGTGACGCCTTAGACCATTCGGCCATTGAAGTGGGTCTTCATCCTCATTCGCCATTTATTCCTCAACCACACGGACCCTAGCTTTCACGTAATTTTTCTTAACTTTCGTTTTACGTTTTTATTTTTGTGTTCATGAGACGATTTATAGCTTTTGTGTCGAAGTATTTCCAAACTCAAATAATAATATCCACACCCGTTTCGATGGCCGCACGGTCTAAGGTGCTACTCTCGCAGTAGACTAGATTGCCGATGACGAGGAGATCTCGGTCGGGTGTACTCTGATTGGATTTTCCGAAATTATTTTCTACTCTTCTTCCATGACAATACGGCTACACTTCCTATAAATACAACCCTCCTCATCCCTAAAAGAAATAGCGTAACTAGTACATAGACGTATAACCTGAACAGATAGTAAGACACGGTGCTGAACAATTTCCCATGAAAACATAAACTTAGAATTATTTCGCTATCGGCACCATGTTTAGAGAAAGTGACTGTAGACCTCTTCCCTCTCATCCATAAGAAAACATAAAACACAAGGTCTAGGGAGTCCGGTACCCTCGATACTCCCTTCCCCTTCTCTTATCCTCCCTCCAACGAACTGAAAAAAAAACGTTGGCAAAAGTGGGATACTGTGCTGAGTCACGTCGCTTGCTGCTTACCGGAAAAGCAAGTGGGTCGCTTGAATGAGGAAAAGGGATAGTGGGGGGGGGGGGGGGGGGTGAGGG